>MU551748.1:168097-235597 GCA_024362625.1 Silurus asotus
AGAGAGAGAGAGAGAGAGAGAGAGAGAGAGAGAGAGAGAGAGTGAAGCACACAGAGGAAAGAGAGGGGGAGGCTACCGGAAGGAAAACGTACCCGAGTGAAGGCCTCAGAGAGTTTAGTGCTTTTACTTCTTACTTGCTATTGTTAAAACAAGTCTAGTCCCCAATCCAAACACCACTACAAAGCAGAACATAAACAGAGCAGAGCATAATCACAACTAATCACAGCATGTAGCTGTGAATGAAATCCAGCGGAAGTTCTCTCTCTCCATTCTGACCTTCTGTTCTTGTACTGTATCTCACAAAAGTGTGTGCACCCCTTACAATTTCAGCAACCATATCAGTATATATTCAACACGGCTCCTCATGGCAAAGAACTCTTTGAGGATTTGAGATTTAGAAGATATTCTAAATTCTAAAAGATATTGAGATTTTATAAGAAGATCGTGAACACCATGAAGCCGATTTACAATAAAGTGATCAGGGTCATACAGAGGTTTTCCAAGACGGGTTCCACACGGAACAGACCTCGCAGGGGTCCATCAAAGACTCACACTTCTTCTGTTTTTTTTTTTTTACAAGGATCCTGTCTCCAGGTCGTGCTCCTCTCACCGAGATCATCATCGGCTCCAGTTCAAGCATCCAGATACGAGAGTCTCAGCTGATCTGAGGGACATGGAGGAGTGGATTTACCTCTGAGTAAGCACTTCATCCAGCTGAGGAGGCCCTAAGATCAGCTGGAATCACGGCAATGGCGCGAGAAATCAAAAGCACCAAGAAACAAAACTGTAACATTGAACACAATTTTTTCTTTCATCTTCATACACACTATATGGAAAAAGTATGTGGACACCTGACCTGATAAGATTGATATGCACTTCTTTTTGAACATCCCATTCCACATTTAGTGCCCATTTGCTGCTGTTATAACCTCGACTCTTCATGGGAAGATGTTCCACCAAATATTGTGAAGATCAATTCTCGTTCAGATAGAAGGGCGTTAGTGTAGTAGATCTTCATGAACCTGGCTTTGTGCACAGGGGTATTGTCATGCTGGAACAGGATTTGACGTCCTGTAGGATTGTGTGTCTCCAACTTTGTGGGAAGAACCACAAAAAACAAGAGTCCCTATACTTTTGTCCATATACTGTGTGTGTGTGTGTATATACATACATTAGTATATTTATTAGCAATAACCTTAAAATTATAAACACTACCATAGTGCACACCAAAAGAACTCACCTGATGCTAATACACAATGTTTTTGGTAAACGTTGGAGTTATTTGAGATAATAAACGATAAATGAGAGACTTTCACGGCCTCTCGTTTTTAACTGTTGATGATTTTCCGGGCTAAAGACGCGTCTTCGGTCATTTCAGTAACGAAGGATTTTCACGATCATGTTGCATTTAGCTGCTCGTTCTCTTAGCAACGTGATACACAATCACAACTGATCAATATGGACAAAAGTATTGGGACACCTGACTTTTCCAGCCGTATGTTTCTTATGCTCAGGTGTCCACAAACTTTTGTCTATATATTAAAGCATTCTAACAATTATTCATTTGCTGTTCGTCTCTTATTTGTATAACTGTGATTATTATTTTTTTAAACGTATCTTCTTTTCATGGTTTTCGGGAAGTTTGGGTAATGGTGTTGCACACGTGACTTTGTGGAATGTTCCACATGTTTTTTAAGGGGTGGATGTTTTTAGGAAACAGGTTTCGGTGAATGTGGAGTGAAAAACGTGTGATATGTGAAATATTTTGACGTGTTTTACTGTAGTAAATAAACGGGCAACTTTACAGAACGGCTCAAACATCAATCGTGATCGTTATCTATTAAATATATAATTTAAAGACATATATACCCAGACCTTATCTTATTATTCTGATCTTTCGCCAATCATAAAATTTCTAGCTTGTGCATTAAAAGAGGACTTTTTTTTTGCAGCAATATCCAGTATGCAAATAACGTTATAAAGTCCGAATTTGCATAATGAATATCATAGTACGTATACAAACGTATTATCAGTCGACCTTGGCATTGACTCCTGAGTGAGCCTGTGCGTCCCCCCCTCCCTCTGTGTGTTTTGTGAAAAAGCCTGGAGAGGAACGCTCGCAGCACAAACATCACATGTGTTTTATTAGTGTGTGCACAAGAGGGAGTGTAGTGAGAAACGAGACTCTGTAATTACCAGAGCTAAAGGTTACACGCAAACATGCAGCAGCTATACGGTGATTTCGTGTGACTCAGTCCTTGAAATCAGCGGAGAAGCCGGTTTGTGTTTGTTTCCCTCCGTATCTCATCTTCTAGAGACTTTAATATTCCAGCAAGTCAATGGTTTTTCTTCTCTGTGCTTCCAAAAAGTAATTACATTACAACACAGTGAAATTCTTACTTCGCATATCTCAGCATTGATATGAAGCTAGGGTCAGCCATGATACAGCACCCCTGGAGCACAAAGGGCCTTGCTCAGGGGCCCCAACAGTGGCAGCTTGGCGATACTGGGGCTTGAACCTTTGACCTTCCAATCAGTAACCCAGAGCCTTTACCACTGAGGTGTGTGTGTTTTTTCCTGTTGAGAAGATTTGGGTGTTACAAAGCATCTAGCTGATCAATATGATAACAATATAATATAATCTAGCAATATAACAACATGTGGCATTACAGAGAGAGAGAGAGAGACATTTCACATATTGAGGGTGAAAACCATTTTTTACTAAGGCATGAAACCCAGTTACACTCCAAACCTCTACACTACAACCACAACTGTGCACCTACAACATCTGGAGCAGTTCAGAATCAATATTTGTATAATAACATGATAAAAACATAAAAATTTTAAATAATATACAACCTACTCACCAGAGATGCAGACTCATAATTTGCACTGCTCCTCAGAGGCTGTAATCCAGTGGTACCGCTTGTATTCACTGGTTGGCCGACCTCCTCACAATGTCTTCTAGCTTTTCTTTAAAATGTATTTTTAAGAATGTTCATGACCAAATCGATTTCTCTTCCTCCGTAGGGGTTAAAAAAAGTCTAACTCGGATGTATTAATGTGTGCAGAGCTTCACACGTGTTTTACCAGTTCAACTTGGCTGTAACAGTTGCCCTCTGACCAACCAATCAGAGGACGGAAAAATGCTGATGCTATTCTGGGCCAGCTAGCTGCCCTGTGAGGAGAATATCAAATCTGATTGGCCAAAAAACTGAACCCCATAACATTAGACCAATGAAATTGTGTTTTGAGCTGCACCGCATCGGGTGATGTTTAAACGCATGACGATGCTAAAAGATAAACTAGAAATAGTTAATAGTTAGTATAGTTAGTATAGTTAGTATAAAAGATAAATAGTTGTGAAAGAAATGAGGAAGACAGTGAACAATTACTTTCTTGGTCGGCTACTGTTTAGATACAAGCTGTTGTAACGCGTTGAGTCTGGGTGAAGGGAGAACTCGCTAACTCCAGTTACAACAGAAATCATATAAGCACAGACAGGTTTCCAAAACTCATGCTTTTTTATTTTTCTTGGCAACAGCGTCACTGGTTAGTCGAAGAAACTTAGAAATGAGCATCAGAAAATAAGGACATATTCCTCAGTCTTGCACACACGCAGTAATACCGGGAAAATGCGGCGGAGGCTATTCCCAAAATAGCACTCTGCTCTTAAAGGAGCCACAACATATTTCACCCGTTACACCGTGTAACAGTCTTTCGTTAAAGCCTGTGTAAAGTTCAATAGTTTCAGTGTAGACTTATAGAGGCTTATAGACAGGTGCAGCTTATTTATGTTCAAAATAAAAATATGTGTAAAATTCAGTGGGTGCGGCTTATATTCAGGTCCGGATATTCCGGATAGTCTGGAAATTACGGTAATTGGACAAAAAATATAACATCCACATACACGTACTGGAAGCAGTGCAGCCAAGAGAAACGCTACGAAATGACGAGAACAAACTGTTGGGAATAAATTAATACAATTTCATGTAAACAAATATTAGATTTTAGGTGGTAAATGTAGGTCAGTGCTTCTGATAGTGTTCAGGCCAGCAGAGAAGGATTTGCTGACCCTGACTGCCCACCAATGTTTAAATCATATCTGGGGTTAGAAAGTCAAAAAAAAAATACAATTCATTAATGTAATAGAGAACAAACCGTCCACCAGAAAACTACTGCAATGATTAATGGGGAGAATAAAAGCTTTAAACTGACGAGAAAAAAGCCCGGTCAGCGATCCAGACCCAACGGAAAGCGAAACTTGTTCAAGGTGTACGTCTGAATTCTCTGTTATGATGTTATAACAGGAGATTTTTTGCTGCATAACACATTGATTAACTCTTTAAGGCGTTCCATCAATCAAAAACAAATAGTCCATTAGTCCATTTTATTCTGAGTACATTATAAATGAGGTACTTTTGACTATTACTTAAGTAGGTTTTTAGACCGGAATCTTATCTTGTACTTAAAAAAAATTATTTATATATTATACAGTGTAATGTAGGTGTTTCAGTGTAGCAGTGTGTTTTTTTCCCCCCATTTCATTTAACCATGCTACGTAACAACCCTCTTGTTTAATACTACACGTGTAAACTGTTGCTCATTAGCAAATCTAAAACCGATCATCCTGAACGTGGATTAAGGTGTAGACGGGATCTGCGGAAGCTCAGTGGCTACGATGTTGCTTGGAAAGCTGTGGGTTCAAATTCCAGCACCGTCACTGTGTCAGGTGAGAAAAACCAGGTGTCCTGATACTTTTGCTTAGATCATATAAGTTAAAGCTCATTTTATTAAGCAGTTGATGCTTCAAGGAAATAATGTCTGTGCAGTGTTTTATTGTTGCCTGAGTTTCCTACCTGGATGGTGCTCGGGATTCCATCTGGAAGCTTGTGACTGATAGTACACACACACACACCTGCCTCTGCACTGTCCTCCCCCTGAACAGGACATCAGCTATTAGAGTAGTGACCTATTAAGCTCAGGAATGCTTTGAGTGAATTAGTCTGACGGTGTAACGGTTCAGAGGCGCTAGTTCCCCATCAAAGCTGCTCCTGAGAGGGGGTTAGAAAGGGGTCTGGGGGTAGGAGAGGGGGGTTCATGCAGGTAGTGTGGGGGACATGAAAGAGAGTTCTGTTTGGACGGATCGCTGACGTGAGACACCTCAGTTAGCCTTTTGAACTTCTCTTGTTCTTTCACTCGCATGTAAATGAGGTTCAGCTCATCACTTCACCTTCAGCATGATGAAGTGATTAAAGAGGTTTTTTTTTAAGCTGTTCAACGAGCCGGATGTTCCTTCAACAGACGTGAAAAGGAGTATTGAAAGACGTGGCGTGAGCTTTTCAGCAAAACCGTCAGGGATTTGAGTGACGCTCTAATGATACAGAGCGTCGCACGTGCACGTGACCGACGTGCAAGTCCCAACTCGAACGTTTTTGGCTCGTGTGTTTTTCTGCGCTTTGTTTTCTTTATTCAAACTGAAAGCAAAGAGGAAACATGATGGTTATTTTGTGCTCCTTTAATAAAACGGTGATCCTGTTTCCCAGCACTGTCCTTTCTTGTACTTTTTTAAACCTTGAAGGTTCTTCAGTTGATGTTTGCCCTGGATCTGTAATGTAACAGTACAGTGTTAATGTTTGGTTATTCTTGAGGCTGCTATTTAGGAGGAATCTCTTTTCCACACGTTGCTCCAAGTTTTTTTTTCAGCACAAAGAAACATTTACTCACCCGTTCTTTTCAGCACAATGAAATTCCACATATTCCAGCTTGTTTGGAAGCTGGGATCTGATCCCAGGGTCAGCCATGATACCGTATCCCTGGAGCACAAAATGTTAAGGGCCTTGCTCAAGGGCCCAACAGTGGCTTGGTGATACCGAATCCCCAAAAATTATCATCAGTATTCTAGAGCCTGAAACCAGAACAACTGTTCTGACACTGTTACAAATGACTGATACTGGAGACTCCTTCCACTGACTGAACTTCTCCTTCCCTGCTTTTGATACTAGCAGCACCTCTCTAATGTGTAATAAAAAAAAATTATAATCCAAACAAATTTTTAATTCAGTTTGAAGGTAAATAATGATGACTATTTGTTCATCAGGTACAGTACAGCAGGGGAATATGAATTGCTTGTGTGTGTGTGTGTGTGTGTGTGTGTGTGTGTGTGTGTGTGTGTGTTCTCTTCACTCTCACTAATCTTGTTTTTTGTGGATTGTGGGAACGGTGTGTGGGACAGGAAGAGGCAGAGGAGACATCTGCTTCCTGAGCTCCGCGCTGGGATGTGGGATAGAGGTGTGCTGCAAAAACGAACATCCGCTTGGGTGATTTCCTCTGTGAGCGTTTTGTACGTATGTGTCGTTTTAAATCTGTTTGTTTCAGTTCGAAATGAAAGTGTTGTGTGTCTTTCTCCATCTCTCTTTTTACTTTGTCTTTCCTCTTTAATTCAATTTCATTGGTAGAGCACTTTTAACAATCGTCCCAAAGCAGCTTTACAGAAATAAAGATAATTAAATAGGAGATAGATAAGAGACAGAGATGAAATATTTGTTAGTGCTTATAAGTTTATCGCTAATGAACAAGCCAGTGGCATCTGTGGCAGGGAAAAACTCCATGAGATGGCATGAGGGAGAAACCTTGAGAGGAACCAGACTCAATCAACCCAATCAAAAGCCACCGTAGTTGTAGTTTATAATAATTACAGTCCAAATCCATCCTCAGTTCTTGCTTAGTAACTTCATGGATCTTCAGACTGTACATGTGATACATGAGTGTCTCGAATACAAGAGAACTTCATCCAGAGGGAGGGTATCAGGATGGATCAGGGGGATCCAAAGAGAACCGATCAGTATCAGAATTTTTTTTTTAATCCCATAAAATTGTGGACATTGTTGGGTTGCAGTTGCTCACTGTAAAATTAAAGATCAACAAATAAAAAAATTATTATAAATTATTTATATATGATTTTAACGCTTTTAATCATATCCAGAATTATTGGCACCCTATATATATATATATATATATAAAATAAGTATATTTTTAAAAAATCAAGAATATAGAGAGGCCATGTAGTCAACATACATACTTTTGATGATCATACACTGCATAAAAATAACCATCTAAATATAAGAAATAAATGCAGATTAAAATGATCTGCCAGTGCAATAATAAAAAAAAACATATATAGGTTTTGAAAAAATTAAAGAAAATGTTTTAAAAATTAGCATTAAAACACTTATTACAAGCAATCCACAGTCTGATTAACTTAAAATGTTACTTGTTAATTTTTTAATAAACAGTTTGCTGTTTTTTTTTTTTTTTTACTGTGTGAAAAGATCCTAACACCAGGACAACATTTTTAATTTATGAATCGTTATATATTGTCTTAAAATGAGACGAAGCATTAGAACTAAAAACAAGATGAAAATGAAGTTATTTATTGAAATGAAGACCGTCTGGAACACGCAGTAGTTACGGTGCAAACACAAAGCAAAAGCATTAATTGCTGTTTCTTAAAAACGTATTCCAACATAAAACATTATTGAATGTATTTTGTTATTAATGAACATAAATTCGACATGAGAAACTGAAATCACACCAGAGAACAACTAGTAATCCATAAGTAATTTGTATAAATGAACAAATTTCCATTATGATACTGGATAATGTTTGAGAAAAGTGTAGTGACTTCATATAATTGATTTGGTTGTATGTCACAAGTTCATGTTGGTGTTGACATTTTTTAACTGGGAAACTTTAAAACCAGTTATTGCAGCTTAAATAAAATACTCACAAGCCACAATTATGTCTCTGATGATAATTAAGTTTAATTAATTCATTAAGTAAAAAAAAAATACTAAAAAATATAGTGCAGTGCACTATAGATTGTGTTAACAGACACGTGGGCACCAGTGGGCGTGGCGAACAATAATGGTGCGGGCGTTTTATTGTAGCGTTGATGGAAACCTTGCGTTAGTTAGACACGCAGGTCTGGAGGGTGCTGCCGAACACCGTGTTCTGTGCAACTGTCCTGACTCGCTCAGCACACAGCGATCACTCGCTCAACCCGTTCGGTCGCTCTTCGCTTTAGCTGAGTACACACACACACACACACACACACACACACACACACACACACACACACACACACACACACACACACACACAGTATATCTACCCCTCACACAGTTAAATGAATGATACATTATATTTCCAAAAGTCATAAGGCCTTCCACATTTAGTCCTAAATTTGCTATTCTAATTCCCTCCACTCTTCTGGGAAGTTGTTCCACTAGATTCTTTAGCATTCCTACGGATATTTGTGTTCATCAGCCACAAGTGTGTTATGAAAGGCGGGAACTGATGTAGGTGAGGAGACCTGGGGTGCAGTCAGCGTTCACATTTATACCAAAGGTGTTCAGTAGGGATGAGATCAGAGCTCTATAGCAGCAAGATCTTCCTCTCCAAATCATGTAAACCAGATTCTTCAAGGAGCTCACTTTGTGCACAGGGGCATCGCAATGCTGGAGCAGGTTTGGGTTTCCTGTACGATTGTGTGCCTCCAGTTTTGTGGTAACCGTTTGGAAAATAACCACATGTAGCAGAAAAACGTAATAAAATTGGTATGTGCCAAATCCCATTCCATATTTGCTGTTATAATGAGCTCCACTCTTCTGGGAAGATGTTCCACTAGATTTTGTTGAGGTTTGTGGTTTTCAGCTACGAGGATGTTAGTAAAGTCAGGTATTGATGTAGGTGAGGTAAAGAGGTCTGGGGTGCAGTCAGCGTTTATACTCATCCCAAAGGTGTTCAATAGGTTTTGCGTTCTATAGCAGATCTTCCACCGCAACCCATGTGAAGCATATTTGAATGGATCTGGCTTTGTGCACAGGGGGCATTGTCATGCTGGAACAGGTTTTGGTGTCTTCGTTCAAGTGAAGCGAAAATTTTATCTAAAAATACAACTGGGTGCTTCCAACTTTGTGGTAACATTTTGAGAAAAAAACAAAATGTCTGAAAAAGTCAGGTGTTTGTACTGGATTTCTAACAGTTTCTTTAATGGGGAGAGACTTGATATGGTGTTAGTGTCTGTTTTTTCCTCACACATTTACCCAAATCGATCCAAAACTGTAAAAGACTGAAAACCCCTGAACTCTGTGCCCAAAGTCACAAAGAACAGGGATCATCTAAGGGTTCTTTGTGTGCATGGTTAACCTCCTATTACATTTAGGAAAGCTCTGTTGTGAGGTCCTGAGTTTCCCCAGTGGTACAGTACAGCTAAAGCAGACAAGTTTGACAGGAAGCTTCTGGTTTTTTCCAGCCTTCATTTATATCCCGGCACCCCGTCACTGTCAGACGTGTGATTTATTAAAGTGCTGCTTCAGCTGTGCAGACTTCAGCTCCAATAACTTTCCTCTGCTGAGGTTAATCTTAGTGTGAAGGAAAAGACCCAAAGATACGTCTTCACTGGCACGACATACGTTAGCCAGAGACTTTTTGTTTCAAGAACACATTTCACCATTCAACTCGAATGGTTCTTTCTGAAGGAAACCTCTAAAGACCATAGACCCAAATCTGTTCCAGCATGAAAATACCCCCGTGCACAAAGCCAGCTCCAAGAAGATTTACTTATATGGTATGGAGTGGAAGATCTCCTGTCTTAGAGCTCCACGACTACTTCTAAACACCTTTGGGATTAAAATGAATGCTGACTGCACCCTAGGCCTCCTCACCTCACCTACATCAGTACCTGAGTTTACTAAGACCCTTGTGGTCAAATGAATCTCCACAGACCACAAAATCTAGTGAAACATCTTCCCAGAAGAGTGGATCGTGGATACTAATCGTACGCTTAGGTATCCACAAACTTTTGTCCATATCATTTATAACTTTTCTGGGAAATGGACTTTGTTTTAGTTTTAGTATGATTTCTGAATGCAAATATTTGACAAGCAAAAGATTTTCCTCACCGTGAACTTCTTAAGAAGAGTAAGAATCTTTTGTATCTCGTGTTTGGAGTAACAGAGTAAACACCTGAATCAAAGCAAGAGAATATTCTCAGGCTGGTGTGACAGGATTCTTGTGTGACAGCCTTGATATGAATCATAAATGTCGTTTTCAGCCAGCCCTATTATTTTTTGTTTGTATTGTGGAAAGCAGATGAAATGGCATGATTATCTCACAGCTGTCTGGCAGCAGTGCATCAGTTTTTTTATTGTTGTTTTTTTTTTTCTTCAAAAAAAAAAAAATTTACATTTATGGCCAGAAATCAGTATTAAAGGTCAAATACACCGGTGAAATGACCAGAATAGCTTAGTGAGCATATATATACATATTTATCTGCACTTGTCAGTCAAGTCAAGTCGAGTCAAGTTTATTTCTATTGCGCTTTTTACAACAGACATTGTCTCAAGCAGCTTTACAGAAATCAACAGTTAAGGTGAACAATGTGTATTTATCCCTGATGAGCAGCCATGGAGACTGTGGCAAGGAAAAACTCCCTTAGATGTTATGAGGAAGAAACCTTGAGAGGAACCAGACTCAAAAGGGGAACCCTTCCTCATTTGGGTGACATCAAGAGTGTGATCATAGATCTTTCGTCAGTTTGCACAATGCTGCAATTTGCACTTGTGGTAGAATCTAAAATGCAATTCGTTGCAGTGAAGCTACACTATGCAATGACAAGACAGACAGACAGACAGACAGACATACAGACAGACGTCTTTATTTGTTCTTTATAACTGTACGTTTGTTTCTGATGAGGGAACCAGTGACTACTTTGGTGAAGGAAAAACTCCCTGAGGTGGCATAAGGGGGAGATCTTGAGAGAAACCAGACTCAAGAATGAACCTCATCCTCATCTGGGTGGCAACAAATGTCTATTTATTGCAGCTGAACGATGTTGAGGTGTGCAGTGATTGTGATCAAATGCAAACTGTAGTCCTGAGTCAGTGTAGCAGACTGTTGACATTATGTAGAGTCCAAATCCATCCTCAAAGCTCCTGTGTTACTACATCACTTTATGGATCCCCAGGGTGATGATGAGAAACCATCCCCAGCTGCATGGAGTGGCCTCCATTCAATAGAAACACAATCCAGAGTCAGGCTGGGACGAAGAGTGGCAGATCCGAGAAGAGGAGAGGGGCAGGAACAGTGGTCACGTTTAACACAGAGAGAGAGAGAGAGAAAGAGAGAAAGAGAGAGAGATGGATGGATGGATGGATGGATGGATGAATGAATGAATGAATGATTAGGTCTCCTTATTGTTGTATAAAAGTTAGAACACTGTTCAGTTGGGGACTCCGGCAAGAGGCAGCATAACTAAAAGAAAGAGCCAGAAGGTAACAAAGAAGGTGTCTTCATTGTCAGTAGTTTGGAAAGCTGTAATCTAAGTCATCGGGGAAAAAGATGATATCGTGGTTTTCCGGATTTCCTGTAACACGGCAAGTTTTGTTTTTCCAGAGAAAGGAAAGTAAATGCATCATTCTTTGTAATCTTGGACAAATTGGTGTGGTATAAGAAGAATAAAACATTGAGTCTTGGAAATTTAAGATGGTCAAAAGATCTCTGATTCCTATCAGGATCGATTATTATTATTATTTTGTAGATAACACATTAAATAGAGGAGAGCTGCATTTTTGGTTGGTGTACACACATTACAAGAGTAAAGTGTGTTTTTTTTTTTTTTTTACTCTGAGTAGGACCAGAGCTTTTGGAGAAAGTTACGCTTCCCATGTCAGCGTGGAGCTCTGTGCAAGAACACACCGCCTCACTAAGTCCATTTGTCTTTGGCTGAGCGGGAAAGGTCAAGGCAGTAGGCAGGATGTGTTTGCTCTGGTCAATGTATAACTCACACTGTAGGATTCCAGTCGCTCCTTAGAAAAAACACTGCTCTTAGAAAACCTGACCGAGACGTAGAACAGGAAAACGGGGACCTGATAGATATAATAATGCACTTCTTGTTGAAGGGTGAATTTTTCATGCTATAAAGTACAGAGACATTCATAAGCACATATAGTTTTGATGGTCAGGAGTTCATATCGTGTGGCCGATGAATTACAGAGCCAGAGTGTGTAATCAATTAGACCTGCGGTTTGGTACCTATGGAAAGTGTAAGTGCGGTGGTTATGCGTTACTGATCAGAAGGTCTGAGATTCAAGCCCTGGTATTGCCAAGCTACCACTCTTGTGCAATTGAACAAGGACCTTCTCCCTCAGTGCTTGAGGGATCCTATATCATGGCTGACCCCATTGTCCTATCAACACTGGGATAAATGAAGAGTTTCACTCTTCTGTAATGTACATGTGACCATGTAAAAAGTCTTTAAGCCCAAAGCTAGAAGAGTTCCTCATTGTTTGCTACAATGGACTTGTATCTCAAAATGTAAAAAAGAATTGTGTGAGGTTCAGTAATAGTGCGGAGTCTAGTGCAGATGTCCTCAAACACCATCATTTGTTATAAAAATGCGCATAAAAAGGATAAATCTTCTGAAAATTTCTTGACTCACAGTTTTGTTCTGTGCATCGATATATTCATCTCAGACTGATTCTGCACAGTGAGGTGATACACACACACACACACACACACACACACACACACACACACACAAGAGAGCAGCGGTTTGTGGAAAATAGTCTTGCATGAAACCAGTCCTTGGTGCAAAAAAAGGTTGTATATAAAGATTGCATTGCTTGTGTATAATGTGTGTTCATGCTTGAATGATTTGCTCGTTTTGTTTGTGCATGTGTCAGTCATTATTGGTGTGTGTGTGTGTGTGTGTGTAGTGTGTGTAGTGTGTGTAGTGTGCCTGCATGAGTGCATATTGTCTTAAATCAGTGTGGGAATCTGTGAGACAATGCATAGCTTGTGTGTGTCTGTGTTTATATCTGTCTGGGTTATAGGCTACAGACACCTGGATGTATGTATAAATCTTACACACACACACACACACACACACACACACACACACACATTCTAAAGTGGGGGTCTGGAGACTGAAGGTCATTGGGGTTGTGAAAACAGGAGGTTGACCTGAGCAGGCTGTGATTTACTCTTCTAATCCCAGTTCGTGTGTGTAAAGCTCTCAGGTGGGAATGAATGGGGATTAGTCGTGATGTGAGCAGTGTGCGCTCCTTCCTTCGCAACACAAATATCACTGTTGATTTGTGTAAAGCTGCTTTGAGACAATGTCTGTTGTGAAAAGCGCTATACAAATAAACTTGACTTGACTTGACTTGACAAATACACAATTACACACAACTACACACAAAGTTACTTACACACACGATTAGACACGCACATACATGCATTTACACACAACTGTGAACACACCTGTACACACAATTACATTCACCTACACATACACACAATTACACACTTACACAGACACACATATACACAATTACATGCAACTACACACACACACACACACACAAACAGAGACCCCTACAGTTTAACATACCACACTTTTTTTTAATAACTTACGCAACGTAAAACAGTATCCGTCACATCTATTTATGGAAACATAGACAACACATTCTGACCAATCAGAATCAAGAATTTCACTGTATGGGGGAAAAACATATGTAGCAATAAAAGCCCTTAGCTCAGCAGGCGTTTCTGAAAAACAATTTGTTGGTGAGAAGCGTCTGAGAGCGATTCAGATACTGACGAATAAAACCAGAGACGCCTCATAATCTTGATCCTGAATCAGTTTTAAACTCCATTGTGAGCCCTGAGACCACACAACTGATGATTAGAAAGGAGAAAACCCACATGGCTCATTTATCTCCATTACACTGTTACTGAAACAGTAAATTTGTGGTTTTTATAAACCGGGTGTTGAATCTTCAAAGAAAAACAGATCCAGTCGTCGCTGGTTCATTACTTGCGCGTAATACGGATTCTGGAGGGTTCGATCAAAGCCACGTCACTCAGAAACCCTTTTATGTGGCTACGCCATGCTGCATGATGAAACCCCGTTAATGACGGATGATATCCTCATTCTGGAGATGCTGAGTCAGACTTGGAGCTTCATCAGAGGAAGTGATGCGTGTACGAACAACGTCTAAACGAAGACGTGGGAAATATTTAAACCCTAAATCCTCAAAATGATTGAAAAAAATGGAGGATTGGGACTTGGTGTGTTACATTTGACAACGCAGTGTAGATATGACATCAATGTCATGGTGGAATTATACCTATATACACACAATACGGACAAAAGGTTTTGGGACATCTTACTTTTCCAGAGGATCCTGAGTAGCCTGGTATGGAGCTCTAATAAAGCTCTATACAGATAAACGTGTTGGAACACCAGACACTTTTTTCCAGCTATATGTGGTTCTTCCTCAAACTGTTCCCACAAAGTTGGAGGCACACAATAAGAAATCTTTGGACGCATGAAATCTTTCCTTCACCTGAACTACGAGACTCCACACCTTACCTACACCAGCACTTTGCGGTTGAATGAGCACAAATCTCCACACAATCTAGTGGGAGATCTTCTCAGAAGAGTGGAGCTTATTGTAACAGCAAATGGGGACTAAATGTGGTGGAATGGGATGTTCACATACCAGTCTTATGGTCCATAAACATCTGTCCATACAGAGCATTTATATATATTTGTCCATGGCAATGTTGATTAGATTATTAAAAACTTTAAAAGTATTTATTTAAGATACATTTAGAACAGATAAAAATGTGCAATTAAGTTGCAATTAATCACGATTAAATATTTTAATTGATTGACAGCCCAAAAGTATTGGGTCACCTGATCTTTCCTGCTATATGTGGTTCTTTTCCAAACTGTTACCACAAATTGTACAGGATGCCTTTAGATGGCGCTATAATGAAATTCTGCATTTGCTTGAATTTGGAAACTCAAATCATGTTCCAGCATGGTGATTCCTCTGTGCACAAAATGAGCTCCTTGAAGATCTGGTTCACATGCTTTGGGGAGAAAGATACACACACACACACACACACACACACACACACACACACCCTTCAGGTGTAACATTATGACATTATAACATTATGAGTGGTGAAGTAACGCTGTTGGTCTCTTCATCATGTCACCTGTTAGTGGGGGGAAATATTTATTATACAGCAAGAGAACATTTTGTCCTCAAAGTTGACGTGTTAAAAGCAGGAAAAATGGGTGAGGATTTAAAGATTTGAGTTTGTAATGTCTAGACGTCTGGGTCACAGCATCTCCAAACCTGCAGCTCTTGTGGGGTGTTTTCTGGTCTGCAGTGGTCCGTATCTATCAAAAGTGCTCCAAGGAAGGACCAGTGGTGAACCAGCGACAGACAGTGATGCTGACGAGATCCTGCAGCTCAAATTGCTGAAGAAGTGAATGCTGTCAGGACTGTTTTATTTTTCAGCAAATGGTGGAGCAACACAATAGCAGGCAGGTGATCGTAATGTTATGACTGAGGGTGTATATATAATAGTTATGATCGTGTGTTTTGGCGAGCTGCCGCGTGCGACTGCGATGCGGATGATTTTAATTTGTTTGTCAGAAGGCATGATGAGGAAATGAGCTGGCATTAAGAGGATTAAAGCCGTGGTGCAGTTACACATTCCTGAGCGTCTGCGCCGAATCTCGCGCCGTCTGTGTTCTGCGTAAGTTTTCGAGTTCGATTATTCATTACACGTGGCGTCCTGCTTGGCTGCTTTGGAGCTATGAGCGAAAACAACGGTCTCTGATACACAATCCTCTCTCTCACACACACACACACACACACACACACACACACACACACACACACACACACACACACAATCTACAAAAACAACAAGAAAACTCTAAAACCTCCTTTTAATTCCATGAGACAACATGACAAGAATGACACACGTCGTACTTGTCAAATCTCTGAGTTCTTTTTTTTTCTGCAATAAATAAACCTGATTTGTTGACACACGTCGTTTACAAGACCACCATCTTCCCTCCTTCTCTTTCTTTTTTTTCTCTCTCTCTCTCTGTATTTTAGACAGACAGAAAACAGAGTTATACATCAGCCTGGTCAAACTGAGGTCCTGAAACACAGGACACGATCTTACGCTCTTTAGTTAATGAGTAAATGTTTGGTAAGTAGCACATCAGCAGCCGTGGGTTCACTGTGAGATGAAGTATGTTAGCAGTTTGACCAACACACACACACACACACACACACACACACACACACATATGTATTTCACACATCACGTCTTTTATATGATAATGCATGTTGTTTAAGCTCGTGACTCCATATTGACCGTAATGTGTGCAATACAAAGGATCTGAAGACACCTGCTTTTTTCTGCTGAAACCTTCCAGGAACTCACTTATAAGCTCTAAAATAAAGGTCACATATTTACTTCCAAAACTTTGCTCGACTGTTTCACCCATTGCTCAGTTTTACTAGATTAAATACAGGATTTTAATTATTCACTCCTGAGTATCTACAAGTGCTTTGATCAGATTGGGAAATTTTGTGATTTCAATATTATATCATATATTATATAATTATATATTGTTTATATGCTATGCTCTGTATTATCTGCAAAATAATGAAAAAATTGAAATAATAATTATGACAAATTGTATTAATTTTTTTATATATTATAATAGAAAGTAATACTTCTACACATCAGTCAGCATATTGATCTCCTTAAAAAAATAACTTGTGCACTTGTGTGACTGATGGAACACATCAAATATTCATATGCGATCCAGAACCTGTTCGATCCTCAGTAGAAAAGCGTTTTCAATGCAGGAAACATGCCAGTTTTCTTCAGCAGCTCTCTTTCCAGATTTCACATTATGAAAGCTATTTAAAGTCGAATAACTGATATGTTTTGGGATTTTTTCCACAATCCTGTGTAGCTGCGTCTCATTAAACCTGAGATGATTCGAAATGTTTTCACACTTTTTGTGTTTGCAGGGATACCAAGTGATAACGAATAGCTTCGGGTTCTACATTCTCTGCTTGGCTCCTACAGTTTGAGGACCACATACTCCTGGTTTCTTTATATCATCAAACAGGTGTCTCATTACCTCAAGTAGTGCACGAGGGAATAGGAAATCAGGCATGTTACAGTTTTTCCTGCAAATCAGCTGTAAGTGTTGAACGTTTAATGCTGAATCGTTTCTTCTAAACAAATCCAGTGAACCAGACTGCAATTTTATGATTTATCCCCCAAAAATAAATCTATATACACATTATATGGACAAAAGTATAGGAACACCTGACTGTTCCATCCATATGTTTATGTATTTCCACAAAGGAGCCTGACCGTACCTCAGGGTTCCTAAACTTATCTACATCATCCACATCAAATCTAGTGGAACACCTTCCCAGAAGAGTGGAGCAGTAAATGGGGACAAAATGCAGAATGTCCCCGTTTTGTCTGTATAATGTATAATCCTGCTAGTTAGTCGTCTGTTGGCTTGTACTTAATTATTACAAATGTATAATTATTAAATATTTTATTGAAGCTACATTTTTAGCCTTTAGGATTGAAATTTTTACTTCTGGAGCCCCTGTGTGTCGAGCAAAGTGTGTGTCTATGGAACGTGAAGGTTATAAGCGTAACATTACATTCATACTCAGTCTCAAATTCCACACGTTTCTTGTTTATTGGTGAATATATGCTCTGTGATGAACAACGTTCTCGATTCTCGAAGTTCAGGCTTCAGTGTACAAGTAGAACGGCATTGTAGATATTAAAATAAATAATGAACTCCGACTCAGAGCACATGTTAAATAGTTAACCTGTTTAGCTACTTTGCATTGCTACACAACTTTGCATTGTTACACACACACACACACACACACACACACACACACACACACACACAACCTCAGGCATATTTCATATTTCATGAAAGGCAACTTGGGGTTAGTGTAAACCTTTAGGTCCAAAACAAATATATTTCCATGATATCAGTGTGGGAACGCTGAAATCCATCTCAGAAGCATCTCCTTGGATGGTGGACAATGCTGGCACCATGACAGACAGAGCTCCTGACCACTAAATGAAGTGATACCTGCAACATGATGCACTTTCCACTTTTACCCATAGGTAGCTACTGTTCAGATTATTTGTCTGAAAGACTGGGTCTCCTGTCCCATGATGTTGTCCCTCAGCAGAGAATCACACCAGAGACTCACATACTGCTGTGTTATCCGAGTCCTGACTGTGCATGGAGCTCAGTCCAGTGTCCGAGTCGTCATCGTTGCCGCTCGTGTTTGTTTTTGAGAGTCCTCGCACCTGCTCCATCCAGCAGTCACTCTGGTCCACGGACGACGGAGGTGGAGGTGGAGACTGAACATCATCCGTGAACGCAGCATCTCCTTGTCCTGGGTCTCCATCACAGCCAGTGTGCGTGTCAAGTTCCTCCAGGAGATCTCTTAGCTCGTGTTCTTTCGCCTCCCAAACCTCGAGGCTGGCGATCATCTCGCTCTGCACAGCCTGAAGCTCGGTGTTCAGACGTAGTCCGATGTACGAGCTCGTGTCCAGCTGCGTTATGATCCTCTCCTCTTCCAAGAGCTGGTCTTTCTCCGACCCTGGGATCTCCTCGCGGGTTTCCTGTGCGTCTCCTTCGCGCTGCCGTGCCATCCACCTTCTGTCGAGCTCCTCTTGGATCTCTCTGGTGAGTCTCTCCAGGAGCGCGTTGTGCTCGCTGATCTGCTCCTGGAGACGGATCACTCGTTCGCACCGCGCCAACGTGTCCGCGTCCAGCTCCGCGCTCGCGCCCGCGCCCGCGCCGTCCACCATGTACGTGTCCTGCACATAATTGATCCCGTGGCGCCTGATGCGGTCCGTGTGCACCCTGTTCTCGTGCCTCTCGATCTCGCCATCCAGCTCGCGGATGCGCTGCGTCTGCTGCCGGATGGTGTGGTCCTGCGACAGGACGAGGTGCACCAACGTCTCCATCTTCTCCGCGCACGTCTCCTCCACGTTCTCCTTCTTCTTGATCTTGTCCAGCTTGCGGAACGCTTTGCGGACCACGCGCCGCCGTTTCTCCTGAGAGATCTCCTCCTGAGCTGTGACCACCGCAGGAGCCGCCAGGGTCGCGGGCTCGCATGTAACCGCGCGCCGGCTCTCTTTACTGGGTACGACGCGAGCCTCGGCGCTGCGCGGTCCGCTGCCCGGTAACGACGCGTCGCTCCGGACCAGCACGAAGCGCACGTTGCACTGCTCGCGACCCCACGCCGACCACAGGCGCAGGATTTTTGTCCGGTTTGGCAGCACGCGCTCGAACCCGCGCCATTTCTCCACGATGCAGTAGGACTGCGCGGAGCCCGAGAGCCCCAGACAGCTCGGGTCCTCCATCAGCACCCGGACAAGA
Source organism: Silurus asotus (assembly GCA_024362625.1). NCBI lineage: Eukaryota > Metazoa > Chordata > Actinopteri > Siluriformes > Siluridae > Silurus > Silurus asotus. The sequence continues at coordinate 187,434 of MU551748.1, forward strand.
TCCGCGCAGCTCGTCCGCCTCGTCACCCCCGAAACCAGCTTCTCCTCCCGGCACACCCACACCGAGATCTTACACTCCTCCACCTCCATCCCCGATCTCCGCACTCAACTTCCAGCTCCAGCTCCAAAACGGACTCAAGTCATCGAGGTAATAATAATAATAAAAAATTAATCCTACAAAGAACCCACGCCGAGAACCGGCGCGTCTCTCAGTGTGAACAGAACAAAAACGAATTCAGATCCAGATCCAAAATCGGGTTTAATGTGTGTGTAATTCTGCTGCGCGGTGCCTCCCGGCTGCCTGCATGCCATCCTGTGGCTCAACTAAACTGCAGTTCTGCTTTAAGCACACACACACACACACACACACACACACACACACACACACACACACACACACACACACACACACACACACGTCACATGACACAACAACTCCCAACTCCAATCATGCTCACCGACTACAACCAGCGTCGGAACACGTCATCATCCTGTCATTCTCAAGAAAACACTGTGACGTCAGAGTGGGCCTGGTGTCTGTGACGCACTTTCAGGGCTTCCCCAAGTTATATTACTACTTTTAATGATACTAATAATACGATATCCAGTGCTGGTAAATGTTTCAGGCAGGTGTGTGCTGTAAAGAAAGAAGCCTTTTTAAAAGTTTGATTTTAATTGTCTAATTTTTTAATCAATTTACAAAATGGAAAGTGAGCAAGCAGAAGAGAAACCATTTGGTTTTCAGAGATTTTGTAGGATCAGAGTCAGGTCAATGAGGAACCAATTCTACCAAGCAGGTGCTGATGATCAATTTTATATAAACCCAATCATTAACTGCACCAAAAACAGCTGTGTAGGAGCTTCAAACTGGGTGAGGAACAGTCAAACTCTGCTATTAGAAGATGCTCTCAGACGATGTCCAGCAGTGCCATCAGCAAAGAACTGGTGGAAACCAGTGAAACACAAATACACCTAGCTACCTATGGTGAGAAGTCTGGCCAAAGAAGGTCTTCGTGGAATAATTGTGATCAAAAAGCAAAAATCTGAGACTGAAACAAGGCTTAAAGTCTGAAGTGTCAAAATCAGGAACTGTGGAGCAGAGAAATTGCAAATAGAGTTGGAGATCTGGTCAGGATTAATACTATCCACATTGCTGAGAAATACAGGCAGATACTTATCCATCATGCAGTACCATCAAGGAGATGTCTGATTGTCCCCAAATGTATTCACAGCAGGACGATGACCCTAAAAATACAGACAAGGTCATAAGGAACAATCTTCAGTGGAGAGGGACAAGCATTAGTTTCTACAGAGCCCTGATCTCAACATCATTAAGTCTGTCCAGGATTACATGAAGAGACAGAATAATCTGATGCAGCCTACATCCACAGAAGATCTGTGGTGTGTTCTCCAAGATGTTTGGATCAACGTGCCTGTCGAGTTCCTTCAATAAGAGTGTTAGGTGTTCCTTCAATAAGAGTTTCAAGTGTTCCTTCAATAAGAGTGTTAAGTGTTCCTTCAATAAGAGTGTTAAATGTGCTTAAAAGAACTTGTGTTTTCCTTTTTTTTTAAACAACAGCACCATCTTGTGGTGATACACGTGTACTGTATTATTGTTGTTTAAAACATCAGGGGAGAGAAAAAAAGACATCGTGACAGAGGGGAGGGAGAGAGAGAGAAAGAGAGAGAGAGAGAGAGACAGACAGACAGGAAGAGAGAGAGAGAGAGAGAGAGAGAGAGACAGACAGACAGACAGACAGACAGACAGACAGACAGAGAGAGAGAGAGAGAGAGAGAGAGAGAGAGAGAGAGAGAGAAAGAGAGAGAGATAGACAGACAGGAAGAGACAGACAGACAGACAGACAGACAGACAGAGAGAGAGAGAGAGAGAGATAGAGAAAGAGAGACAGACAGACAGAGAGAGAGAGAAAGAGACAGACAGACAGACAGACAGACAGAGAGAGAGAGAGAGAGAGAGAGAGAGAGAGAGAGAGAGAGATATACAGACAGACAGAAAGGGGGAGAGAGAGAGAGAGAGAGAGAGAGAGAGAGAGAGAGAGAGAGAGAGAGAGTCGTTTGCCTTGTTTCCAAGTTGGTTAAATAGATTACAGACTGAGGATACAATCAGCCCAAAACTCTGCTGAGAGGAATTATATTATAGCACACTTTTTTAAAGACATAAAACAAACAGGGAAAATGTATTTCAGGATGAAGACAGTCTTCACCCTTCATTTGAAGATGTGGAAGTTGTTTCGGGCATCTACGGAAAGATCATTCCACCACATCTGTGTCAGAACAGAGAAGACTCTTAAAGTATACTTAGCTTTTACATGGTGGGACCAGTCACGCTGCTGGACACCGTCTGATGTTGAAGGGAAGTGAGTGTGATGTGTTTTATCTGCTGCTTTAAGTTTCCTTGGCTGACATCCATGTCTAAGCTCAAGATCACACATTTCATCATGCTTCTTCATAATAGCTTGAAGAACACATCTTGAAACCCTAATCTTAGCCTGGGAGAGATCTTGCCGATGCAGTAGATCTTGTTGCTGTGTTCTTCTTGCCATTGTGAAGGACCTGTTACATGAATTTGTCTTCCACAGCCTCACCTTGGTAGCAGAGTTTTCACTGTTCCTTAACCCAGACTGAAGCTCCTACACAGATATTTTTGTTTCAAGTAACGACTGAAGTCAACGTACATATTAAACTGATGATCATTGGCACCTGCTTGGTAGAATTTATTCATTAGACACAGGATCTTTGACTTTGTACAAAAGTTTGTACAAAAGTGTGAAAAAGAACACAGGTTGCTGACACTAAATGTCGAAACGCATCGAGAACATTTCAGTAAGCAGATCAGTGGTACTTCATTCAGTCGCAGGATCGTCGTGAGATCTTCATGCCAATATATATATATATGGGCTGTCAACTTTTTTGCATTAATAACGCATTAATTAAAGCATTAATTTTAACAGCACTAATTTTATTAACACGCAATTATTGCAGCACGTATTTCTGTTTGACCATTTCTATTTAAAATTTAATAAATAAATATAAACGAGGCGAAATTTAGACCTTCAACACAACACGCATTTATTCTCGAAGTCCGTTCTTTACTCGGATAAAAATAAAAACTCTTTTTATTTCTTCAATTTTTTGAATCTTAAATAAACCATCAAAACACGTCCGGCATTTAAAACCGTCCCTGTGGAAACATAAAAAAAGGTCTGTTTGGTGTCCTGATGATTTACGTCATTTCAAACACCATAATTACTTTAAAACACTGACAAGAATATTTTGTCTTCATGCTCAATGTTGAGTTCGGTTTCATTAATAATAAACATTTGATCAAAGCATCAATATTTGTCCATGCTGATGATTATTAAAAACCTGAAAAGTATTAATTTAATCTACATTTAGAACAGATAATTAATCACGATGAAATATTTGAATCAACTGACTGGAATCCCAGTTTCCTGATTCTCTAATCTGAAGAACCCCTTGTTTTGTAAAAACCCTCTGTCCTGGAGAATCCTTAAATCTTGGAGAACCCCTTGTTCTGGAGAGCTTCAGGTCCTTGCAAACCCCTGTACTGGTGAACTTCTTGTTGTAGAGAACCCCTTGTTCTGGATTATCCTTTGTCTTGAGGAACTCCATTTTTTACACACTGATGTGTTTTTATTTAGAAAAACTCAGGAATATGTTATTTTAAAAACAATTACCACTAGGGGGTGCAATTTCATTCCAAAGGATGACTTCAAATATTACTTGTACAAAGGTGCTGATGTAGGTGAGGTGAGGAGGTCTGAGGTGCAGTCAGTGTTCACATTCATCCTAAAGGTGTTTAGTAGGGTTGAGGTCAGAGCTCCATAGCAGGAGATCTTTCACTTCAAACCAAAGCAGATCTTCATGGAGCTCTCTCTGTGCACAGGGGCAATTTCATGCTGGAACAGGTTTGGGTCTCTGAGTTCAAGAGAAGGGAAAATGTATTGCTGCAACACAGAAGAATGTCCTATACTCTTGTGTGCCTCTAACTTGTGAAGTGGTGAACACTTATTTTAAGAAGAAGAAGGAGCATGTATAAGAGATGACGTATAAGAGTGGAGGAAGGTGCACACAGGTGGACTATATTCCATGTAGGAGATTCAACCTGAAGGAGATTGGAGACTGTAAGGTGATGGCAGGGGACAGTGTAGCTAGACAGCATCGGATGGTGGTCTGTAGGATGGTTTTGGAGGTGAAGAAGAAGAGGAGGAGAGTGAAGACTGAAAGAAGAATAAGATGGTGGAAACTGAAAGAAGAAGACTGTAGTGTGAGATTCAGGGAAGAGGTCAGACAGGGGCTCAGTGGTGGTGAAGAGGTGCTGGACAGAGTACATGTGTGTGAATGAGAGGGTGGAGAAGGTGGAGAAGTTCAGGTACCTGGGGTGCAAAGTAATGGAGAGCATGTTAGAGAAGTGAAGAATAAAGTGCAGGCAGGGTGGAGTGGGTGGAGAAGAGTGATAGCAGGAGTGATTTGTGATAGAAGAGTATCTGTGAGAGTGAAAGGGAAAGTTTATAGGACTGTGGTGAGACCTGAGATGTTGTATGGATTAGAGACAGTGGCATTGAGTAAAAGACAGGAGGTGGAGCTGGAGGTAGCAGAGCTGAAGATGTTGAGATGTTCGTTGGGAGTGACGATGATGGACAGGATTAGAAATGAGTTTATTAGAGGGACAGCGCATGTAGGACGTTTTGGAGACAAGGTGAGGGAGGTGAGATTGAGATGGTTTGGACATGTGCAGTGGAGGTGAAGGAGATGTGGTGAAGGAGGACATGCAGGTAGTTGGTTTGAAAGAGGCAGATGTAGAGGACAGTGGGGTATGGAGACGGATGATCCGCTGTGGCGCCCCCTAATGGGGATATTTCCATTTAATTCCAGCAACCATTTTAGTATTTCGTCTCAAAGGACAATACTATAGAAATGAAACTTGGATATATTTTGGAGTAGTTAATGTGCAGCGTGTACAGATTCACTGTCCTCCATAAATAACTCAGCATACAGGCAAAAATCTTTCAAAATGGCTGGCAACAAAAGTGAGTACACCAAAAGTATCTCTCATACTGACCACTGGATGTTTATCATGGCACCTCATGGTAAAGACTCTGTGAGGATTTAAGAATTAATGTGTTTCTCTCCACAAAGATGAACGAGGATATAAGATGATCAGTAACATCCTGAAGCCGAGTTACAGTACAGTGGTCAGGGTCATACAGAGGTTTTCCAAGATGGGTTCCACTCAGAACAGACTTTGAAAGGGTCCATCAAAGAAGTTGAGTACTTGTGCTGTGTTTCAGGTGCAGAAGCTGCTTCAGAAAACAGACGCATGAGGTTGCAGAAGCCGAAGGTCTGCTTGTCAGTGCTCAGACCATACGCCGTACATCTCAACAAGTCGTTGTGTACTTACTTTTGTATACCTTTGAAATAATATATATATAAATAAATGGTCTTGACCATCAAGCCTGCACCCTTTTTTGCATGACTTGGCAACGTAGACATTGGCTTGTATACTTTTCTATAGAACAGTTCTATAATTATTAGTTTGGGAAATTAAGAGCTGTATCAGGTGTGTGTCCCTAAATACAAAATAATCATTCAGAATGTGTGTTGTTTGTGTTTTTTGTGGTAAAAATAATCGATTTTTCCATATAAGCTCAGTTTCAGTGTTAAACTCTACACAGGGTTTATTTCAGGAACAAAACCAGACATCATGCTTTTTTCCTTTTAGAAGAAGGAGTAAATTTTTTTGTACTAAAAAATACACAATATTCTTCATTAACGTTAAAAAAAGGAGATCGACATTAAAATGAAAAAAAAAAAAGTAACAAAGTAACAAGTACCTCCGTTTCACTGTCACTCCCTGCACCCGTGCAGATGGAGAAAATACATAACATTTGACAAAAAAGGTGTAGTCGGAGGTGTGGCACAGCTGTGACCGAGTGAACCGGAGGCTTTTTACGCACAGAGGCACAGCTGCTTCGTAGTTACGAGTTTATCATGAGTGTAACGTCTGTCTGAGCCGCTCAGGACGGCAGCTTGTAGCGGGAGAAAAAATAAAACAACAACAAAAATATGTCACACACACACACACATTGGGCCTCTGTGGACACAGGAAGTGATGTGGTCTCTGGCTCTCTCTGACCAGCAGGGCAGCAGCTCAGTGTCTTTAGTCTGTGTGTGTGTGTGTGTGTGTGTGTGTGTGTGTGTGAGAGAAAGAAAGAGAGGGAAAGAGATGTTGAAACGGTTGTCTCATTCTTTGACCAGTCTGTAGATGTGATGCTGAGCTCCGTGCTCGCTGTTGGACACCTCGAACACACACGCCAGGCACAGCAGTGTCTCCTGGGTTTCTCTGTTCGACACCACCTGCAGGACACACAGGAAACAGCAATACATCAACACACACATTCAGGCGCTGTTTCAGTACGGGTCGGATGAGTAGAGATGAGTGTGTCGGGTTGTGTGAGCGTGTGAAGATGGAGTGTGTGAGGATGAGAGGGTGAGGAACAGTACATTACCAGCAGGATGGTGAAGTTCTCTAACACGCTGTTCATCATGTACTTCTCAGGCAGGTGCTTGAGCTTGTGGATGAAGTTGATCATGTATTCACACATGGGCGAGCGGTTTATTTTGTACACGAACCGGCCGTTCTCAAAGCGCGCATACTCCGTCTGCACAGGAAAGACGGACAAAAAAAAAAAACTCTGAACGACAATAAAAAAAAAACAACAAAAATACAACAAAAAATTCCAATAGCATTTGGTGGTGTGGTATTTACATATTTATATTGTACTCATAACTGGAGGAATATTTTTTATTTAAATATATTTAAATATTAAATATAAAAAATAATTCACACGAGAACGACAAGAACGCACTCAGAACAAGGTCTATGAAGCGCCTGAGCATGAAGCCTGGGGACGGAGGTGACAAGCAGAACATATACATTTATACTTTTAATAATAATGAGGTATATTAAAAGTATATACAGTGTATATATATATATAATTCTATTATATACTTTTTATATACTTTTTATTCTTTATTTTTATTTATTATATTTTATATGAATTTTATATAATGTCGTACTCTGTATAAATGTCTATGACACATTTAATTTTAATGACTAATTAATCATTTAAACTGCCGTTTAATTAAAAAAAAGTCTTAATGATTTCTGTACTTTGAGGATTTTTCAGATTTGTGGTAAAAAGCGATCTCAGCTCATCTAAAAGGACGTGTTAATGAGAATCTCACCTCCACTTTCTCCACCACCTGCTTCCCGAACGAACAAACTTTAGTCGAGCAGGTGATGGTCATGTTATCCGGACTCTCGTACTGACTGGTCACACCGTAGAACGCTCCCGAATCCTCCTGGACATTACAGCTCAGGTCGGCCTGAAGAAACCAAACACACACACACACAGAGACATGAAGATTTCTGATCTGAACTGGCGTACCGAACCGGTGTCTGAATCACACAAAGAGAGAACCGATGTTTTTTTGTTTACACAAGTTTACATGCCTGTAATCATGTGTCTGATAGAGATGTTGGTCTGGAACCTACACTAGGTGGAGAAAACTTTGTGGATGCCTGAACAGATGATGTTCTATGTGCTTCTTTTTAAACATCCCATTCAATATTTAGTACCTGCTAGAATAAGCTGCACTCCAGTGGGAAGATGTTCCACTAGATTTTAGGTGTTAATGAAGTCAGGTACTGATGTAGCTGAGGTACACATGCCTGGAGTGCTGTCAGTGTTCATATCCATCCCAAAATATTTCTAATAGGGTTGGAGCTCTATACAAAAAAAGATCTTCCACTCCAACCCATGTAAAGCATATCTCCTAATGGAGCCAACTCCATGTGCATTGTGGAACAGGTTTTGGTGTTCTAGATCGAGTGAAGGGAAAATGTCATGCTCCAGCATCCTTCAAATTAGTGGAAACAGTTTAAGAAAGACTCACAAGTGGCTGGAAAAGCCAGGTGTTCGAATACTTCCGTCCAAATAAAGTAAACAGATTGACAACTTGGAAATAATAAGAAAATAAGAAAATAATTCTGAAGTAAGCTGAACGTAGAAACAGATGTTTCCTTCACTCGGAGGATGCAATGAGTGTGAATCTCCAGAGAGAGGTGCCAGAGATGCAGCGACAGCAAGAGTCAGGAAACATAAAGAAAGAATGAACAAGAGAGAGACAGAGGGAGAGTGAGGAGAGAAAGTGTGTGTGTGTGTGTGTGTGTGTGTGTGTGTGTGTGTGTGTGTGTACACGTGTTGGCCTCCAGGTCCCTGATCCGCAGCACCTGTGGCCCAGAAAGGCAGGTGTTTAAACAAAGCGTGAGTACGGCTCTACATTGTGACGCCTGCAGCTCTGATCTACACACACACATACACACACACACACACACACACACACACACACACACACACACACACACACACACACACACACACACACACAGGGTCCTGGAAAAGCGAGCACAGCTTCCATCCAAAGCGGATTCTTGTTTACACACTAGATACCATCAAAAAACTCGATATAACTGAGGGGAAAACAATATCTTTATGACTTTTGTCATTTTATTACACACACACACACACACACACACACACACACACACACACACACACCACTTCATAAAAAATCTAGACAGCCAGAACAGAGGTACAACATATGTAATAAAAACAACATACGTAATAAAATCATATATGAATGTAACTTATGTTAACAATATTAACATGTAAATATTCTTTATTAAGAGCCTCTGAATTCTTGATTCTGATTGGTCGGAAGGGAATTTGTTTTTCTATAACATATTAACCTACCTATAACAACTCAATTAGTTCTCGTTTCCATGGTAACAGCCTAAACCAGGTCTCTACGGTGTTACACAAACATGTTCAAGATTGTATTTATTTAAAATTCACGGAAGGAGTCTCCAGTTCCAGCAGACTGTAAGCGTCAGTACGTTTTGGGTTTCGAGGTAACAGGATAAAGCTGAACAAAATTTGCCATGATCAAAAATAACCAATATTCTCAGGCAGCCCACAACATTAACTATAAACGGATAAAAAAAAAGAAAAAAGCATGATGTCGTTCTCTAATAAATAAATAAACTGTTATAGAAAAAGAACCAGTTCTGGAGCAGTAACAGTAAGTTCATACTCATTTCCATTATCATATGAAATCTGGACCTATGTTGATGATAAAATCCAATGGGTCATAAGTATTGGGACACTTGACTTTTCCAGCCATATGTGATTTCTTCCCCAAACTGTTACCACAAAGTCGGAGGCACACACTTGAACAGGCCGTCATGGGATGCGGTTGCATGAAATATTCTCTCCACTTGAACTTGGAGACCTAAAGCTGTTCAGGCATGACAATGCCCCTGCCCACAAATCCAGCTCCATGAACAAATGCCTTACATGGAACGGAATGGAAGATCTCCTGCTATGAATGTGAACACTGACACTGAACACACTTGTGGATGAGCACAAATCTACACAACATTTAATGAAACATCTTCCCAGAAAAGTGGAGTTTTTTTCTAACAGCAAATGGCGAGTAAATGTGATTAGATGTTTAAAAGGAAGCACAGAGCAATCTTATGGTCAGGTGTCCACAAACTTATAGACAACATATAGACAATATAGTGTGACAGCTGATCTACAGAACATTTATAAAATACTCACCCAGAACTTGACTAAGTAGAAGGCATTCTGTGGGCCTTTTCCAAACAGCTCCTTGAGACCTCCTTTCTTCTCAGGGAACTTGTCGTAGATCTGGCGGATGTCCACCGACTCCAGCAGCGGGTCGTTGTACGATTGGCTCGTCTGGCTGATGTGTACAAACAGGTGCTTGTTGTACTGCAGAGAACATCAATATACTGCTCTCAGACTCTTATATTATACAGAACCGTTAAAAGAGGATTTTACTTGTTACATTATAGCACAGAAATTCTTTCCAAGTGATTTTAGAAAGCTGGTGTCAAGGGCCTTGTTTAAGGGCCCCAAGAGTGGCAGCTTGGCGATACTGGGACTTGAACCCCTGAACTTGAGATCAGTAACCCAGAAACTTTCACTTTCAGGTTAGTGATTGTTTTTTTGAAAAAAGATTAGATGTTTCAGATTAATATTTTCTTAAACCTTAAGACAAAATTTGGATTTTCTTGATTAAAAACCTTTTCAAACAGGAAAAATAAGAAAGTTTCTTAAAGGGCTAGAAAGTCCAGGATTAACTTTTTGGGAAATTTTTTTTCTTATAATAAAAATGTATGTTAGTTTTTAGCATTGTGCAGAAATAACTTGATCCCAGTGATTTATTAAATAATTTTTTTATTTTTTTCAGGGTTAGAGAAGATGCACAGCTGGGAGATTAAAACGATATATCTATATCATGATGAATGACAACATAATCCACTTTTCTGACATATGGGTCATTTAGTCAGATACTGTTTTTCCTAGATTTTTTTTTTTCACTTTTTACTAAAATCATTTTTTTATACATTTTTATTTATTTTTTTAACCAGAAAGTTTTCATGGTAAAAATGACAATCGGAAAAAAACAAGTGTGTTTGACATTTCTGTTTTATTAAAAGATTCCTATTTAAAATGTGTGCTATTTTAAATTATAACGTACAGTAACAACCTACGATTGCAGTCGTATATTGTGATAAAAGAATTTCGCAGTCAGTGATTGCGCCTCACGCTGCTATTGCTGTGCGACAACCGAATGGCGAATACAAATGATTTATATTTTTCTTCATGCACGTATTAGATAAATAGCTGCTGTCTCACAGGATCAGACCGGGAGAGAAAACAGGGTTATAGATGTGCTGCCAAAGTGACGGATCACTCGAGTCGGCTGTGAGAGAAATAGTGGTAAGAAGTGCGCTCACAGCACAGAAACACAAAGCGTGTCGATATGCTACGCTACATGATCCTGGCTCTAGTCTAAGCAACAGAATTTAATTTATTTAATTTTTAATTGAGAAAATATGACACTCAGTGCCGACAAAATGTTCATACTTTGGATCAGAGATGCTGATTTAATTTTTTGATTTACACTATTTCTAAAAAAAAATTATTTATTTAAATTTCTAATTCTAGAAATAAATTCTTTTCCAAACGGTTACCAAAAAAAAATCGGAGGCACACAATTGTACATCTTTAGATGCGGGGGTATGAAATTTTCCCCTCACTTAAACCGTGTTGCGTGCAAGAAGCTGGTCTCAAAACTTTTGCACCAAAGCTGAACTTTGGAACATGCAAATCTTCGTTGCGCTGTGGGTGGGTTTCTGGTCTCCAGCATATGCAGGCATTAAACGAAAGTCAAAGTAAGAAGTGTTGCGTGATCGTGACTTTACTTTGTATCAATTTATTATAAAAAAACGTTAGCATGTTCGCAACGGTTTGAATGTTAAGTGAACGTACAGCCTCGGGGTCTCTCTCCTGCTCCAGGAACGAGGAGAACTCGATGAGTCGAAGTTTGATGGTGCCGATGGATCGTCCTTGCCACGCTGGAGGAGTGGACGCGGGGGCTCTGGGAGGCTCGTAACCTGTAACGCACAACCACAAGAGCTGGTATTAACGTCGTCATTCTGAAGAAACTGATTTAGGTCGCTATGTTTGGACGTACCTGATAACGCCGTGGCGGCCTGAATGGGGTACGCCTGCTGTGTAAATGGCTTAATGCTGAGGAAACACACGAGAGACCTGTAAGCACATCTTCACCTTTAAACTTTTTAGAGCTAGACTAAGCAACGGTCTTCGTCCGAATTCTAAAATCTGGTCAAAAGGTGAAGACTCTAGATCAGTAGGCCTCTCGATGGAGAATCATGATGTAGTGTAAATAAAGAGTTAAGGGCAGTACTCACTCTTGGGAGGATCCAGGATGGCCTGTCGGCAGCTGCCAGAACTACAACCGAAACAAACAAACAGAAGAACAGTCTCACTAAACAAAGTAGCCGAACAAAAACCTGGCTACGCTCTCAAAGCAGACATGTTTTTTATTTATCATGTGGATTCTCAGTGGAAGTACAGATCTGGTGTGTAGCTTTGTGCTGCTGGGCTTCTGGGCAGAACTTTAAACAAAATACTGCAGCGGGTTTTTAGTCTCATCTCTATTCGCTGCATGTGTTGTGGACATGTGATTAGCGTAGACACGAATTATTAACATGATGCTCTGCAGAGAGAAAAGAACCCAAAACTGGTTTACTCCAAACAACTCGTTAGTGATTTGAGGGCAGGGGGTGGATTAAACTCTAAACTCATTCTACAAGGAAACATGTTAAAATTGTGTAGATCTGTTCAATCAATCCTGACAAATTACCGCCTTTTTTTTTTTACTAGACTTTCATACCACTTTAATGGCTTTAAATAAAAACTTATAAACGAATGTAACAATTTACCAATAAAGCCAACAGCCAATCACCAATCATCATTAATCCCAACAACTAATCACTGATCATGATTGTTCTTAATAACCAGTCACTAACCACCACTGTTCTCAATAACCAATCACTGCCCTCGGTTATCAATTATTTTCCAAACTACAATAAAAGGCATCAAAATTCGCTAATTAGCTTAACAAATAGTGGAGTATTCATTTTTTTAAAATGCTCACATCAGTGCCACATCAGAACAAAGCTCTTGTGAATCCTTGTCCATCGTGTTAACATTGTAAGATGTTTCACGGCGTGTTTTCGGTGTCTCTTACCCCTGACGCTGCAGGGAAGCTGGGCTGAGGGAGGCCTGCCAGACCCAGCTTGCTGTGAATGGCTGTGGCAGACACGATCTGAGCAGAAGACAAGGCCGCCATGCTCTGGAGCGCTTTGTCCTTCACGCTTTGATCCTACAGCGCACAGGAAAGAGGCTTCAGCCAGAGAGCGCAAGCAGTTGTGTGTGTTGTGGTGTGTGTGTGTGTGTTGTGGTGTGTGTCTGTGTGTGCGTGTGTGTGTGTGTAATGCCGTAAGGGGTGCAGCAGAAACAGCTATCGACAGAACACACACGCCGCACGCAGAGGCAGGAAAGGAAGAGGGCATGCGTTCAATTCACCAGAGGGCCAACTCAGCACAATTTCATACTGTTCCCAATAACATCTCTGCTCCGTATCCAGAAATAAAAAGCCGTGGATGATTTATAGAAGAATAAAGACGGTTTCGGCTTGCGTTGGAAGATCAGTGCGCTGAGTAACACAGAACAGACCCGTACCTCTGGAACGCCGTTTTTCAAACACACGGAAAAGACGAATAGAACAATCCAACATGTGCTCATACAGAGACGTGCACCCTGAACCCTCACCAAGAGGAAAAAAAAATCTCATCTGTTCATGCTCTCCTCTTTATTCAGCTGTAAATGCCTGATGGTGGATGTTAAGGCCAGAGGTACTTTAGTGCATTATCAGTGAAATGGAGTGCAGCCTAGTGTGTGATGCAGACATTAACGCAGAGCACAGACAGCTGGAGCACATCAGGGTCATCAGGAGAAAAGCTTGCAAATAGTTTTCTATCTGTCTGTCTATATATCTATAGACTATCTACCTGTCTGTATATCTATAAACTATGTCTGTCTGTCTGTCTGTCTGTCTGTCTGTCTATATATCTATAGACTATCTACCAGTCTGTATATCTATAAACTATGTCTGTCTGTCTGTCTGTCAGTCTGTCTGTCTATCGATCTATAGACTATCTATCTGTCTGTCTGTCTGTCTATATATCTATAGACTATCTACCAGTCTGTATATCTATAAACTATGTCTGTCTGTCTGTCTATCGATCTATAGTCTATCTATCTGTCTGTCTATTAATCCATAGACTGTCTGATCTGTCTGTCTGTCTATCTTCAGACTATCTACCTGTCTGTCTATCTATCTATGAACTATTTGTCTGTCTGTCTGTCTGTCTGTCTATTGATCTATAGACTATCTATCTGTCTGTCTGTCTGTCTGTCTGTCTGTCTGTCTGTCTATTAATCCATAGACTATCTGTCTGTCTGTCTATCTTCAGACTATCTACCTGTCTGTCTATCTATCTATAAACTATTTGTTTGTCTGTCTGTCTGTCTGTCTATCCATCATAGACTATCTATCTGTCTGTCTGTCTATCTATAAACTATCTGTCTGTCTGTCTTATTTATTGATGAATGTATTGGGTTCTCTACAAACTCTGTCTTTAAAGGAGACATTAGACGTCTTTGGGTGAGAAATTATATATATATTTTTTTCAGTTTGAAACACAGAGCTCAATTAAAAGTTTATCAGCAAAGTCTGTTGAAATATCAGTATATAATATAATATAAATAGTTATAGATTAATAATTAAAAACTGGTTGTTTTAAGTGATGAAAAACAACCAAAAACTAGTGCTAGCACTATTGTGGTTTGAGGAAATCCAACATTTATTATGGAGAGCACTCTGTGCAGTCATGTATGGTTCCACATCAACAGCTTGAAGATCTATAAAATTACTGAGCAACACAAGAACTTTGAGGATGGAGTTGGACTGTAATTACTACCAAACCCCAGCACCAACAAGCTGCCACATCTGGGCCCTTGAGCAAGGCCCTTACCCCTCAAAATGCTCTCCATAAGAACATTTGCCAAGTGCCATAAATGTAAACGTAAAAGTATTAGTAAAAGTACAGTAACAGTTGTAGTTATACTTTTGCGCATAATATGTCTTACATTTTAAAGGTTTACTCATTAAAACTGCCCTTCAGCTTGCAGGGTAGGTGAGAACATGCTTTCTGGAGTAGTTTGAAGCTCTTGTAGTTAATAAAGAGAATCACTAAACCAGCACTAAACCAGCAAGTGTTCCTTTAGCAGCCAAGAGGTCAAAAAACAAAGAAACTTCATTACGAATGGTTTTCGGTTGCAGAGGTGATGATTGCGAACATCAGATAATTGTTTTCAATTGAGCACCTTTCGTTTTGTTTTGTCTCGTTCTGAGGGAATTTCAGCGTGTGGCTGTGTCCTCGAGCTTTGTGAAGCTGGCTATGACGTGGTCAACAGCGCTCAGGTTAAAACCCTTCGTCGAGTGTGTTCTTACAAAGAGTGAGTCACTCCAGAACAAACACTCTGTTATAGAGAACAGGAAGGAAGGAGGGGACAGACAAACATGTGGGAGAAAAGGAGCAAGCACACACACACACACACACACACACACACACACACACACACACACACACAATGGGAATCTAGGTTATGTACAAACAAGCAGCAGGGCATCCATGCATGCACACTCACACACACGCACACACACACACACATGCTGTAAATTCACATACCTTAAGTTTAGAGTGAATCTCTCTGGATTTCCGTCGGGCCAGAACCTGAATGTGACTAGAGACCTACACACACACACACACACACACACACACACACACACATACACACACACACGTACAAATACACACATTTTTAAACAAGCCCTCAACAAACCTTAATTCTAATAGAAAAATACATACATAATAATTTAGAATATTTTTTTTTTAATTGTTAATTTCTTCTAATTGGTCAGAGGATGTTGATTAATTAGTCGATGTTCAGGCTGTGCTTCAAACCGCAGGACTTTAATACTACATCCCTTTTTTATTGTATTAAGCTGCAAAAACTTTATCGTGGTCATTATTTCCAAAGTTAGCATTAGGGGGCGGAGAAAATTAACATTAGCATTTTTTGAAGTCAGGTGCACTCAATTTTGGCCATGATTTGTTCACCTGAGACAAATGTTTGAAATCCTAAGAGATTCCTCTAATCCTCTAATAGACTAAGATCTGAAGTCTTTGATCGCTGGTTTGACGTGTTAATTTCTTTCTTCTGGCAGTGTCAGAAGATTTCAGACTCTCCCATGCAGTGTGACGACTTCAACGAAGAACCAAGAACTGATAAGAGCGCTGAAACTGTTGATATATTATGGCAACTGAGATCCTACAATGTAACATGTAAATCAGGTTCATACAGTGTGACATGCAACAATCGCAAAGGGGGTATAAAAAATTGCACAGTGTGAGCCCGGCATTAACACCATTCAGAAACACCATGGTTACCAGGCGTACTGACCTGTTTTCTCGTTCGTGTCTTTCCAGTCCTCAGCTTGATGTATCTCGCTATCAGTTCATTACGACCTGAAAAGACCAAAGAGGCAGAAGTATAAATTTAGGCGTAAAAGCTTTTCTAAGATGCAGCTAAAGATTTCTTTGACACTGTTAAACTTTACCACGTCGTAGACCGAAAGTCTGTCTGAGTTTTAAACCAAAAAGCATGTACTTGTTCTAACATGGGATCATTTCTTTCATTCCAGGTCCTTTCACTGAGACTAGAGATGCACAGATTCGCATGGGTGCATCAGCATTGAAGTTTACAATGTGATGCAGTGATTTAAAAAGTGTGGATCGGATACAAGTAGGGCTGGGTTTCGAGTTGGACCCAGTTGCCTCAATACTATCGAATATCAGAACATTTTACTCCGGTACCAAATTTCGATGCCTAAAGTTTTAATCTCGTGAACGTCAGTGAGCCAAGTAAACGTGCAGCTTGATTGACGTGCCCAAATCAAATGCTGGTGGTTGGCTGTGGCAAAGCATCAGGGAAAATCATCAAATAGTTTTTACGCCAGCTTCACCCACTCGCCCAGAGACGTGGACCAGACTGGAGAAGGACCTCAGAACAGGTGTTAATTCTTATTGGTTATCTTCTACTTTTGAATTGTAGATCAATATACTTGACCTTCATATTCTATTGAATACAGACTCAGACAAAGCGTTAGCTTGAAAAAAATTAAATTACGGTTATACATGATGTAATACAACTTTAAATAAGATCTGGAGAAAATACTGCAAGAACATTTGGAATCGCGTGAAAGAAGAGTCTGCATTGGAGTTGTGAGAGTGTGGATAGAGAGACGAGATGCACTGTTCTGGCTAATATACGAGTTTCACCTCCCAAAGTTCAACAAACCAAGTGCTCATCTCACAAGCTTCTTCTTCTTCTCGTGTCCAAACTCTATAACATTACATATAATATAATAAATACTAGATGAGCTATACTTCTATTATTTAGAAAAGTAGGATCAATAAAATATTTGAAAGTGACCAATAATTTGTGACCAATAGTTTATATGTTGACTGATTTCTCCAGAGATTTTCTGTTTTGTTTAAAAAGTTAGGAAAAGAGTCTCCAGTTTCAGTTTCAGATCAATGACATCATTCCCCTGCACTTAAGTAAAAGTACTAATCGTCTGCTTGCAAGGGCTTTGCTTAAGGGTTCTGGGATTTGAGCTCATAACCTTCTGATCAGAGGTCACCGAGCTAGCACTTCCCTCCACCCACACACCCGCACCTATTACAAGTCTAAAAATGATTCTGAAGGCTCAGGAGGTCGCTGTGAATGGTGAAGACGAGTATAATCAGCAGCTTGTAGGGTTCTTCCCTTGTAATGTCATTTACTAGAGGACAGGCACTCTCTATTCTCACTCTCTCTCTCTCTCTCTCTCTCTCACACACACACACACACACACACACACACACACACACACACACACACACACAGCACACATAGCGTTACAATACGGGTATTCATGTGTGGCCTGCTCTCAGATCAAAGGGCCACCCAATGGCCGGCTGTAAGCATGCTTACTACTGCATAATTCATCCTTTTCAGCCGCTTGAAAACACGCTCTGCTGGACTTGGCACGGCCGCGGAATAACTTACGAAAAGAGAGAGAGAGAGAGAGAGAGAGAGAGAGAGAGGGAGAGGGAGAGAGAGGAAGAATAAGACCAGACTGAAATAGAAGGTGAGAACAGAGAGTGAACTGGAAGTACATTCAAAGGGGGGGGTGAAAAAAAAAACTTTTTGAAAGGATGCAGTGTTCAGGAAGAGAAAAGTAAAAGCCATACTACAGGCCACTCATCACTCGCTTCATTTACTCGCTACACAATGGAAGTGTTTCAGCACACAGATGGTATTTTGGTGCCAAAAAAAACGGTGTGTGTTAATGTTCTGATAAAGTTCATGTACAGTGTTTCTGTTTCCCATTTATTGGGAATCTTAAGTTCTAAGGTTTTAATAATATGACATTGGAGAAAATTTGAGAAAATTAATGTAACATGCTTTTGTGTGCTTTTGTTTACCTCTTGATCTAGTTACAAAGAAAAGTTCCCACATTGTTCATCAGCATCATCTGTAATCCGTTTCTGAGGTAAAAAAAATCTCATTCATCACTCACACATGAAAATCACTGAAATCTCATCACTAATACACTCTATGGACAAAAGTGTTGGGACACCTGTTGTTTCCAACCATATGTGGTTCTTCCCCAAACAATGTTGGAGGTACAGAATTGTATAGGACGTCCATGGATCTTTGGTAGCATATAATCTTCCCTTCACTTGAACTAGGAGACCCAAACCGGTTCCACCATGACAATGTCCATGTGCACAAAGCCGGCTCCATGAAGATATGCTTACATGGGATGGAATGGAAGATCTCTTGCTATAGAGCTCTGACCCTATTAAACACCTTTGGGATGAATGTAAATGCTGACAGCACTCCAGGTCTCCTCAGGTCACCTCCATCAGTACCTGACTTAGTACAGTAGCTAACAACCTTGTGGTTAAACGAGCAAAAATCTCCACAGCTTATTATAAGAGGAAATGATTGAGGAATGGGATGTTCAAAAAAGAAGCAGGAACTAATCTTGTGGTCAGGTGTCTACAAAAATGAGTTATATAGTGCAAATAAACAGGTAGATACAGTAATTTCCGGGCTATTAAACGCACCCATATATAAGCCGCACCCACTGAATTTGACTACACTGAAACGTATGAACTTTACACAGGCTTTAAAGAAAGACAGTGTCTGTTACACGGTGGAACGGGTGAAATATGTTGTGGCTCCTTTAAGAGCAGAGCCGCATTTTGGGAATAGCCTGCCGCCGCATTTTTCCGCTATTACTGCATGTGTGCAAGGCCGAGGAATATGTCCTTATTATTTTCTAATGCTCATTTCTAAGTTTCTTCGACAAACCAGTGGCGCTGTTGCCAAGAAAATTTAAAAAGCACGAGTTTTAGAAACCTGTCTGTGCTTATATGATTTCTGATGCATCTGGAGTTAGTGAGCTATCAGGTGAGGTGCGTTTTTTCGTTCCCGTTTGGAAATTTCATTGGTCTAATGTTATGTCGCTCAGTTTTTTGGCTTGCAGTTTGTAAAACCGGGAAAAACCCCGGAAAAATCCATAAATTAGCTGCTCCGTTGTTTAAAACGTGGGAAAAAAAGTAGCGGCTTATAGCCCGAAAAATACGGTAAATACAGTACATAAGGAAAGTATTTACATTGCTTCACTTTTTCCACATTTTGTTCTGTCACATCCTTATTTAAAAATGGATAAAAAATTATTATTCTCCTCAAAATTCTACAAACAAAACCCCATAATGACAACGTGAAATTAAGGAAGTTTGTTAAAATCTTTGCAAATTTATAAAAAAAAAAAACCTGAAAATGTACATAAGTATTCGCAGCCTTTACCATGACAATCAAAATTGAGCTCAGGTGCATCCCGTTTCTGCTGATCATCCATGAGATGTTTCTACAACTTGATTGGGGACTACCTGTAGTAAATTCAGTTGATTGGACACAAAATAATGAATTTAATCCATAAAATGTGAAAAAAAGTGAAGCGCTGTGAATACTTTCCTTATGTACTGTTGATAGACAGACAGATAGATATCAACAGACTGTATATTACTAGGAGAAAAATCTCAAGTGCACATTTTACTTAATTTGTTCGATTTTGTCTCGTTTACACCACACCACAGCGCTGGACTGAGTGGAGTCAAATCCAAACAATGCTTTCAATTCCCTACAAAATTAGACTTGAACTGTGGCGTTTTGTGATTAAATAATTACAGCTATCCAAAATGGAATTCTTGCGTGATTAAAGACGTTTGCAAAAGCGCAATTAGACAGAGTTATATTCACTTCGCACCCTGTCTGTATGAGCTGCTGATAATATGAGCACTTGAAAAACAAAGACTGTGTTGGAGTTTTGGAGTGCAAGTGTTTGTGCATGTGAGTGTGTTTCACTTGAGGTAAACATTTAGAAGAGTCTTTCTAATGAGTAATCAGACTGGCCTTGCTGTGAATATGAAGTACAATTACACCTTGATTGAAATGTTCTCCAAATGAAAACCTTCAAAAGTCAAGTGGCTTCATTGTCATTTCAACCATATTTAGTACAGCACAGAAAAGAAAAAAAAACTTTCTTCCTGGACCAAGGTGCTCCATAAACCTTCTTCTTCTTTCTCCATATCACTCTGTTTTCCACATCTGCCCCTTTCAAACCAACCACCTGCATGTCTTCCCTCACCACATCCATAAAACTCCTATTTAGCCTTCTCCTAGCATTCTTCTACTGATATACAGTACACCATTGTCTCAACTCTGAATATGACCAAACCATCCTAATCGCATCTCTCTAACCTTGTCTCCAAAATGTCTAACCTGCACATTTTTTCATTTGTCAATGCCACTGTCTCCATTTTTTCTCCCATATAGGTACTCTGCAGATCCATAAAACCTTCAAGAAATTTTAAAAAACTCTTTCCAAAAGAACATGTATACATATCAAATTAAAATATATAATATAAATAAATATTATAAATTTATCTATAAACATAAAAATATTTTTCCAGTCAGATAAATACAGACATTCTTTCCCCAAACGGAATTTTAATTCCTGACAGGCATAAATAAATAAAATGAATGGATCTGCAGTGTCTGAGGTTCATTATGAGATAAATAAAATGACAAGAAGCAGTAGGTTTAAACGTTCGTAAGCGTGATACAGTGATAAGTACGATCCGTAAATAATAATTTCAGTGGAAATTTTCCACACCAGCGTCACATTCGAACACGAGTTTGACGAGTTACTGGAACATGCAGTGGGTTGAAATGACTCAGGAATTTGATCTAATGCCAAAATCATGCAGTGTCTCTCAGAAGTTCACATGTTACACATAAGAGAAGAGCGTGTTGAAAGATAAAGTGGTTAAACTGACCGCCTGAAGCAGCCAAAGTTGAAATGGAAAGGTTTGTGGAATGGTTTGGAATTCCACAGTGAGAGAGTAAATGCTGTTGGTCAAGTCTGTGAAGGCAAAGGTCATACAAAAGAAAAAAAACCTAACTTTGTTCAGAGCCTCAGGCTGACCCTAAATGACCCTGAACAACCCTGTTATCATGTCTCACGTACTTAGTGTTCGCCTGGAGTTTAGACAACTTTATTCTGTAACTCGGAACACCACGAAAATCTGAAACAGGATTCGTTTGTCAAGTTTTGTTCGCATATTTTAACAGACCTTGTTAAAAAACTTTTAGTCGAGTTATTAAACTATAAAAAAAAAAGAAAAAAATGGATTTCTCGCCAGATTTATAAAAGCTTCAATTTGTTTGATTTTACGTGTGCATATCGATAAACGTGTTAGTGGTGAGAAATTCAATTGCAAAGCTGATTTACTTTCTATCTTCCTAAAAGCTACAATTTGCATAGAATTCAAAATGGCAAATCGACAATAAAAAAGACAGACAGACAGACAGACAGACAGAAAGATATATAAACAGACAGATAGACAGACAGAAAGATAGTCGATAGAAAAGATAGTAGAAAGATGGACAGACAAACAGACAGACAGATAGACAGACAGACATACAAATAGACAGACAGAAAGATAGTCGATAGATAGAATGATAGTAGACAGACAGACAGACAGAAAGATGCAAACTGACAAGTGCAGATAAATATGTGCATATATGATAGACAGACAGAAAGATTATCGATAGAAAAATAGTAGAAAGATAGACAGACAAACAAACAGACAGACAGACAGACCGACAGAAAGATATAAAAACAGACAGATAGACAGACAGAAAGATAGTCGATAGAAAAGATAGTAGAAAGATGGACTGACAAACAGACAGATAGACAGACAGACAGACAGACAGACAAATAGACAGACAGAAAGATAGTCGATAGATAGAATGATAGTAGACAGACAGACAGACAGACAGACAGAAAGATGCAAACTGACAAGTGCAGATAAATATGTGCATATATGATAGACAGACAGAAAGATTATCGATAGAAAAATAGTAGAAAGATAGACAGACAAACAAACAGACAGACAGACAGACAGACAGACTGACAGACAAATAGATAGACAGAAAGATAGAATGACAGACAGAAAGATGCAAACTGACAAGTGCAGATAAATATGTGCATATATGTACAACAAATAAATATAAAGGCAAAAGTAAAAATGTGCAGAAGCTACAAATAAATAGATATTTTATAAAAAATAAAAATCTAGAATATATGCAAAAAGTCACAATAAAATAAAACAATCCTAATTCCTAGACATTCCCCAAAAAATGCTGAGCCACTGCAATGCCTTAACTACAACAGAATACCACTAACACTTCCTTAATTTTTTTTTAACTCTCCTGGAAGACATTGCAGGCTGGAAACCGGAGATCAGGTAGAAAATAATGTGTTCTCTAATGAATACCAATCCTATCCATCGTTCTGCCAACAGATCACACTGTATGGCCCTTCAGTAAAATAAAGCGACCATATGTTTCCACTCGAACCCACTTTACACACCGCAAACATTTCCTTCGCTTTATTCGACCATGTAAACGTCTCCTTTCTCCCATTCTCTTCTGCCTCTGAGCCAATATTTCCTAATTACTCTTCACAGTCTTAATCAACCCAGGCATGATCTCCTTAATCACATCCAAATCCAGAATCATTTCTACATTAGGATCAGAAACAAGTGGCTTTGGCAAAGAAATACAAATCGAAAGTGCTCTGATTAACATTCAACGGGATTCGCGGTTCACAAATCCGACCCCGAGGACATGCACGGGAAGATCTACCTGTTGACGTGGCGTGTAAACAGTCTCGCTGAGTGAAAGTTTTCAAATGCCACACAGTTTTAAAGTAAAGGTCAAAAATTTGAAAGCAGATGGTGGTGTGAACAATCCCCCTGCTAATATCTCCACTCCCACTGCAGGTGTTTCCCTCCGAGCAGGACTGAGGGGTGCGGCCTGCTTCCCCCTGCCAGATAAAGCCCTTTATACACATACACACACACACACACACACACACACACAAACACACACACATCTGATTAGTGCTAAGCAGCTGTCCTTTGTGAGCACTGGAGCCAGTAACATGATGACTCCCCTCCGTCTGTGGCCTGCGTTTATAAAGCCAGATGGCACAAAACCGTGACAGAAAAGTCCTGAGAAATCCAAACAAAACCTAAACTGCTCGACACAAGCTGTTTAGACTTTACATTAGCGAGAAAGTGATACACTATATGGACAGTTTGTTGACACCTGAGCATAAGATTCATATCATTCCACATCGCATTCCACATTTAGTCCCCGTTTGCTCTTATAATAACCTCCACTATCCTGGGAAGATGTTTCACTAAATTTTGTGGAGATTTGTCCTCATTCAGCTACAAGGGTGATGAAGGTATTAATGAGGCCCGGCATGCTTTCACATTCATTCATGTTTAAGGGCTGAGGTCAGGAATCAATAGCAGTCCAACCCATGTAAAGCATAACTTCATGGAGCTGGCTTTGTGCACAGCAGCACTGTGATGCCGGAACAGGTTCGGGTCTTATAGTTCGAGTGACGGGAAAATGTAATATTACCACATCCAATGATGTCCCAGTTTGGTTGTAGTTGCAGTAATAGAACTTCATATGGCTGCATGGGTGCATGTTAAAAACAGTGGTAGATAAAGTGGACTAACCATGTGGTTGAGTTCAGTAGAGATACACTCTATGGTAAAATAGTACTCAAGTAAAAGTATCTATGTATGTGGCTATTGAAGTTCCTATTATGGCTGAAACGATCCCTGGAGTAACTCCAGTAATTTGAATACAAAAGAATAATCATTATTATCTAATAATTATTACAATCATCATTATTTGCTTTGATGCTTCGTTTAGTCCATTTAACTACACACTGAGCACTGTGTTTCCCCACGGACCATTATTCTGTCGCACCACCCACTAAACTCTGGAGTGCTCTGAACAGGTTAACAGTGAAGATGCTGCATAATAAAAGAAATAGAGGAATGGGGAGAAAACAGCAAAGAAATGAGAAGAAGGTTTATATGGAAGCCAGTTTCTGCTACATATAACACAAAGTTTGCCTAATTCCGACTTTTATTCTCGCAATTCTGATTTTTTTTTTCTCGTAATTCCAAATTAATTTTTCGCAGTTCTGATTTTTTTTCTCACAATTCCGACTTTAGCTACTCAGGCAGCATCACCTCCTCTGTAGTGCCAGAAAGCTTTACACATTGAAAATGAAATCAGTAGAATTATTAGTATTAAACTAAGTCTTCAATCCGTCTGGAGGAGACGGGAAAAGACAGATGAAGCAGAGGAGCCTCGTTCATACACCAACAGCTTCAAACTTCAGGCAGACAACATAGTTACTGGTGGATGCAACAGAAATGTTGGTGTTTATGAGAAATAAAGTTGGAATTGCAAAAAAAAAAAGGAATTTCGAGGAAAAAAATTCGGAATTAGGCAACAAAAACCAAATTCCTTTTTTTTCCCCTTGCATAGGATTCAGGCCAAAAAAACGACAGCATAAAACTAAAACATAAAGAAGTTCACTTTTTTTTATTGTTATCTAAAATGTATTGATATATTTTTATTTATATATTTGTATTTGCAATTGCAATATTGCCATTAAGTGCATTAAATCGGTTGAGTTTTCACAGATGTACAATTTCAGCAAAGAAATGTAAATGTTTCTTATAAAAAAAATTAAAAAAAAGGAAACTAATGACTTGTTCATTTTAAGATGCTTTTCTAATTCCTTTTGTATATTTAGTATTGCTCTGTAATAGAGAAAAATAACTTCTTATCCGATTATTTGTAGGATTAATCGGTAGAATACTCGATTACTAAAATAATCAATAGCAACAGCTCTAGTTCCTATTATCATTTTTGTCACAAGACAAAGTTTATGTCTATACAATCAAATAATAAATTAGTTAAACACATTTTTTATTAAAATTATCATGAGCCCAAAAATTTCAACTACTTACAAAAAACAAATTGTGTAAATGAGGTCACGTGTGTTGTAGTGAGTTTAAGTCAGGAGTTTCTTCTATCATTTATTCCTCTTTAAACATTCTGCTTGCTGCTGAACTGTATGTTGGTAATAAGTAGACTCGATCAAAACGAGTTTAAAACAGAGCTCGCTCTCGATCCTGATTGGCGGCTTGTGCGTTTTTTTAACCAGTTATTTTTTATCCTCATAAATAAAAAGGAACGACTGATTTTGCAAAATGTATTTAATAGTACGATATTTGACTTTGAAATGTAGTGAAGTTACAATAAAAGTCTGCCCAAAATAGAAATTACAGCAACGTGAAAAAAGTACAGATACGTGAAAATGCTACTTAAGTACAGTAACCCGTTTACTTCATTACTGTCTGCCACTAGTTCAAAATCAACAACTTTGGATTGGAGTTCTTCAGTGCCATGATGGTATGGTTTAAAGAACCTAGAGAGAGACTTTCCTAAAGAAAGTACCAAGCGTCATTTCCAGAAAATCTAATTAACTGGGCAAAATACTAGCTAACATAACGATCACAAACACCACCAGCTAATCAGACAGCTACATTTATACGCACCGTATAAATATCTGCATACGGGGCAACCCCGTCAGAATTCCTCTCCTCATCTGTGAAAATAGCTGAAGTGGCACATTGTTTGTTCATGATGTGGGTTTTTTTTTTTAATGAGTCACCATATTACACTGAAAATTCCACCTTGCAAAATTCCACACATGGTTAGTTGGGAGTCCTGAATAAAAAGCGAACAGACGCACTTCCTGTTTGTGTCTTTGGACCGCATGCTCGGTGGAAAGATCGCACCAACTTGCTGGAAATCACGGCGGAAAACCCGTAGCGTGTTACAAGACAACTTTGTCGAGGGTGTAAAACGGAGGGACGAGTGTAAAGTTTCTAAAATGAGGGGACGGTTCTAATAAAAGGCAGATAAGTGAATATTATAAGAGTCGAGAATGAGAAAAGTAGTTGAGATTGAGTTAAAAACCCCTAAAAACCCCTGGACGGAAGCGGCGTGTTACCCACAAGGTGCTCCTGTTTCGAAACGTTTCGGCGGTCTGTGAAACCACACATGACCTCATGGCACTTGTGCTGGTGAACCTGGTTATGTACCTCCTCGACATTTAAAAATCTTAGAGTATCTTAGAAAATGATCAGCAATATCTCACAATACAATCCATGTATACCACACGTAAAAACAAAAGTAAAACACGCTATTCGAAGGAATTGAAGACGGACAAACAGCCGACTGTTACGAGTCACTGACACGTAAGAAAGACGAGGCTGTCTGAGATATTAGTTTTGATTTGACTCAGCAGCCTGTAGGTAGACGTCCACATCCAGCTGGTGGTGGGCGTGATGGAGGCCAGCAGTCTTGCCACAAATCACCCAGACCTTCTGTTATTACTGTATTGCTGATCAGAAATGCAGACTGCTGTGTGTTTACGTTAAAAAGAGTAAACCTGTTGAATCGGTCAATGGAACAGTTCTTACTTTTCCATTAGTGCCGCATGAGCATTAGTTCTTCTGCAAGAACCTCAAAATAACACTGTCTACCAGAAACACTAATAAGCAATAAGTTTAAAACTTCCTCTCTAATACTGTGTAAATCTCTGTGCCAACAAAGCAGTTCTGCCCCTTAAACCATGGACTCCACAAGACCTCTGGTATCGAAAAACAAAAGTCAACAAATCCTATAAATGATCAGGTGGAGCCTCCATAGATTGGACCTGTTTGTCCAGCATGTCCCAGACATTCCCGAACAGATTGAGATCTGGGGAATTTGCAGGCCTTGAAATCTTTCTTTATGTATTGTGTGACACATCGTGAAGATTTCGGACCTTCAAAGAGAAGATACTCAAATTCTTCCCAGGTAACCGATCTCTTCCCCAGGTACCCGACCATCCACATGAAAATGTTCTTAAGATCAGGCCACTCTTATCTAATGCTTCATGGTCCAATTTAGATGCTTACATGTCCACTATAGAAACTTGGGGAGGTATAAAAGTTCAGCACAAGCTCTCTGACCGCTCTGACCAGCAAACTGTGATTTATTGTGTGTACCGACTCCAACCATCCATTCATGCAGTTACAAGGAAAGCTACAGCGGCTTCTTCTGTGGAATCGGACCACACAGACTAGCTTTCTCTCTCTCCCCACACACACACACACAAAAACACACACACACACATCAATGAACCTCAAAAACCCATGTCTTTGGAAATATTTAGGTAGGAACTAATCAATGCATATCATTCACCCACCCACAAGACCTGAGATTTTGGAGAAACTCTGACCTAGTCAGCTAGAGATTTGGCCCCCTATTAAAGTCACTCAGATACCTTATGTCCTTATGATTGCCCATTTTTCCTGCTTTCAACAGATTTGAGGACAGAGTTTTTACTTGTTTTAAATTACAACTAAATTATGTTTCCACACGGATGTTTTTATTTGCCGGATGTGCGCATCATGGCGGATTTTGGTGCTTGATTTGAGACTCATCAATAAAACAAATGTTTAGTGATTAAAAAGGATTTTTCGGTGGAGATTTATTTTTTTTATCTGAGTAAAGAAAGGACGTCATGAATAAAGGTGTGTTGTGTTGAAAGTTTTCATTTCGCATATTGATATTTATTAATAATTTTGTAGCGAAATGGACAAACAGAAATGCGAGCTGCATTAATTGTGCATTAATGAAATTTTTGGCGTTGAAAGGCATTATTAACGTGTACATTTTGACATCCTACATACAAATAAATAAATAAATATATATATATAAAATAAATTTACATGAAAGAAGGCAGAAGAAAAATTTGTAATTTTGCAATTTTCAAAATTGAATGTAAAAAAAATTATAATCAACTGATTCCTGTTAGTTTGTACCTAAAAAATACATTTAATTAGGAATCCATGATATATTAGAATTCGCAAAAATAAATTATATCGCTATATTCGTCAATTTTGCAGAAATACAGCAAAAACATTTTTGAACGATTTTTCCTTTGAATGATTTTTCTTTTCCTATATGTATATATATATATATTTTTTTTTTTCTTTTTTTTTATAATTTTTTATTATTTTTTCCCCCACACAAAAACCTGTCACCTCCCACATGACCCCATTTCCTGCAACACAAAAGAAAGCAAAAGCCAGGCATCTATAAGAACACAAAATATACTGAATATACATAGGGTTTTTTTTTTATTGTAGTTATGGCTTCGAAAGCCTTCTTTGAAAAGTGAAGACTTCTTCAACTTTAGAGAAACAGTGGTCTCTGGGGCACAATGCGGCGCTCATCAAAAAGCAATTCAACAGGCGTTCTGTAGAGCGCTTACTCCCATTCTGTTCTGCCCAGTGAGACTCCTGCTTTAATTCAGTGTTTCAAAGAACGAAAGAAAAAAAGCATCTATTGCATTTTCCTGGCAGAAGAAAATATCTTTTTTAAATCTTAAAATGCCCTATTTGTGTCTGCAGGGAGCAAACGGGAATCAAAATTGGTTATTTCGGATTTAAAATGTAAATTTTGTATTTAATAAATACAATAAAAAAACAGGAATGTTCAGGAATAATACGCACTCTGTAGAAGAAGTGCATGTGGTTTCGATGGTCAGGGGTGCACATATTTTTGGACATAGAGTGAACTTGAGTCATGTCAGGGTTTTAGTTTTCCAGGAGAACTAAAGAAACTCATGATTTTGCCTGTCCTTGATGACAGGGTGTCATGTGGATTATACGACCCAAATTAGTAGACATTACAGTACACATTTTTTTTACGGTGCACGTTTTTTTACGGTGCACTGTATTTGGGACCAGAGGTAAATACTTTGTTACTGTACTTAAGTAGATTTTCCTAGTATCAGAATTTTACTTTAATATTTATTTTTCGGCCAACTTTTTACTTTCACTCTTTACATTTGTACACAAATATCTGTATTTTCTACTTCTCATATTTTTAAAACAGACTTTAGTTTTCATCTATTTGGTGATCATTATTTTTTCTTCTCACTGCGCCGTTTTCAGCTCGACAACCTGTTTCTTGTCAATCCTCTGCTGGTGTATCGTTTCCTGGCTCTCACCCACCACAGAAGTAGACTAGTTTACAAAGCGAATAATGAACAAGACAGAAGACAAGAAGTAGTCTGTGGTTAACGTGGATGAGACAGAGGGAGTCAGTGATGTGAACATGACTGAGAACAGAAACATTCCTGATCTTCTGATCATCATCATCTTCTCTCTGCTTGTGTTCTATATGGTGGATGTTCAGCCTGGATCCATTCATTAGGTTGAATTGGAAATTTGTTTTTTTGTATTAATAAAATAATCAAGACTGTCAAAATGCAAATAGATTTGAACGCACTAATTTTTATTAACGTGCGATTAATGCAGCGCGCATTTCCTGTTTGACCGTTTTTTTTATTTTATTTTATTAAAAAATATAAATAAATATAAAAGTGGCGAAATTAAAAAACTTCAGCGCAACACATGTTTATTCACGACATCCTTTTTTTTACTCAGATCTTTTTTAATCAGTAAACTTTTGTTTTACTGCTGCGGCAAGTCTCAAATCGGCAACAAAACCCGCCATGATGCACACAATGAACCCTCTGGGGGCGACAAACCGGAAATGAACCTAAATTACTGTCTTTTGTGATGGTGCAGATACGAGCAGTACATCATTTGAATCTGTAAAGGGTTTACTTTTATTTATACACTCATAATAATAACAAAACGCTGTGCTGTTGTAAGATAAAGAAAACAGACAGGGGGCGCTCTCTGCCGTCTCTATCATCTCTCTTCACAGACACATAAATAAAACAAACTGAATCTCAGCGAATCCTCGCCTCACAGACATAATACATATACGATTAGAAGACTCGGAACATCTATATTTAAATAAACCTAAATAAACCAATCGAATACAAATATTCTCTGATGATGTCATCCGTATGATTGTAAGAAGAGGAACAGTTTCTCCGGTATCACCTCATTAACCGTCCGTGTGGAAACATCGCAAAGGTTCCGTTTGGCGTCCTGATTATTAACGTAATTTAAAACACTAGAATTACTTGAAAACATTAACAATAATATTTAGTCTTCATGCTCTATGTTGAGTTTGGTTTCATTGATATTAAACAGACATTCACATTGTTCATGTCCATGTTGATTAGAGTAAAAAAAAAAATTAAACTATTGATTTAAGCTACATTTAGAACAGATAGAAATGTGGGAATAAGTTGCGATTAATTGTGAGTTAACTCACGACAATCTTACGATTATTCGCAATTAAATATTTTAATTGATTGATCACGCTAATTAATATATCAGTAGGTGAGGTTCAGTTACCAGTGTGACTTTTAAAACATGAGTATCTTTACTTCTACTTAAGTGAAGGATGGCTGTACTTTTGCCACCTCTGCTTGGAACAGAGCACAGTGCCCCTAGAGCACAGAGGGTTAAGGGCCTTGCTCAAGGGCCAAAGAGTGGCAGCTTGGAGATTACAAGGCTTGAACCCCCTTTATGTCCAGCTTCAAGAATTCCTCACAATTTCACATATCGAGGGACTGAATGAATGAAGGAGAGAAGGAATTACATACACATCTGTATTACCCAAATGGGGTCTAACAAATGTAAACTGTTCAATGATTCCTCCGAACCTCAACAACTTCTCTAGATAAGTCGTCTGTCGTTAATGTAATCATCTCTCATCTTCTCCTGACACGGCTTTCTAGCCGCCATTCCTTTCCACGCATCCTCCAAATCTAACCTTTGCTTGCTTTAGTGTTCCTCAAGGTTCTTTGAGTCTACAGCAGCACTAACGATATGCCGAAACACACGCACACGTGCTGGTTCCCACACGGCCTTGCTGTCCCACTTTCAACCTGTACTCACGACATCAAATGACATATGAGCTGTAAATCTTTCTTGCTTATCGATTCCAAAGATGCTCGGCTCGGTGGGATTTTTACGATAGATATTGATGGAACTCTCTCCGCCTCTCTGATACGACCTGCCGCTCGCCGTCTGAAGTGAAACATCGCTCACCTCCGACCTCCGAGACTCTTATAACTACGTTCAGAATTGATCATCTAGACCGTGATTAAGCCTTACACATCCATCTTGCTGCTAAACTGCAGAGTTTTCATTGGCCTGGAGCTCATTTGCTTGAGGTTGGTAGAAAATAGACTCCAAAAGTGATGTTTTTTTTTTTTTTTTTTTACTCATTTCCGTCCTCTGTTTTATTCCACGAATCTCAAAAAATAACACGGCGACTGGAAGACTTCACCTGACTCACAATTCGGCACTATATTGTTGTTATCCTGATGAAACCGC
This sequence comes from Silurus asotus, assembly GCA_024362625.1. Taxonomy (NCBI): domain Eukaryota; kingdom Metazoa; phylum Chordata; class Actinopteri; order Siluriformes; family Siluridae; genus Silurus; species Silurus asotus. The sequence continues at coordinate 218,958 of MU551748.1, forward strand.
ACATTTAACGGGACAATAAAACTATATACGTTCAAAGAAAAGCTATTTCAATTAGACTGGAATTCTCCAATCTGATTGGTCAGATGATGTTGATAAAATTTCTTGAGCAGCAACTCAGACAGCAGTTTTAACGGTTCAGTTCTTTAATTATGTGACAGACAAAAGTGTATATATGACGTGACAAATACATATTAATGTGTTGTTATATTACTTATCCACTTCCTAGTTAGCTGCCAAGGATTCTTCTGCCTTTTGTACGGCATGTGCAAAAAAATCTTTCCCGTATGAAGTGAGACTTTTTCAAGTTTAATAATAATAATAATAATAATTAATAAAAAGCACTGAAAATGCGAGGCAGAGACTGAACTAAAGTTGCGTTCCGCCACTTAATACGTTCCTGAGAGAACTCGGATTTAAACTATGTTCCTATCTATAATTCATAATTAATATATAATTAATATAATTCAGTCCTGTTTTGTTTGTGTAGTTTGAGGGAACTGTGTGTGTGTGTGTGTGTGTGTGTGTGTGTGTGTGTTTTCTATTCTGAACAATTTCAGAAATTCCAAAACTATAAATGGATATGAAATACAAATCACAGTACATTTCTGGGAAATTGCTCTGGTATCAGATGTAATTTCTGTAAATTGCTGTTATAGTGGAAACTCATCAGCTTCGGTTCGGCAAAGTGTAAGAGTATTTCCGTGACTGCTGATTCGGAATCAGTTAAGATTTCTCCGGAATCCGGGTTTCATCTCTAACATTTCCGACTGCATCCTGGTGGCTGAATAGACCTCATGGCTGTGGTCTGCATCATGCCCAAGTTTCAACCACAGCCGCAATACAAGTGAACAGAGGGAGCATCTGATCTCCGACCAGCAACCAGAGAGACTCGGCTGCAGCCCCGGTCGAGGCTCCGCTGAGGGCGGTTCAGTTCTCGAGTGGAAGATTAAATCAGTTCTTTATCAGCCTCGGTAGGAGACTGTCAAATCGAATTAAAGCATGCGCTCGATCTGCCCGGGTTAATCGCTCAGGAAAACAAGGCCGCGCTAGTTTCCGATCGAGAACTGGACAAAAAGGAACGCACTCGTCCCCCGACGTGGGCGGAAAAATCCTCTTGACATATGCAGCAGATTGAAAAACAAAAGGCTGCGTGCAGGTTACAGGAGTAGAGGAGAGCAGCAGTATGGGTACTATGTGGGGAAGGAAAGAAGGAAGACTAGAAGAAGGAAGAAAAGAAAGAAAGAATGAAAGAAAGAAAGAAAGAAAGAAAGAAAGAAAATGGATGTAAAATCAATGGAAAGAAAGAAAGAAAAAAAGAAAGAAAGAAAGAAAGAAAGAAAATGGATGTAAAATCAATGGAAAGAAAGAAAGAAAGAAAGAAAGAAAGAAAGTAAGAAAGAAAGAAAGAAAGAAAGAAAGAAAGAAAGAAAGATTTTGTGGCACTTGTGAGTGAAGCGTGTGGTCAGTTAGGGTTTCAGGCAGTGAGCAGTAGGAGCAGTGGAAGCTGTGGAGCTATGGGAGCTGTGGGAGCTGTGGGAGCTGTGGAAACTGTGGGAGCTGTGGAAGCTGTGGGAGCTGTGGGAGTAGTTGAAGCTGTGGAAGCTGTGGGAGCAGTGGGAGCTGTGGGAGCTGTGGGAGCAGTGGGAGCTGTGGGAGCAGTGGAAGCTGTGGGAGCTGTAGAAGCTGTGGGAGCAGTGGGAGCTGTGGAAGCTGTGGGAGCAGTGGGAGCAGTGGAAGCTGTGGAATCTGTGGGAGCTGTGGGAGCTGTGGGTGCTGTGGAAGCTGTGGGAGCTGTAGAAGCTGTGGTAGCTGTGGGAGCAGTGGGAGCAGTGGAAGCTGTGGGAGCTGTGGAAGCTGTGGGAGCTGTAGAAGCTGTGGGAGCTGTGGGAGCTGTGGGAGCTGTGGAAGCTGTGGGAGCTGTAGAAGTTGTGGGAGCTGTAGAAGCTGTGGGAGCTGTGGAAGCTGTGGGAGCTGTAGAAGCTGTGGGAGCTGTGGGAGCTGGCGTGAGTCGAGGCCTGTGGCAGGTACAGGGAGCGATAAACTCGGCCCCTCAGGTAACACTGCGATAAGCCTCACTACAGCAGGGGGCTGGACAAAAAAATAAATAAACATTTGCATTGTTTTGAAGTAGGAGCCAGTTGCTATAGCGATGGTTGCTAATTATGCGAATTGAGCAGGAAGGGCACTCAGGAGCGAGAGCAGCACTGTGGAGGAGTACAAACACAAACCCGGGCCTTCGCCCAAGACGCAGCACTAAAGGGAACTTTGATATCCTCCAGATCAAGATAAGTGGGGAAAAAACAGAGCTGGACGTTTTCGCTCGCACTTTGTTCCTCGAGCTCAATTCATCAGCGGATCAAAATGCGGTTTTCTTCTTCTTCTACTTTTTCAAGGCTTAAAGCGATCGGATTTGTTTCTCCGTTCTAAAACACATGCCTCAACCAAGCGACGCCTTGATAATTAGCAAACGGCTGGAAACGGATGTGTCGGAAGATGAAAAATGCAACTTTTTCGGAGCTGTGAGTCCTCGGGATATAAACTGTGAACTGCTGTCTTACACCGCAACTGTTTTCGGCGCTCCGGTGGAATATTTTAAACTCGTGCAAGAACAAAAAAAAACAAAAAAAGGGAAGAAAATAGAGAAAAAATAAAGTTCCCTGAAAAATAAAATACACATTTCTTTCACTTGGGATAATTCAGGTTTCTTAATAATGCTAGAGTTCACTTCATGAGACATCTGGAAACACTGGGACACCAGTCCTTCACCCAGGAGGCAATAAAATTGGCTTTACTGTAATTGCCAAAAATATGTGTGTGTGTGTGTGTGTGTGAGAGAGAGAGAGAGAGAGAGAGAGAGAGAGAGAGAGAGATCGAGGGGAATAGTAGTATTCCCTCTTTCCATGACATCATACGGGTGGGAACTGAGCAGGAGAGAAGGAAGCGCAGCTGCTGAGAGTCGTACGACCATCTGCTCCTCCTAACTAATGGTTCACGCTCACTTTACACAACACACACACACACACACACACACACACACACACACACACACACGCACACACACGCACCATCCTAGCACACGCTCGAAACACACAGCAGCCTGACAGAGTCACGGCCACTCGAGAGCAGACGCATGCCCAGGCTCCGTGCTGATCTGGCATCAGTTTCCCTTTCATATGCTAAAGAATGCAGTTGTGTGGAAAAAAGATGGGATCTAATCTTCATCAGGAGTCCCTCAGGAGAGAGGGGGGGGGGAATAGAGAGAGAGGGAACAAGAGCGGGGGAGAGAGAGAGAGAGGCAACATGTGGGGCTTGGACTTGTTCTGGTTTAATAGACACTTTCTATCTCTATCCGTCACAGTCATTCTGATCCTGATCTCTCACTCAATGTCTCCCCCGTCTCTCTCTCACTCTCTCTCTCTCTCTCTCTCTCTTAATCATTCACTTTCTCTCTCTGCTTTCTTTAACTTTAACTCTGCTTCTTTAACATTCCTTTTATCCACCATTCCATCTTTCTTTTTTTCTTGCTTCTTTAATTCTTACACAATTTCTTTACTTCACTGTCTGTCCCTCTACAGTTCTCTCCCTTTCTTCACCTTTCTCCTTCTCTATCTCTATCCATCTACGATTCTCTCATTGCCTCGAATCTCTGGTTCCCTCATGCTTTTCTCTCTTATACCCTTTCTTAAGCCTGTAAGAGCAGGAGGCGTGGCCTATGTACCTCTCAGGTCTTATGCGGGGGGAGTGGCCTTTAAATCTGTCAGTCCTCATGTAGGAGGCGTGGCCTCTGTATGTAGCAATGCTTATGTAGGAGGCATGGCCTTTGTACCTGTCAGTCCTTATGTAGGAGGTGTGGCCACTGTACCTGTCAATTCTTATGTAGGAGGCGTGGCCTCTGTACCAGTCAGCCCCTATGCAAAGGGTGTGGCCACTCAGAGTTCTTTTTTTACCCTTTCTTTAACACAGAGAACATTTTCCCCTGTCATGTTTTTCATCTCTGTGAAAAGACCATCAGGTGACCCCCTTTCTGTAGATCCCACCAAGAAGGAGGTTATTATTCGACTCACCGTACATCTTCCCTTCATCGGAGAGGATGATCTTGCGGCGGCCGCATGGCGGGTAAATGGCCAGCGCCTCCTGAAAGCTCTGTTCGATGTCCGGGCTCCACACGCCCTCTGCTTCATGGTCTGTGAGCTTTTCGTTCGAATCACTCATCCTCTCCATTTCTTCTCCTCCGCTCTCACTGCCACTCCAGCTGCTCGTGTCCATCGAGACGCCCGGAACCTGCAGCTCAAGTTTGGACAACGACTGACACTCGAACCTGGGAGGAGACACAAAGGACAAAACACCGTAACACCAATTAATCTAAAAAATGAAAAACACACACAAAAAAACACAAACAAGGCCTGAACATTCAAGTAATGAAAGTGACATGAGGTAAAAACAAAAGGGTTTGGGTTGGGGAAACTATCAGGAGCAGCAGCACACAGAAGTCCTATCTCAAGTAGAGTAACAATGAAAAACAGGAAAGAGCCCTGACTAAGGGGTGAGACAGATGGAAAGAAGGAACAAGAGAACACAGCGGGATGCGGAGTCTGGATTCATCAGTGTAAAAGCTACTTTTGTCTCTGAAGTAGTGACCTGTAAAAACTCTGATGTGATTAGCAAGTAAGCCTTTTACATGGACGAGGGACTTGTTGAGTGGTCAAATGTCTAGGAAATGAAATGCCCATGAAATTAGAAATACTAAGTTCTAAGTCCAAATACATGTCTATTGTGTGTTCTTCTGGGTTCTGTTTATGTTTTCAATTTCAAACGTCTGAAAAACTTTTGTGTCCCTGTACTGTGCATGAGCGAAATGTAAGACGCTTCTTCCTGCATAATTTCTGCCTGTTATTTATTTACTTTCTGGCTCTTTGAAATGTCAAGGCAACGATGTTGTTTCGAAAGCCTCCGTTTTCACAGTCCACACTGCTGTTGATGTTTTCAAATGTATCCACTTTTTTATTTTATTTTTTCATACGCGTTTTTAAAAAAGCGACGTTTTTGTTGACTGAAAACGCCGTCGCAGTGTGGACAGAAGGACGAAACCGAGAGAAAAATAAGTTTTTTTACAAGAAAACCTATTAATGTGGACATGGCTATAGCTCTCCGTCTGTTTTTTTACCTGACTGTGTTCACCTGTTTCATGTTAGTCCATAATCACCACAAACCTTTTGTTTTTGCTTGTTGAAAAGTCATGCATGCATTTTTTTCGGTGTAGAGTAAAACCCTATTGCACGAGCAACTGATAGTACGAGCAAACGGAGATACGAGCGACCCTATTTTGCGAGCAAACTTCGAAGGTACGAGCAAACCCTTGCTGCCAGTTCTTCGTTTTCGGCCGAGGGAAGCATCAGTCTCTTAGTTGACCTGGTGTCGCTCTCGCTGTTCAGTGCAGCAAAAAATTAAACTTTTTTAATGTTGTATTTTTATTTTACTAGAAATCTTGAAAAATGTCTCCCAAGAAAATCAGTGATGGTGCTGTGAAAACGTAAGTAAACAGAATTACCATTGAAACCAAGAAGGTTACGAGCATGTGGTCGTCTCACACTCGCAATCAACCACTACCACATGGGTGTTAAATTATGTTTACAGTACGGTAATTTGCAGTGTATTTGTTTGTTGCAGTATCAAAGTCTTTCTCAGTTCTACAATTGTCTGGTTTAGAACCTGGCTCCTGTCGCTCATTTCACATTATGGATTATCACTGTAACCCTTGTCTATTACGTGCACGAGTTTCTTACACACTTTCAACTTTCATTTGAAACGATGTCCTTCGTGCTCCCTCGTTCATCGATACACTCATTTTAATGTAAGCGTTGCTCTAAATGGAATCACACTGAGAAATGGAGAGACTCGGACACCTTTGATAGGCCATGAAAAAGGAATGAGAAGACAATCTAAAAACTAAATGAGGAGTTGCAGTTAATCCAGAACAGCTGCGATCACACTGGAGATCAATTCCTCAGTTTGTTCCCCGGTGAGGGAGTGTTGAATCGAAATGGTTTATAATAAATCCTGACATGAATGCGGAGTTGATCCAGGGGACAATCCAACTACATGTTGCTCTACATCTGTGCTGCTGCCTAAACTGGAAAACCTTCTGCAATTTCTCAAAAACAAAAACAAACTGGTCATGTAGGACATTCGTGGTGGAGTCAATTAGACTCCTTGACTACAAATCATAAGCTGATTGGTGGCGCTGCAGATTCTCAACATTTCTTAGTAAATCATTAGAGGGCACAAACACTTCCCTTTTAATCATAATTAAATGATGGCTGGATTTGTGATTGGTCCAAATGAATGGACCAATCACAAACAAGAACCAGACCTGAAGAATCAGGGCCTATGTTTTATAAGCAGCACCCTGAAGTTCTTGTATCAGTCGCTTCCTCATTAGTCCGATTAGCCCTTTGTTCCCTTCTGTTTGTGTGTGTGTGTGTGTGTGTGTATCTGCATTCCACTTAGGCGTTGCGATTGGCACCTTGGGTTAAAGAGCAGGTGTCACCCCTGTTAGCTCAAATTAGCTACTTTAAAATACAAATGCTTTTTAACGTTCATTTTATTGGCAGTGTCCAATTTCTCTGGCTACTTTGAGCCTAATTTCCAGGTCATGCTTTAAGTGTTGTGTCTAGTGTGTAGTGTTTAGTCATTCTGTTTGTACTTCTGAGTAGGGTTGCAAAATTATGGGAATTTTCAAGACTGGAAACTTTCCATGGGAATAAACTGTAATTAATGGGCAGATTTGCCTATAACAGGGAACGTAAATGTAGTAAAAAAAAAAAATCTTGGTTAAATCAACCAGATTTAGTTGAATTTCCACCCTGCACATTCATCAATCATATGCACACAGCACACTCACAACAGGGCCACTGAAGCCACACCCCTCCGACATGCATTGTGCATTCCTTCAAAACACACATCATTTCTCGAACGTCAAAAAAAAGATTTTTGGAGCATTTACGTAGATGACATAAATATTACATACATTTATGTTTAAAACGTCCTTGTGCTGTGTGTAGGCGGTTGTGCGTCAAAATTACACTGACAACTAAATCAAGAAAAAAATCTGCTTATGACCAAACAAAATGTTTCGATTTATTTTTTGCATATGATACAGTTTATTTAAGTTTTCCAACTTGGAATATTTCCAAAATTCCCGAGATGAATTCCTAAATGAAGATTCCGTAAATCTACCAGAAATGTTCCTCCCTATTGTAACCCTACCTCTGAGCACTAGAAGCAATACGATTACACCACAAATTCTTGTTCTATTTACAATACCATCATTTAGTATCCAATATTGAAACGGTTATTGTTCCTGCAGTCCCCCGAGCCAGAGGCACTGTGTGAATGCAACAGTGACACCAGCCAATCACAGGCCTCTGTATGTCCATGTATGCAGAAGAGGGCAGAGAGCTCTCATCAGTGTGTTATGCAGCTTGTGAAAGCTTGATAAAAACAATTATTGGATTTAAAATATAGTGCACTGCACCGACGAGGTCAAGGGAGGTTGAGACGCCAGACATACAGGGTCACCTACACATAATTGATTTTTGAGCATTGCATTCCACATTCCTAATTTGCTTCTATAATTCCCTTCACTGGAAAGATGTTCCACTAGATTTTAAAGAGTGTTTATAGATATTTGTGTTCATCAGCCTTAAGGGTGTTACGAAAGGCAGGAACTGATGTAGATGAGGAGACCTGGTATGCAGTCATCGTTCAAATTCATCCCAAAGGTGTTCAGTAAGGATGAGATCAGAGCTCTATAGCAGACCACTCAAGATCTTCCTCTCCAAGCATGTAAACCAGATCTTCAAGGAGCTCACTTTGTGCACAGGGGCATCGCCATGCTGGAGCAGGTTTTGGGTTTCCAAGTTCAAGTGAATGCAGAATCTTATTACAGCGCATGTACGATTGAGTGAATCCAGTTTTGTGGTAACAGTTTGGATCCACATGTGGCAGGAAAGGTCAGGTGACCCAATACTTTTGGCAATGTAGTGTATATAAACACAGAAGAGATGAAATACTCAATAGCTTGGTTTGATTAGGCAGTGTTATTGTGGTGTTATACAATCAGTACTCTTGCACACCCTCATCAGCAGGGCAGGAGGAAACATCTGCCTCTTATGGCACTTTATTAATTGCAGTTTTATGATATTTACGCAAATAATCATGGGCACTTGGGATGGCATTGGATTTATTTATATGTAAGGAGTAAAATTTAAGGTGATGATGTACTACAACTTTGAATAAGATCTGGAGATACAGTAATACCGCAAGAACAGCGACCCTCGATTTGGATTTGCAGGAAGGAACAGTCTGTGCTGGAGTTGTGAGAGTGTATAGAAAGAGAGAGAGTGAGAGAGAAAGAGAGAGAGAGAGAAAGATGAGATGCACTGTTTAATCCGCTGGGCCTAATGTAAGAGTTTGACCTCCCGATGTTCAATAAACCAAGCGTTGTGATTTCTCGAGCTCTTGTTGGTGTCTTTAGTGCTGATAAATCGATCTTTAGAACAAAGCCAAGAAGCCACGAACACGCGCGGGGTAAAAACACGGCCTCGGTTATGGAGATGCGCATCCCCCTAATGGGTACATCCTTATTCCCAACACTCTTGGCTTCTGCACCTCATTGTGCCTTGCCGGGGATTATAATCCGCACTCTACAAATTGGTGATTTTGACAATAATGAAATGAGAGAGAAAAAAAAAAGCTGTGTTTAAAAACATTACAATATGACATTTCATTACATTTATTGTTTATTGCAATCTAACAGATGGGGGATTGCCACATATACCTCTCCTGACCGCCCCCGAGTCACGATCCGCAAAGTAGCATATAGTGAACCAGAGGCCACTGGAGTTTTCATCAAATCGTATGCTGGAGATATAATCCTCTATGTCGTACATATCTATAGTGTAAAATGTTTGTTCGGTCAAAATATAACAAAACAGACTAATGATGATGACGGGGAAACTTCTGCACGAATTCCACATGGTAATAAACCTTGACATTTACACACATCCTGTTTGAAAAGATGTTTCTCTTCAGAACGTCGAGCTGGAGATCAAATGACGAGCCAAACGGAGTGAAAGTATAAGCAGATGCGGCATGCAAAAAGCGCTGACACACACCTTTAATATGCTTCAATATGCAATAGGAAGAAAAAATGATAGCACAATCAATTAAAAATAATAAGGCATTTAGGTTTTATACTAAACTTCTAGCACAAATATGTGCAGGGAAATGACCAGGGGAAGCGGCAGAGCCTTTTGAAGAACTCCATGTGTTTCCTGTTGGGCACCGTGTGTGTGTGTGTGTGTGTGTGTGTGTGTGTGTGTGTGTGTATGTGTGTGTGTGGGCCAGATTGGTCTTTGGTGTGCTGATTGCTTACTGTAGAGAACGCACTCATGAGCAAGCAGAAAAACACGAGCATGCTCCAAACCACCGAGCTGAAGTGCGCATCATCATCATCCTGACGAGAAGATGAACTCAGAAGATAATCACTTCCAGCTCACTGCGTCTTATTCTTTGAGTGTGTGTGTGTGGTGTGTGGGGTCGTTCGGGTGGCTTTCGGCCAGAACCCCCTACAGTGATGGAGATTTTCCAGCAGATGTGAAAGAAATGATCCAGATGCTTTGAAACAAAAGAAAAGGTCTTTTTTTAACAAAAAACTTTCCAGCGTGGAGAGAAGCGTGCCGTTGCGGGGTGTTTATAAACCGACGAGGTGCTGCGCCGTCACCACGGCTCTCCAATGACGCTTTTTACAGCGGTGATGCCTTCAACACCATGAACAACGTACCCTGATTATCAGCTTAATGGTATTGCTGGACCAGTAAAGCTTAAAACAAGCTTATATGTAGAAATATTTCACCAAAAACAAGAATAAATTGCATGAAGATTTGGGATAACATATTCCACAACCTAAAAATCCATTATGTTTCGGAGCAAATCAAAAACTAATGCAACAGTTGATCACGACTGGAATTTGCGTAAACAGTTCAGCATTTAAGCGGTTCCTCTGAAGGTTTCTTCCTCATGCCATCCCAAGGGAGTGATACAGAATTGATATTTTATCACCTCTATCTCCGTGAAGCAGCTTTTGGACAGTGTGCAATGTTAAAACTGCTATAAAAATCAAGACTTGAATTGGAGAACTATACAGAATGGTGTGTGGAAGAAAGCACAAGGTTCTGAATTAGGACAGTAAACTGACAAAAGTGTTGACACACCAGACTTTTCCAGCTATATGTGGTTCTTTCTCACAAAATAGGAGGCATTTACATTTTCAGCATGACAACGCCATCTCCATGAAGATATATTTGGAGTGAAAGATCTTGAGAAACCTGCTCTAGAGCTCTGCAACCGCTACTGGACACCTTTGGGATGAATGTGAATGCTGACTGCACCCCAGGCCTCCTCACCTCAACCTACATCAGTACCTGACTTTACTAGCAACCCTGTGGCTGGATGAGCTGCACACTTTATAATCTAGTGGAACATCTGGGTAGTAGATGATACAACAAAACTGTTCTACCAAAAGACTGGAAGGCATTTCTTATCCACGTGATCCACATCATGATATACAGGGTTGACAAATTTCCAGGAAAATCGAATTTTCAAAAATTGCACTGTGACATAACTGACCGTGATTTTGATGGTGTATCACGGTGTCCAGTCGAACACCACTGAAGGCCACCGCTGCTTTTCTCCCATTGTTTCAATGGCAGCCCAAATCTACGTCTGCACCGTAGCCGTTTTTAAAAACCCTTGGATTTAAGCCTTGAGGTTCACCAGACACCTAAACATCCACACTAGAAGTGTGCAGAACAGCTGAGGAGGATCTCTTTCGGCCGCCGAGGAAAGTACCGGAGACTACGAGAGCTTGTCCGGATTAATATAATAAACATGTTTTGCGAGAAAAACAGCTGTAACCGAGAAGCTGTTAGAAGAGGTGTGTTATTTTAACTGCTGTGGATGGGAGATGATTAAAGAGAGGCCTACGGTGATGGCTTAATCTAGACGAGACAGCTGTAAATACGCTCTGTAATTTAGCGCCGCTCGCACTTCAAACGCCGAAAAGATGCCGAGAAGACGGACAATCGGGACAATAAGGAAATACAAAGGAAGTATAGGGGAAAAGCTAATCAATGGTACAGTAAGTAAGAGTGAGTGAGCGGGTTTCATCTCCTAATGAAATAATGCTTCATTAGACTGTTCCAGAAACCAAGAAACCCATCGAGATGTCCTTCACAATGGGACAAACTGACGTGACTTGGAATTTCCTGCAAACAAATGGCACTAAAAGTGTCTGACAGCAAATCCCCATTGTTTTGGTGACGAGTCCAAACGTGTAAGTGTGTATAATTCTCAGCTCAGGCGTCCGACACACACTCGGCTGCTCTCCTGCTGCTGGATGAAGCCAGGACGTGGAGTCGGGTGACTGTTTTGTGTGTGTGTGTGTGTGTTGGAAAGCGGTGTGCGGACGGAGAAGCAGATGGAGGACAGAGATTAGTCATGCAGCAGCGAGCTGTTCTCACACTCGCTTTTCACTCCAGCTTCCAGGACGCGGGTTTTTGGCCGAGTGAGGGCGATTCGGCCCAAATGGGGAGACGTGTGGACACCCCGGGCAGCTGCTCCACTCCCTCCGGCCACTGCTGGGCTGTGTGTGGTGTGTGTGTGTGGTGTGTGTGTGTGTGTGTGTGGAGCTTAAGGCTAGTGCCAAGTGGTTGTAATTAAATGTAATGTTATGCATTTATGCAGCGTGTGTTGAGACGGTACGTGCGGCTGCGTCACGCTGTCAGCATCTCTCCCAGTCCGAGTGTCACACTGCGTTTACATTCAACCACTTAGGAACAGGAAAGAAACCGAGAGAGAGAGAGAGAGAGAGAGAGAGAGAGAGAGAGAGAGAGATACATTTCTATCATCTTCACTCCTCTACAATATGCCTTCACTTGGGCCTTTTAACATTGTGCAACCGTTACAACGTGAAAACCCCAAATACATCCACTATATAGACAAAAGTTTGTGTACACCTGAGCATAACATTCCTATGAGCTTCTTCTTGAACGTCACATTCGAAATTTAGTCCCTGTTAGAAGATCCTACACTCTTCTGGGAAGATTTTCCACTAGATTTTGTGGTGCTCGTTCAGTCACAAGGGTGTTAGTAAATTCAGGTACTGATGTGGGTGACGTGAGGAGGCCTGGGGTGCAGTCAGAGGGTTTCCGCAGGTTTCACAAAGTCAAATGTAAGACTTGTTTTAAGATCGTTTTAAGAAGTATGACGTTCAAGACATATATCAAAAACACACAAATATGTAGTGAGCAACTGGCCTTGTCCAAGCCCTAATTTATTTATTTTTTAAGCAAATTATTGCTGAACTTGCACTTTACCATAGCTGAGGAATAAAATCTGTTTTACGTCTGTGGTACAATTCGAGAGATATTCATGCTAATAACAGAAAGCTGATTGGCTGTTGCATGTTGGCGTAACCCAATTGGGTTGCTCTATTAGATTTTATTTAAGGCTCTGAGTTCCCGATTAGAAGGTCACTGGTTCAAGCTGCCACTGTTGGGTCCTTAAGCAAGACCCTTAAACCTGCTTCAGGGGGCTGCATCATGGCATCCCCCTGCACTCTTACCCCAGCTTCCTAACAAACTAAGATATGTGAAGAAAGAATTTCCCTGTGCTGTAATGTATATATGACAAAATAAAGACCCCAGGCTTCTCCACCTCACCTACATCAGTACCTGACTTTACTAACACCCTTGCGGTTGAATGAAAACAAATCTCGGCAAACACGCTCCGCAAATCTAGTGGAACATCTTCCCAGAAGAGTGGAGGTTATTATGACAGCAAATGTGGAACGGGATGCTTAAAAAGAACATCGAAATCTTTTGGTCAAACTTTTGTCCGTATGCTAGAACTAATGTGTCAATGAGAACGCAGTCAGCAGCCTGCGATACACGCTGCATGCTCAGACCTGTCTCAGACCTGTCTCTCCCTGTGTCCCGCTTTGAAATAAACATGTTAATCCCGTTGCGCGTGTACTCGCTACAGCGTCAGGAGCGTTGCACTCCTCAGCATGAATATTCGATTACGCGGTGCTGCGCCGCATTAGCGGGAGAACATCCCGAGCCGGCCGGATCGGCACCGTGCTGCGCTCCGTACGCCGGACAAGCACAGAGTCTCTCCATCACACTTCATTACCAAATTAAATTGTAATCGAGCGCCCGAGCTCTTTGTCCATGCATTAGCCGCAATCTTCTATTAAGGTAATTCAACAACAAACGGCGCAGGTTTCAGCTTGACCTCGCACCGCTGCGGCTTTCGTCAGCCATGACTAAGGCGGTGTGTTTACGCCATTCAGATCATCGAGTAAACAATTCGTCCTGAATATTTTTACAACATAAGGATTTCTCCAAATTTACGACTTTTCTATCAGATGCCAGGGGTGTAGCAGTACACGTGATTAACCGATGCACATGTGTACCAAATGCAATCCTTGTTTAACATCTGGAATACAGATAAAAATCCGATTTTTCTCACTAACATATTAAGTGGTTTAGGCTCCGCCTCTCACTTTTAGCGACAGTGTCGCTGTGGTTACTCGATCCGTACCCAAAACACGATTTGTTGGTCATCTCCTTGAATTATTATTATTATTTTTTAATGTATGTATGTTAAATTGGATTGAGGTCGAATGTTTATTCGACAATGTTGACTGGATCTAAAATTGATATAAGAAAAAAAGTTATTTTATTTTGGAAAAAAAAAGTTAATAATAATTACATTTTAATGCTAAATCTTTTAAAATTAATTCTAAAAGTTCTACATGTACACCTTTTAAATTTGGCAAAAACGTATGCCCAATATCTATCGCTTCATAGCTGATTTAAAAGCTTATTTTGAAATTTTTACAAGGACTTTTAAGTTGGAATTCAACCATAACTAGAAATACATTCAAAGATCTAAACTCCTCGTTTTTATTATAACTATATATATATAGTGCTGTTTTTATCTTTTCCCTTCCTTCCTTCTTTCTTTCTTTCTTTCTTTCTTTCTTTCTTTCTTTTTCTTAATAAAATATGAATATTATGATTGTAATATTTCATTAAGGTTTGACTGTTCAATATTCAAGTACACAAAACAAATTAATAAATCTTATAATTTGTACTGCGCATTTGCAAAATCCCTGCCACCCAAAAAATGTCTCCTAAAGTAGAAAATCCTGAAAATTCTGCACATCAAGAAAGTGAACGAATTAACAAAAAAGGGAAGAAATTAATGTATAAATAAATAAATCGAATGACTGTTTCTTAAATGTAGACATTTGTTAAAGTATGCTGAAATTACAGTTAAGTAGAAGATATCTTGAGAAAATTTAATATTAAATGTAAATAAAAAAAATGAAACCCCCACACAAACACTTACATATATACATGTGTTTGACCCAAATGTGGTTTGAAAAAAACGTAGAATGTACAATAAAATGTTTCCGTTTAAATGAAATGGCGCTACTATTATTATTATTGCATTAATTTTTATACATTTTATACAATTTTTTATATATTTTTTTTATTTATACCAAGCAGGCATTTAATATTGTAAAAAATGTAATCTGTTTATGTTCACAGATGTTAATAACAAACTACCTTAATAAAAAAAATAACAATTTTAAGTTTTGGATTTCTTTCAGTAACAGTTACACATCGATTTTAGCCAAAATCATGATTCAATTTGATTCATAATTAAAATAAAATTTGTACGAAAAAGATGAATTAATAATAAATAGCTATGATGGTGTAAAACTGTAACCAACACACCGACAACAGACATCATTGTATTACGGCTTGTGTGCTAATACAATACAGTCTGTGCGAACAGCCCGACACGTCCACACGTTATAAAGGTTTTATCAGAGACAGGTTTTTTTTTTCTTCCTTTTTTTTTTTTAAATAAACCCCTGTCTACCTATTACTTAATGCGCCTGTACCACAGATACGATGCGCTCCTGCTCGGTGCTATTAGTCTCACTGTTAGACTATCATCAGGAAGCAAGTTCAATTAACGATGACCCGAGATCCCTCTTAAGCCTCGAGAGAAAGGCTTTCGCTTTTCAGTCGGCACGGCGCTCTTTACCGTGTCACGCCGGCATTTTCCTGCGTGACACCATCTTCTTTCATCTGTCAAGACCAGGTTGTAAAAAGATTTGTTTAAATTATGCGAGTAAATGGATCTTAATAGACGAGGAAAGATCCGTGAAAGAGTCTGGAGTTTTGTTAGATGAGTCGATAAAACTGCTTTTTAACCTGTTTTTCAGAAATTTTCCACCACAGAGCTTCAGATCATGTGTGTGTATATATTTATATTTCTACATGGACAATTTACTCATTTGCCATTATTTGCACTTTTGGTTGATGCTAAATTGCATTTCACTGTTGTGTATCTGTACTATCTGTCTATCTATCTATCTATCTATCTATCTATCTATCTATCTATCTATCTATCTGTCTATCTATCTATCTATCTATCTATCTATCTATCTATCTATCTATCTATCTGTCTATCTATCTATCTATCTATCTATCTATCTATCTATCTATCTATCTATCTGTCTATCTATCTATCTATCTATCTATCTATCTATCTATCTATCTATCTATCTGTCTATCTATCTATCTATCTATCTATCGTAAAAAGATTTGTTTAAATTATGCGAGTAAATGGATCTTAATAGACGAGGAAAGATCGTGAAAGAGTCTGGAGTTTTGTTAGATGAGTCGATAAAACTGCTTTTTAACCTGTTTTTCAGAAATTTTCCACCACAGAGCTTCAGATCATGTGTGTGTATATATTTATATTTCTACATGGACAATTTACTCATTTGCCATTATTTGCACTTTTGGTTGATGCTAAATTGCATTTCACTGTTGTGTATCTGTACTATCTGTCTATCTATCTATCTATCTATCTATCTATCTATCTATATCTATCTATCTATCTATCCATCCATCCATCCATCCATCCTGCCCTGCACTGCCAGGTATCCATCTATCCATCCAACTTCGCTTTTCCTCTACCTCAGTCACTTCACATCAAGCTCTGCATTATACACTATACAGAAAGGGGACAATGAGAGCTCCATGAAGATATGGGTTGGAGTGGAAGATCTCCTGCTATAAAGCTTAAACATGATTGTGAACACTGACTGCACCCCAGACCTCCTCAGCACAAATCTCCACACAATCTAGTAGAACATCAATGTGGAATGGGACGTTCATAAAGAAGCAAATACCAATCTTATGATCCACAAACACCTGCTCGTAATATATTCTCCAGGTGGAGTCAACGGGGATTAAACTAGCAATCTCCTGATGACTAGAAAGTGTGTTTCTATTCATCTCTGTAGTGCAAAACTAACACATGAATGAAACTGCGCCCAGTCTGCATCATCAACGTTAGGAAGAGTTACCACAATTCGCTTTATCTCAGAAAATCATAATGTATCACAATATTGATTTATCTCGTCATATCGTTCGGCTGTAGCACTGAATCAGTCTCCTAATAATAATGCTCTCACAACAATTTAAGAG
>MU551748.1:238097-348097 GCA_024362625.1 Silurus asotus
TCACTCACTCACTTAATCACTCACACTCACTCACACACTCTCACTCTTTTACTGACTCACTTACTTACACTTACCCACTAGTACTCACACACTCACACTCATATGCTCACTCTCACTCTTTCACTGACTCACTCATTTACACTTACTCACTAATACTCACACACTCACACACTTACTCGTAATAACACACTCACTCTCTAGTACTTACACACTCACTCACTTGGTACCATCACACACTCGCTTACATTCTCACTCTCACACATTCGCTTACACTTACTTTTTCACTGACTTTACTCACTTACACGCAGTCACACACTCACACAGTAACTCACACATTCTTCTTCTATTCTCCTTCTCTGAACTCACACTCCTCCCTCTATTGCCTTTCTGTTTCAGTCTTTATCTCTCTATTAAATATATATACACTCACACACACACACACACACACACACACACACACACATACACACACACACACACACACACACACAGACACACACACACCATCCCTCCTGCTCGGTCTTACACTCAGTCAGTGGTGGATATTAAAGCTACAGGTTGCTGTTCAAAACCATCCTTAGTCTCACTTACTAAAGCTCTGCCGCACTAAGCGGCCGGTTTCACGTCAGCAATGAAGGCAGAGACTAATCTATACTTTCTAGTTTTTTTATTCAGAGACACACACCCAAAAAAAACCCCCATGAATTATTACAATGTCGTAATGTTATTGATAAGTGGAACCCGCTTCCCTTATATTCCGTAAGTCATACGCTCAGTTTCTATCTGATTCACTTACAAAAAAAAATTAAAAAACAAAAAAATAAAGATGGTGACGGATAGCTGCTGTAACAAAAGTGATAACAGGAAGTGACACATTTCAACTGTTTCAACTATTTTATGTTTCAGCTATAAACAGATGGAGAAAGTCTTCAACAGCTCATGTCAGGAAACATGTGCGGGGTAGATCTGAAGAGAAGAAACGAGAATGCTACATATAATATATGTATTGTCATAATAATAATTATGCAATAACAATAATCCTCCACTCCAAATCACGTAAAGCAGATCTTCACCCAGCTGGCAGGGTTTAGATCTACTAGTTCAAGTGAAGAAAAAAAAATCTACAATTGTGTGCCTTCAACGTTGTGGAAACAGTTTGGAGGGAAACCACGTATGGCTGAAAGAGTCCGGTGTCCCAATACTTTTGTTCGTATTCTGTATAATGCAGAGCTGAACGAGCTCCACAAGCTTCAGAACGACTGGTGAAGGTGCAGAGAGCATGAGGAACAACCTTCACCACACTTTATGAGTGTGTGTAGTGTGTGTAACTATTCACTGTGTGTATAACAGTGGGTTATGAATATGTGAATGTGTGTGTGTGTGTAGTGGATCCTGTAACCATTCACCATGTGTGTAGTAGTATGTTATGAGTGTGTGTGTGTGGTGGTGTGTTATGTTTTTGTGGAAGTATGTGTCATGATTTTGTGTGAGTGTGTGTACAGTGGTGTGTTATGATTTAGTGTGTGTGTGTGTGTATATACAGTAATGTTTTTGTGTGAGCGTGTGTAGGGGTGTGTTATGATTTTGTGTGAGTGTGTGTACTTTGTGCGAGTGTGTGTACAGTGGAGTGTTATGATTTAGTGTGTGTGTGCGCACAGTAATACGTTTTTGTGTGTTTTGCATGTGTAGGCGTTATGATTCTGAGTGTGTGTGTGTGTGTATATACAGTAATGTTTTTGTGTGAGCGTGTGTAGGGGTGTGTTATGATTTTGTGTGAGTGTGTGTACTTTGTGCGAGTGTGTGTACAGTGGTGTGTTATGATTTAGTGTGTGTGTGTGTGTATATACAGTAATGTTTTTGTGTGAGCATGTGTAGGGGTGTGTTATGATTTTGTGTGAGTGTGTGTTCTTTGTGCGAGTGTGTGTACAGTGGAGTGTTAGGATTTAGTGTGTGTGTGCGCACAGTAATACGTTTTTGTGTGTTTTGCATGTGTAGGCGTTATGATTCTGAGTGTGTGTGTATGTGTGTAGGGGTGTGTTATGATTTTGTGCGAGTGAACAGTGGTGTGCTATGACTGTATGAGTGTGTGTAGGGGTGTGTGATTTTGTGTGAAGTAGTAGGCTATAAGTGTAAAGTGGTGTGTTATGATTTAGTGTGTGTGTACGCACAGTAATACGTTTTTGTGTGCGCATGTGTAGGGGTGCGTTATGATTCTGAGTGTGTGTGTATGTGTGTAGGGGTGTGTTATGATTCTGAGTGTGTGTGTATGTGTGTAGGGGTGTGTTATGATTTTGTGCGAGTGTACAGTGGTGTGCTATGACTGTATGAGTGTGTGTAGGGGTGTGTGATTTTGTGTGCAGTAGTAGGCTATAAGTGTAAAGTGGTGCGTTATGATTTAGTGTGTGCGAGTGTGTGTGTTCAGTAGTAGGTTATAAGTGTACAGTGGTGTGTTACGGTTTTGTGTGAGTGAGTGTGTGTAGCGGTGTGTTATGACTTTGTGCAAATGTGTGTGTACGCCTGTTTTATGACTTTGTGTGAGTAGTGGTGTGTTAGGATTCCTTGCAAGTGTGTGTGTATAATAGTGGGTTATGAACATGTAGTGTTTGTGTACCCATTCACTCCATGCAAGTGTGTGTGTGTGTGTGTGTGTGTGTGTTTGTGTGTAGTTGTCAGGCTGCAGCCTCTTTGTCAGTGTGAGCACGGCGTGGGCCTCCTGTAGCTCGGGGCCACTCAGCACACACTATTGTTCCTGATCTCTGAGAACAAAGACGGCCACCCATGGCCCTGCCACACACACACACACACACACACACACACACACACACACACACACACAGAGCTATTGTCACGCTGAAAAACGGGCAGCCTAAATTTCATTACATATGAATTTTCTCTCGCTCCCTCCCCCTACTCTCTATGTGTGTGTGTGTGTGTGTGTGTGTGTGTGTGTGTGTGTGTGTGTGTCTCACCCGTATTTATTGTGCAATTAACAATCCATCGTATCCTTTCTGCTCTTACATGAAACACCAACATGACTCAACTCCTAATCTCTGTTGAACTTTCAGCACTGATCGTGAGGAACCCCTGCCTCAGCGACGGCGTCTGCGCAGACACCACGCACCTGTCGCTTTAAAGCGTGTGTGTGTTTGTGTGTGTGTGTGTATTAAAGGCTGGAGGACCTTTTCATTCTCATTTCATCTGAAGCTCAGCATCAAACGGTAAGGACACAGCGTTTAACCGCACGGCCTCCAGACATCCCACAGAGACACGACCCGACTCGCTCAGACGTCCACGAGTCAGAGGGAAATCTGTCCCTGTTATATCACTGTAATACAATAATCTGTATAAAGGATTAGACACTGGAGGAAGTAAAGCATGGAGCTGATCCCATCCTGATACAGCGAGGACTTTGATTTACATGCTTACAAGCATATCAAGAGACTTATTGTATTAGGTCTTATTCTTTTTTTATACTTATATCATAATATATTAAATATTATATACCATTGATCATTAATCACAACAAGCAGCCAATCCTGGGCCCCTGAGCAAGGCCCCTTAACCCCACAGCTGCTCAGTTGTATGGGACAAATCTGTCACTTTGAATGTAAGTAAATGTAAATAAAAAAAATCCTTTTGTGCAAAAATGTGATAAAAAAAAGGGGGTAAAGGGTAGGAAGCTGGGGGTCAGCCATGATACAGACCCCCTGGAGCACAGAGGGTTAAGGGCCTTGCTGAAGTGCCCCAAGAGTGGCAGTTCGGTGATAATGGGGCTTGACCCAACAACCTTCTGATCAGTAACTTTCAAAAAGAGAAAAATTAATTTCTCCCTAAATCCAGATTTTCCTTCTTGAAGCCTGATTGTATTTATATATATATATTTTTTTAACTTAATAGACTGTGGGACCAAAAGTCTTCCGACAGCACGTGACCTTTCCGGATGGATGTGCTTCTGCCCCAAGGAACTTTTACCACAAATTTGGAAGCACAAAATTCTACTACTTGCAAAAGAATGAAATTTTCCCTTCACTTCAACTCAGAGAGCAAAACCTGTTCCATAGACTTATCATACCGCGTTGGCTACGCTGTTCTCGTGCAGGAGGTTGTGATGTGAAATGCAGTGTGTGTGTGTGTGTGTGTGTGTGTGTGTGTGTGTGTGTGTGTGTGTGTGTGTGTGTGTGTGAAACCTCATGAGGAACAATAAGAGGAATTTCGAATATGACGTTTTATTCCCCGATTGCGATGCGGGTGATGCTTTTGTTGGTCACAGATCAATAAAGTCATCATTAATATTATTAAACAAAATGATTGAAACTCTTTTAATTCACACTTCAGGAATAAAAGGCAGATTATTACAGAACCTGCTACATATTAAAGTACACAACTCTCTTCAGGTTGTGCAGAGATACAATCATTGCACTACAATGTTTACTCTTTCCGCTAGTATTAGAAGAACCAGGTGGATTCGGCTCGTTTATCTGACGCAGGTCTCGTGTTTAATCAGCTTTACTGGTTCACATACATGTAAAAAAACCTAACATGGGCTGAGAACAGATTGAATAATAAAACGTTGCCTCACACAATTTTCAAATTCTCAAATCCGATTGGTCAGAAAATATGGATTCACTTCCTAACAGCAGCTGAAGGTAGTGCCTTGTTGTTTCCATAGTAACACTAAATGGATAAGTTGGTGAAGAATGAGGAGACTGGACTTTTTTTATCTATGGAGTCTCCAGTTTCAGTGCTGTAGGGGAAAGAGACAGAGAGACAGAGAGAACGAGAGAGAGGGGGGGGGGGTTGAGAGAGGGAAAGAGAAAACATGAGAGAATGAGAGAGGGAAAGAAAAAGAGAATAAGAACGAGAGACAGAAAGGGATAAAAAAAAAGAGAGCAGAAATTTGCGATAGAGAGAGAGAGAGAGAGAGAGAGAGAGAGAGAGAGAGAGAGAGAGAGAGAGAGAGAAAGCAACACAGAGAAGGAGAGAGAAGGAGAGTGATGGAGAACGAAAGAGAAAGTTAGATGAAGTGAGAAAGAGACCAGAAATCTTTGGAGTAAGAGTAAGGACAATAGGGCAAGAAAGAAGGTATGTGTGTGTGAGAGAGAGAGAGAGAGAGAGAGAGAGAGAGAGAGAGAGAGAGAGAGAGAGAGATGCTGGCGAGGGACAGAAGTCACAAATGATCCACAAGATTAAAAGTCTCTATAAACAGAAAACTGATGGAGTCTCATTCTTAAATCAGCAAAATGCAGATTTATTACTTCCTCTGCATTTACAGGTAAAATCCCTTCATTTCATCACTCTTTCATTTTTCTGCTTTTTGTCTGGAGGTGTAGCAACATTCCTCCTCCTCTCTTTCTGACGTTATTGGATCTAAAGCATCATCTTGTACATCTCCTAGAAGACCCTCGAAAACGCTGAACACTTCGAATGCCTGTTACTTACTGAGGCACGCAGAGGACATGGTGTGTCTGCAGAATTCACACTTGTGCAACCTACATGCGTGCATGTGTGTGTGTGTGTGTGTGTGTGTGTGTGTGTGTGTGTGTGTGTGTGTGTGTGTGTGTGTATAAGACACAAGTCTCGCTTCTATACGTCTCTCCAGGAAACATCACACACACACTGTGCCTTTGGTGATTCCTCAATCACAAGATCTGAGATAACACAGGTGGCTCTAGTAACTTCCAAACCATTCTCACATCACCAGACTTTCAAAAGTAAGCTGTTCCCTTTTTCCACAAACACACACACACACACACACACACACACACAGACGTTAAAGAGAAATGAACCATTATGGTACTGATAAGCTAAATTACCAGATAGCATCAAGTCACACCATCTGGCACCTGCACTCCTGACGCCTGTTGCTGGCGTGACAATGTGCAGCCCCCACCGTGCACACACACACACACACACACACACACACACACACACACAAGACTGATCGGAGAACAGCGCACTGAGCACAAGCACTCGGACGTCGTTTAGCCTACAGGTGCGTTTGACACTAAACCAGATGTCAGCAGGAGAATAGGGCCGGCTGTGGAGCGATTCAAACCCTCAAAGCTCAACAATGAGGCCCCCTTTCACTTCCTCCCATCCTCCCATCCTCCCTTCCTCCCCGCTTTCCCACAATCCCCTGCTCCCACAGGGAGTCCTGTGTAAGAAGCCTGGTGCGTTTTTTCTTTTTTTTTTCCTCTATTGTTCTGCTACTAAAGTTTGCACTCGGTGAATCATTGACATTGTAAAAAAATTCATTCCAGCTCGAGATTTTGATACGAGCCCGGGTTTAGCGCTGAACACCGTCCGAGACTTCGGCACACGGATCTAGTTTACTACCACGTGAACTGCAAAAACAAGCAAAAAGTTCACTCTCGATCCTTCACAATTATTACAGGCTGCTTTTTTTTGGCATGAAAAAAAAAAACCATTACAACTTGTTTTTCCAAAAAAAAAAGTATAGTGATTTTTTTTTTTAGCTTAAAATTATTTTATTTATAAATCACATGAACTGCAAAGGATGTTTTCTGGGTTAGATAGATAGATAGATAGATAGATAGATAGATAGATAGATAGATAGATAGATATTAAAAAGTCATTATATATAATCATTATAAATTTATATTTTTTATTATTTATATAATTTATTTTTAATATACATGTATACTTGTGTATATAGTATATATATAAACTATACACTTATCTATCTATCTATCTATCTATCTATCTATCTATCTATCTATCTATCTATCTACCTATCAATTATATACACACACACTTGCATATTGTTGTCTATATATAATATATTAAACGCACAAGTGTGTGTGTGTGTGTGTGTGTGTGTGTGTGTGTGTGTGTGTGTGTGTGTGTGTGTGTGTGTGTGAATAAAACGTTCAACGATTAGAAAAACACATCAAAATGTACAAAACGAACATTTCAACCCAACAACACAAAAACACAAAGGGGCAAGCAAACAAACAAACAAACAAACAAACAAACAAACAAATAAACACAGAGGAACTGCAGCTGTTTTTTCGCGACTATTCGCATTAATGATTAACAAAAATCCCAACCGTGGACTTTCTCCTTCCACTTCCCCTCTAAAATCTTACACACATTCAGTGAAAAGCTTCAAACTTGATCAAATGATCCAAACTTTAAGATTTGAATCAGTAAAAAGAGAAAAAGAATCGGATTAAAAGATCCAGTTTGTTGATTAGCTCCTGCTGCTAACTACATTTACGTAGTTACGTAAAGTGCGTAGCGCGGTTTTGGTCGCGTTTACGCAGAAAAATAAAAACAGTTTATTATATAATTGTAATTTGTTTACCTCTAAAATCGTACAATGTATTGAATAAAACGCCACGAAAGCGGTTTCTGAAGGGGGAAAAGTTTCGAAGTGAATCATGGTGTCCGTGTTTATGAGCAAAAAAACTAAATAAAGAATGAACTGGTTTATATTTTGATGTTTACACACGAATTAAACCGAATTAATCTTTTGGTTACGTATTTCTATAATAACACCAACTCGTTTTCTTTCTGATGAAGGATTAAAGGACGAGAAGAAGAAAGAAGGAAGGAAGGAAAGACGGATACATGTAACAGTAAGAGGAAACAGGAGCTCCAGTGGAGTTACAGATTGTTGAAGGACACAAAAACTGTGAACTTACAGGTGAGAAGAAATAAAAAGTCGTCCTCAAGGGTCAAAAGCGGTTTGTATCCAGTTTCCAAGTCGAGAAGAAAAAAGCAGAAAATGTCCAAAAAGAAGAGAGATGTGATCTGAAGTGATGGGATGTGATGTTGCTCCTCTCTTCTGTCCTGTTTGAGGAGCTTTGGAGGTTTTTTCTCCTTGAAACGCAGGAAAACACACACATTAGTTCTAAAGATTTGAAGAACTGATACACCAGAAGTCCTTCTTTCTCCATCCGAGCTCCAGGTTTTCATGTATTTTCTTGTATACTGGAGTTGAAAGGAGATATGGAGGAGATATTGGAGAGACTACTAATAACATCACCACCACCACCACACATGGCATGGAAAAGGTTGTTTATAATGAGTCTGTTCTCATTTCAGATGTTATTCATTCTAGTAAAAAGATTTTGGAAATTTTTGGGTTGGAAAAAAAAAGTCAGAAAGTGAAGTAAAACTAACTACCGAGATGTTCAGAGTGAAGAGCAGGAGAACGCGGTGTAACTTGTGGAGCTTAGAGGAGATAGAAGGACTTATGGAAGAGGACTTACCCGAGATCAGCTTAAACCCTGAATATATGTGCTTTTGGACCTGTTTGCTCGCTTGGACAGAGAGAAGGGGCGTTGAGAAAGCTGGAGGATGAGGTTCCTGGCGGCTCTGAGCGACAGGAACACGAGGTGGATCTCCAGCGATGTGAGGTATGTGCGGAATGAGAGCTGGAATGATGTGAACGCGGACACACCGAGAGAGAGAGAGAGAGAGAGAGAGAGAGAGAGAGAGAGAGAGAGAGAGAGAGAGTGTGTGTGTGTGTGTGTGTGTGTGTGTGTGTTTGCGCGCCCCCGCGCGACGCCTGAGCGGTCTTTCGGTCTGAAGCTCCGCCTGGAGGACACACATAACACACACACACATTTAACACACAAACAACACACATAATACACAACATATAGCACACACATAACATACATAAACATATTACACACACACACACACACACACACACACACACACACTACACATAACACACAAAGATTTAACACACACACAAAATGTGCACATACATACACAATAAACATATATGATGACACAGATTTAACACACACACACACACACACACACACACACACCACACACACACACACACACACACACACACACACACAGATTTAACACACACAAACAACACACATAATACACAACATATAGCACACACATAACATACACAAACATATTACACACACACACAAACAAATATAACACGTACACATAACACACACAATATATTATATATAACACATACATATAACATATTCACACACATATAACACAAAAAACATACATAACACACACACACACACACACACACACACTAACACACACACACTACACATAACACACAAAGATTTAACACACACACACAAAATGTGCACATACATACACAATAAACATATATGATGACACAGATTTAACACACACACACACACACACACACACACACACACACACACACACACACACAGATTTAGCACACACACAAAACACACACTATTTAATACACACACATTTAATACACACAAAACACATACACACAACCATATTCACGCTCAAATAACACACACACACACACACACACACACACACACACACAGACACACACACACACACACACACACACACACACACACACACCCACACACACACATTCTTCGATTGACATAATTATTAAGGCAGGCAGATCATTTCTTCTTTATTTAGAAGGCTCACTCTTGGGCCCCTTCTTATTCTTCATGAACTGATAAGGCTCCAGTTCAGGTGTTCATCAGGGTTGAGAAGGTCATGGCTCTATGCAGGAAACTCCAGTTTTTCCACTCCAACCTTTACACACCACTCGCATTGCGCTCTGGGGCATCGTCATGCTGGAACACTGTTTTTGTTACTTAGTTCCAGTGAAATTTGTACATTTGGGGGGAAATGACATAAGTAGATGATCAGATGTTCACATACTTTTAAATTAGATTTGAATAATTCTAGACCTACAATAGTTATTTACTGACAATGACATTAGATTTTGAGGGTATTTTTACTTATTTATTCAACAAAGTGAAGACTTTGAACTTATTCATCATTATCTTTAAAAGGTACTTGTGACTCCACTACACCTTGCAACTTGGGTCAGCACATAATTCGAGTGGATCTGACTCCATTATGGAACATGAGAAAACAGCAAATAATGTACATTTTTTGCAGACCATCCAACACCCACCCTGTGAATAGTTAGGTGGAGAAGTGGAAGCTCAGTGGTTAAGGTTCTGGGTTACTGTTTATTCAGGAGTTCAAGCCCCAGTATAGTCAGGCTGCCACTCTTGGGCCCCTTGAGCAAGTCCCTTAACCCTCTGTACCCCAGGGGTGCTGTATCATCTCTGACTCCAGCTTCCAAAATTGCTTAGATATGCAAAAAATAAAGAATTTCACTGTGCTGTAATGAACATGTGAGAAGTAAAAAGTGTCTTCATTAACAATATTTTTATCATCTACCGGAAGGTGAACATTTCTTGATCTTGGGAAGAAGGGTTCCTAATAATAAATATCAGAAACAAGCCCAATCGACAGGACATACTGAATAAAAACTTCAGGAGAGTCGTGTCGTTTTTGTGGAGCTTAGATAGGAAATGAACACGACCATCTGTGCCTTGTCCTGATCCTGAACCCTGGTTCCTCTCACAATCATTACCCAGGATTCAGAGTAAAGGTCCGTATTGTACCTTGTATTTTCTTTCTGTAAGATTAGAGAGAAACCACCTGAGAGAAGCTTGTGAGGAAAAATAATATCCTTGTTTTGGGGATTTTGCACAAAAATCGTTTGCAATATGCAAAAAATAAAAATTTATGCTACATGTATAAAAACGGATGCTAGCATGGCGGTACTACACAGTAACAAATGGCTAATGTGTCCTATTACTGATGTCGCCGGTTCAGCGACCGTTAATCAGTGTTAGCACGTGTTTGGAACGGCGTGTGGTGATGAAGTTTCATCTATAGAAGACTTTAATCACAGGGTGATGAGACGCTCAGCCGCAGTACGACATTTAAATGGTGGAAACGTTTTAAAGGTGGCCGCACATCCGTCAGTGACGATCGCGGTCGTCTTGGTTTCCAGCCAACAGCAGTCATTCCTGTGAATATTCAGCACGTGGAACCACAGTTCCTGTGGTGAAATTGCACAATTGATGAAGTGCACTGAAGTGAAGTAGGCTGTCCATGAGGGGGAAAGAGTTATCAAATATTCTACTCAAGTAAAAGTACTGTAACTTCTTTAACATTTTATTTTAGTACAAGTGAAGTTACTGGTAAAAAAAAATCTCCTCTAATGAAAGTAAAAAAATTTAAATTGAAACGTAAAATTTACCGAGTTCCTTTTTTTAACATGAGGGATTTGATTGTAGTTTAAAAAGGACAAGTATCTCAATTAGTGTTTTTTAATTGAAGGAGCACCTTTACAAATTAAAGCGCAATAACAAAATTAATTAAATTCTTCTTCTTCTTCTTGTGGCTGCTCCCATTAGGGGGCGCCACAGCGGATCATTCGTCTCCATACCCCCCTGTCTTCTAAATCTGCCACTTTCACACCAAATACCTGCATGTCTTCCTTCACCACATCCATAAACCTCCTCCTTGGCCTTCATCTTTTCCTCCTTCCTGGTGGCTCCATCCTCAGCATCCTCCCACTGATATACCCCATGTTCCTCCTCTGCACATGTCCAAACCATCTCAATCTCACCTCCCTCACCTTGTCTCCAAAACGTCCTACAGGCGCTGTCCCTCTAATAAACTCATTTCTAATCCTGTCCATTGTCGTCACTTCCAACGAACATCTCAACATCTTCAGCTCTGCTACCTCCAGCTAGACCTTCTGTCTTTTCCTTAATGCCGCTGTCTCTAAACAAAAAATTAAATAAAATTAATTAATTCAATAACACTACAGTTTATGAATTGAGACTAATTATTTATATATATATAATTTTAACAGATATGATTTAAAATGTAGTTCAATCCAATACATCAAACAAAACATAAAAGAATACAATTACAGATTTTTGAAATTTACATAAATAATTACACAAGTACACAAAAAATGTGATTCGTTACTTTCCACCTGTTGATGGTTCAAGCCTACTGACTAATCTTTCTGTGCTGAAGTCCCGGTTTGTTCCAGACTCCATTGCTGATTAATTTCCAATAGCATCACAAGTCCTTTAATCCTATAATATAAAGTAATATACCTGCATGTTATAATGCATAGCTAAATCAAAAATTGCTAGGTGATGTCCTAACACCAGCACAGCAGCTGCAGGTCACATGACCTTGATATCACTAGCATCAACTCCACATCGTCCAGGTCGTGTGTATGTCAGTGTTATGTGGAGGAAAGTGTTTCCTAGCTTGCACAGGTCAGCAGGGAACCCATAAATGCCATGGGAGCTGCTGTTCTCCACTACACGCTTATGCACACACACACACACACACACACACACCGACACACGCATGCGCACGCAGGCCCATGCATTAGTATGAGTACGCAATAATCCTTCACTTTCCCATATGATGGAATTAATTCTTCTCGGACAACAGCGAATTTACGGTTAATGGGGGCTTTCGGTATCTTTTTTCGAAAGGGCAAATAGGATCTGCGCGTGAATGATTGCCCCCCTGTGGTCAGAGGCGGCCGAGGCTGAGAGCAGTAAATAGGATGACCGAGGATGATACAGCAATGCACAGCATTAAAATGCTTTCAAGTATCTGTCAGCCGAGCCGCTGGGATTCAGAAATCCGGTTTAGTGCAACGTTGACTGATACGCTCCCATAAGGAGGCTTTTATTTCCTAGAGCATGAATTCACTTATATTTCGTTGTTATTCCATTACAGATATTTGTTTTGAGTTTTTTTTTCGGACCCTAATGCACGTCGAAGGAAAAATTGCTGAAGGCTTAACTAGGCGTTTTTTTTTTTCTTTTCTCCAGCAGGTCCACGTGTGCATTCCTCAAGCAAAACAGAATGGATGAGCTTTGTGTTAACTCCAAACAATCACTCTGTGCAACCATGGTGAGATGAAAAGCATCACCATTTCGTCCATGTCCTTGTAAATATCGCATTTTTTCACCTGAGCAGTTGAGGGATAAGGGACCTTGCTAAAGATCTCAGCTTTAGCAGCTTGGTAGTGCTGGGCTTTGACCTCAAGACCTTCTACTCAGTAGTAGTCCAGGGTCTAAACCAAGTAGGCAAGCTACACCATCTTATACATCTTAGAATGCAGAACACATCCTGATTCTGATGGGACACAAAAAGAAGATCACAGATGTCAGGTCACAGCCAAGCCAAGGGAGATGATAGATAAGTGGTTAAGAGATTAGCGTTTGGATCCAGTGGTTGTGAGTTCGAATCTCAGCCACACCATAGCTGCTCAGATAAATGTAAGTGGCTCCAGATACAGGTTTCTGCCAAACGCAAAGAATCTGAAACTACAGTGAGAACATCTGGTTTACTTAAAGATTGGGGCACATCAGCCCCCGAAATATCAGTCTAACGCTGCTCGAATCGGATGAGGCTTAAAATCATCGTCATGCGGCGACAAACGAAGGAATAGAGAAAATGTTAATTTCATTACTTTGCCTTCAGAAAGCCGTTTTTTATTTATTTATTTATTTATTTTATTGTGATCGAAGCCATCATTACGTCCTGCATTGTGAACGCTGACATTATGAATGCGTCCGTGACATTTATATTGACGCAGCACGTTTGTACAAGCAATTCTGACAGACGGACACAATGCGAAAGGCTGAAAAAAAGACATGGGGACGATTAAAAAACGGTTCGGCTTTGCTATTAAAAAGCTTTCTGCGCTTGACAGGATGGAGATCTGCGTTTCATAGAAATCTGTCAGAATTCATCTGATTTGGTTTGTGCTCTTCGAGCGTACAATGAAACACAGATAAATATGTCACGGCTCATTGTCTACATTCGGTATAAAGAAGAACATTTGCGGACGCTCTATTTTTAGAAAACTGTCGCTGTAAGTGGCGTCTGAGTGCGTCTGAGTTGTGCTGGAAGATTGCAGGTTCCAATCCCCAGAACTGTGAAACGCTCAGCTGGACTCGGGTCAATCTGGGATCAATAGCAGGATACTTGATACGCTGATATTATATCGTTGGATGTTGGATTAAATTTGGGTCTTCAATCTTGCCCAAAATACAGACGTGCGGCTGAAGGCTTTAATTCCACACATTTAATCAGTTCAGGTCGGGGGTTCAAGCCCAAGTATCACCAAACTGACATTCTTGGGCCCCAAAGCTCTTAAACCCCTAAAGAATTTCATTGTGTATGTGACAAGAAAATACCCCCGTTACCCCCTTCATCCTTTTCTACAATCAACTCTATTCCCCTTAAGTTTATTCATTCAATTCATTTTTATTTGTGTTGCACTTTTAACAATGAACACTGCTCCACTCATCCCTCCATCCTCTATCACTGCTCCACTCATCCCTCCATCCTCTATCACTACACCACTCATCCCTCCATCCTCTATCACTGCTCCACTTATCCCTCCATCCTCTATCACTGCTCCACTCATCCCTCCATCCTCTATCACTACACCACTATTCCCTCCATCCTCTATCACTACACCACTCATCCCTCCATCCTCTATCACTGCTCCACTATTCCCTCCATCCTCTATCACTGCTCCACTCATCCCTCCATCCTCTACCACTGCTCCACTCTTCCCTCCATCCTCTATCACTACACCACTCATCCCTCCATCCTCTATCACTGCTCCACTCTTCCCTCCATCCTCTATCACTGCTCCACTCTTCCCTCCATCCTCTATCACTGCTCCACTCATCCCTCCATCCTCTACCACTGCTCCACTCTTCCCTCCATCCTCTATCACTACACCACTCATCCCTCCATCCTCTAACACTGCTCCACTCATCCCTCTATCCTCTATCACTACACCACTTATCCCGCCATCCTTTATCACTATACCACTCATCCCTCCATCCTCTATCACTACACCACTCATCCCTCCATCCTCTATCACTGCTGCACTTATCCCTCCAGTATTTAGAATTGTACCACTGATTCCTCCATCCTGTATAACTGCTTAATTTATACTTCTAACCTTTATCACTTCACCACTGATCCCTCCATCCTCAATTACTGCTTCACACATACTTCAATTATATACCACTTTTTCACAGATCCCTCCATCCTCTACCACTGTTTCACTTATCCCACCTTCTCTCAGGGTATAAGGAAGACACGTCTCAAGTCTCTCTGTTCTGGCACCAAGGTGGTGGAACAAACTTCCCCCTGATATCCGAACAGCTGCCCCCTGAGCTTACTGACAGCCTTTTTGTTCTTTGCAGTCATTCAAAGCCTTTATTCCAAAACCTGACCTGCTTTTATTCCTGTGAGTACGAATCCTTTAAAGCACGCCAACCTTCACACTTGCTAATGGTTTCTGTATTCTTAAGCCATGGTTTTTATTTCTGCCCCTGTTCCTTTCTGCAATTGCTGTTCATACACTCATCCTGATAAAAGCCGGTTTTAAGCTCTCTGTCTCTGGGTCGCGGGCCTCTTCCTCGAAACGTGCGAACGGCGTTCTACTGATGGGGTGCATTCAGAGGGAAGCTAGGTTAACGAGTTAACAAGCTGGTTTGTTGCTCATTCTCTAGAGCCGGTTACACAGCAGATTAATTGCACACCTTCCGTCTCTGAAAGCAGTGCTATCGATTTTTTCAGGGCTTTTCACATCACTCAGTGTTCACAGGCTTCATGCTGCTGATAGATACACACATCAGGGGTGTGCGAGTGTGTGTGTCTCACCATGCTGCTGGAAAGAAATGTGTGATTTATTAGCTGTAACAATGAGGACGAGGCAGAAGGGAGTTCTTTTGCTTTTTCTGCTGTATTTGGGATTTTCCTAGAAATCCTGTTTTTTGAAAAAGAAAAATAGGGACACAAGGACCCCTTTGATGATCCTTTTTCGGACCATGTTTGGCACATGACATTTGCTGCTTTGTAGCTAAGGGAAAGCCTGATGGTTTTCAGTTTAATCACAGACTCAGGGTGTTGGATTTCTGTCGATTCTGACACTAATTGATTCAAAAAGAGCTGAAAAACTGTCTTCAAGCTGATTTCCAGTGCATCAGAGTCAGGTTGGAGATTGGATTTGTACGTTCTGAAGATTGTAGTCTTGGGAGCTCAGTGGTTAAAGCATTGAACTCTAGATCAGAAGGTCACACGTTCAAATCCCACCAACCTCCCACTTCTGGGTCGTTGAGCAAGGCCCTTAACACTAAAGTTACCGAAGTAACCCAATGTGGTAAATGTTCAAGATTTTGAATAGTTACAGATTCAGTTTAATCCTAAAATAGTTCCTCAGCAATAGGTTACAACAGACGTTTGCTGTGCTCACGACTCTAACTCCGCCCACAGCCACGCCTCCAGGAGTTTGGATGTTTTCATATAGAAGCCTAAAGCTGTGTTTTTTTCCCCCCAATCGGATCAAACCAAAGACGCTTTTCTGAGATATGAATACTACTCTATAGGTCCTCGAGGTTAACATGAGATTAGCCTAAATGCTGTGTAGGCCCCCTTTAAGTTCTATAAGAGAAACAAACATGTTTCATGACATCAATTTTGTGATCGTTCTCTAATAAACACCCGGGTCCTGACTGTGTTATTGTGTACGTGGTATTAAAAACAGTCCTCTTGCACAGCAAAACAGCGTTCCCAGCTTCATATTTGGGAAGAGGGCCAAATCCGAAGTCCGGGTGGGTGCTCCCTGTGACTGTGCGTGCAACAAACCTTTTTGATGGCACCTCATACATAGAAATTGTTAAAAGGCAAAACAAAAAATGTAAAAAAAATCAACGTGAATATTTAATTCAATGCGATTTGTATCACGTGTAAAAACGGACATCATCCCAAAGCAGCTTCATTATTTAGTCCCTTTAAATGTATTTGTTATGAGTGGCGAAGAAAACTCCCTGAGATGATATGAAGAAGAAACCAGATTAAAAAAGAACCAGTCCCAATCACCAAATGGCCTTTCATTAGAGTTCCATTACTGCTGATGAGACTTGAATGCAAATCTGTTCAACTGCATCTCCAAACCATTGTAGCAAACCACTTATTATTAATCCATCTTCTGGCTTCTTGAATTCCTCCACAGTACCTCATCAATCCTATACATCAGAATAACATTCTGGAATAAATGTAAAAAAAAAAAAAAAAAAACAGCATTGGTACTGAATTCATTAGAAATATATTTATTCAGTCAAATTCATAGTCAAGTTTATTTCAGTATTCAGTTTTGATGAAGGTGACGTCTGAATAGAAGTTCATTAGTTACAATTAAAAATAAAGGAATTATAAAAAGGACCTGAAATGTTTCCCATGTTAAAGCACACACACTTACACAATAACACAAACACTGTACTCTCTACAGCACATAGACACTCTGATCACATATAGATTTATTATAAAAAAAAAAAAAACACACTATATGGACAAAAGTATTGGGACTCCTGGGTTTTTAATCTGTTAGCACGAAGTTGCAGGCACACACTTGTTTAGGACGTCTTTAGAAGCAGAATCGTTACATTTCCCTTTTCATTTGACCTTGAAAACCCAAAACCTGTTCCAGCATGACAATGCCTCCGTGCACAAAGCCAGATCCATGAAGATCTGTTTTACATGGGTTGGAGTGGAAGATCTCCTGCTATAGAGGTCCGACCTCAACCCTATTGAACACCTTTGGGATGAATGTGAACACTAAAAAAATTAATTAAATGCACCCCAGGCCTCATCATCTGACCTATATCACTTTACTAACACACTTGTGTCAGAATGAGAACAAATCTCCACAAAATCCAGTGGAACATCTGGCTAGAAGAGCGGAGATTATAATAAATACAAATGGGGACTAAATGTGGAATTGCAAAATCAAATACCAGTGTTATGGTCAGGTGTCCACTTTTGTCCATATAGTGTGTGCACACATTTATATATATATATATGACACTACAAATAAACAGTGTGAGAATCACTCATGTTTTGTTAGACAGCTCACTATACACACGTGTGCGCACACACACACAAACACACACACACACACATAACAAATACCATCAAACTGTGGCTGTGGTATAAATCCCCGTATTGCTGATTCTCCCAAACCGAAGCGCCGTGTGCGTGCGTGCGTCTCGTCAGTCCACGTTTCTGTATCGGGTGAACAGGTTGTAGAGAACACGCAGAGTCGACTTCAGATCGCAGTTCACGATGTCTGAGAGGAGAAAAACACTGTATGATTGCATTATATACAGGAGCTGGAACATGACCATGAAATCATGGGATCCTCTGGGGCTCAGAACAAACACACTACCATACTTTATGAATACGGTGTTTTTTTTTTCCTCTTACTGAAATGATCAGATAAAAGATGTTCTATTGCCTGTGCGTTAATGCAAAAAAAAAAGGATTGGATTTACCACAGCTTTCTGTCGAAATCTAACCAAAACAACAATAATCATCATATTTGAAGGCTTGCTTCTATATAATACCACATGTCCATATACTTATTGTATTTCATATATTTGGACTTGCTGTGACCTTGAACCTGTTTGGCTCAATTTAAATAAAAAGTAAATCAATTCTAATTCAATAAAAAAATAAAAAATAATAATGTGAGTCAGAGTTCTCTATGTACCTTCTGCTCTTGGTTTTGGTTTCTCCAGGCCACCGTCCTGCATCAGCTCGAAGGCGAGGGACACGTTTTGGACCTGAAATGAAGCAACAGCACGGTTAAGGAAACATGACTCAGTTCCTGTGGAGATGTTCCACTGGATTTTGGACTGTGCTTGTTAAGTGGAGATTCATTCAGCTATAAGGTGAGGTGAGAAGGGCTGAGGTGCAGTCAGTGTTCACATTCATCCCGTAGATGTTCGATAGGGTTAAGGTCAGAAGGTCTACAGCAGGAGATCTTTTACTCCAAACTATGGAAATCGTATCATTTAGCTGGATTTGTGTGTCCAAAGACAAAGACAGAACCACACACATAGCTGGAAAAGTCAGGAGTGTTATTACTTCTGATCAGATAATGTGTGTGTCTGCAGATTTGTTGATCTCTATTGTGTTATTCTTTCGACTTGTCCTTTTAAAACCCACACACCGGCTGTCTCACATTCTCCCCGTCTCCAGCTGGACGCTAATCTCCGTGTCGCTCTTCCATTTCCTGTGCAGAGGCAGATTACAGCCGTGCCCTGCTTCCCGGTGCCTACTTGGCCCAGTGTGTTGGCTCTGAACCCGCTCGGCTGGGCCTTGCGACAGCGCTGTGCCCCTGAGAGCGCCTCAGCGCTGCCCCTCATCGGGCTTTAATACACACGCTCCAACATCCCCATTGTTACCCCTCAATTTTAGCCACACCCCCAAAACTCCATATAAGGCAAAGCTCACACTAAAAGTGCCTCCTAGGTCTGGTCATTCAATTTTCACTACGATGAAAGATTATGCAAATAAAATTTGAATAAAATTAAATATGCATGTATTAGGTAGTACGTCTGCCTATTTAGATAAGAGGTGATATGATTCACCGATTTGCATCGTCAAAAATAAATAAATAATAATAATATTTGATATGCAGATTGTTTTCCCGTCGCTAAACTGTTTTTTATATGACGTATCGCAACATTACAGGGACAGAGGCGTGTCCTGAGAGTCGCACAGAATACAGATTAACATGGCAGAGGTAGAGCTGCATCTTCCTGCAGACAGAACAGGAACAAAACTAGGAAGATCGCGCTGCTTCGTAATGGGGGTGAACCGTATCGTATCGCATCGGTAGCTGCTTCATACGGAGCTTTCATGTATCGCATTATTGGCTATGCATCGAGATGCGTTCGGCTTCAGTTATGGAGTAGAATGTATAAGCTCCGCCCACTTCTGATTTTAAATTGTGTATGTAGATTGGATATAAAAAAAAAATTTTTTTTTTTTTTTAAATTAGCCGTTTTTTTCTGGAGTTTCGAAAAATTTCATTTTATTCTCTTTCTAAAATAAAAATTGACCAGAAGGTACACGGAGGCTCCTAAACATAAAAGCCTCCAGTAATGCAGCTTGTCCACCACAGCTACCCCAGACACAATCTTTCTCTTATACCATATGTTAATTTGCATAATGGCTCAAAACACACAATAATACAGTGTCAGATCAATAGACATTTCCTCAGAATGTCGTTGTGATAGTACTGGTTACTGGGTGGTGGGAAAATTGGTTTGTTCTCCAAAATGGTGGCTGGTTAAAAAAAAAAAAAAAAAAGGGCGGGTTGGTGAAATAATTTATAAATACAACGAGACAAATTCACACCTTTTGCTCAAAGTTTTCAGGAGTAAGGAAGAAATTGTGGAGTGGTACGAAGTATCCTTCCAAAAGTCCCATCAGAAGCACCAGGTACACTCCGTCTGCAAACTGAACACACACACACACACACACACACACATCACCTTCCTGTACAACACAATTCTACATATTAATATTGAAGAAGAAAAAAAAATTCTAGATGTCACCTAGGATAGCAGAAATAAACATACACAATATGTCCAAAAGTATTGGGACACCTGACGTCTCCAGCGATATGTGGTTCTTCCCCACAATGTTGGAGGCACATGATTGTAGCATGAAATTTTCCTTTCACTTGAACAAAGCCCCATAAAAATGTGCTTTACATGGGTCGAAGTGGAAGAGCTCCTGCTATAGAGCTCAGACCTCAATCCCACTGAACACCGTTGGGATGAATGTGAACGCTGACTGCACACCAACACCATTGTAGCAAAGATCTCCACAAAATCTAGTGGAACATCTTCCCAGAAAGGTGATGGTGGAAATTAAATGTGGAATGGGATGTCCGAAAAAAGAAGCACATACCCTTATGGTCAGGTGTCTCCAAACTTTTGTGCATGTTGTACAATAAGGAGTCGTTCTGAATCATTTAAACGAATCAGTACGATTGTGTTGAGTGTAAATTAGTGAACCTCAGCGTATCGTATGCGTAGTGCGAGCCCGGTACCTGTGTGTCCAGCTCGGCTACCTCCAGGTTCAGCTTGTTCAGGTGTTTGTTGACGAAAGTGATGAGCGTCTGCACAGTAAAATGAGGAGAGTTTCAGTTAAACCGGTACCTTTGTATTCCTGGACACGGATGCGCACGTCTGTGAGGCTTTACCTTCTTCACCACGTTGAGTTTGTCAGGTGCGTGATCGAACAGGGTGTCGAACGCGTCGCGCTCTGAGGAGAAAGAGAAAACGCAAAACGTACTCAAGGGATGTGCTGTTGGAGCTGGAAACAAGCAGAGGTTTTATATGCATACTGTAATGCGAGATCTTTCTGATCCATCGAGGACATGAGATTTCACTATCCTTACTGAACAATGCAAAAATGAATAAGAAGTTCATGCAGAACGTACCGTGCCGGCCAGAAAACGCCCTGTAGGAGAGCGAAAGACAGGAGGAAATCAGATTCAATAAATGAAAAATATACAATAATATAAAACTTGTGTATAAAAAAAAAAAAAGGCTAATGATAATAAAGCATAAAAACGCTTCTGTAATGCAAACGCTCTCAGGAACTCAGAGTATTACTGACATTCCACAACATCCAATGCAACTCTGAATAGATACAAAGTACAACGGTTCAGCACAATCGCTGTGCTGGGAATAAAAGGTGACAATGATGAAAGGTAAAACATGACTGTGTGTGTGTGTGTGTGTGTGTATCACCTACTCATCAGTTACCATTTAATTTGATTGTATGGTACTTGTATAGCGCGTTGAACAATAGACAGCACTGTTTCTAGGCAAAATAGGCGGTTGCCTATGGCGCAACTACCTAGGGGGTGCTAGTGAGCACGCTGCCCTGCCGCCCTCGGCCATAACATATTTTCTGCTTAAGTTCAATATTTGTTTACGTAGTTAAATTTCTCCGAGATGGTATGAGTAAGAAATTTCGAGACTCAACCCGTCCTCATCTATTCAACACCGAATAATTCATTACGGTTCCATCATTGATGTTATCAACTGTTCCCTGATGGCGTTTCGAGTGTAAAACCGTTCATGATAATCGTATTTAGTCTCTCATTCACAGTATATTGATCAGTGAGTCCCAAACACACACACACACACACACACACACACACAAACACACACACACATACACACAGGCTTAGGCACAATAACACAAACATAGAGAAGCTGAAAGACTCACTCGGTGTTGCCTGTGATTTCCTCTTGAATCTGACGAGACTGCAGGATTCCCTCCCGTTTCTGACAGTCAGGAAACACACACACACACACACACACACACACACACACATTATGAGGTTATACGGGAAAAAACTGGAGCATCACACAAGCATGTCACCCTTTCAATGACGTACAGATTTAAAACGAATTATACACGTTTCATCTGAGGTTCTAGAACGCTGTCGAGTTGAGAGTCTTAAATGCGCCAGGAATGCGCATTTAAATACACAGCATTATTTTTATTCACTAAAATGCACGATCTATGTGGAGATAATGTATTATAACTAGAGGTTGACCGATTCATCGGTTTTGCTGCAGGTTACGAGAGCGGCCTCTAGAGGCGAATCACTGACGCCACACGTTGCCGCCACACGAGACCGCGCGCTGCACGGAGAGCTCTTAAATATATTATATTTATAATTGATATAATTATATTTATTAATTAACAGATTTATATTATTTCTTACCTTTTTATCAAGGCTGTAATAAGTAATAAGGCAATAATAACGTAATAAGGCATCAACACAAATTAATTTTAACGGCACCAATATTAACACGTGTTTAACGCGGCGTGCATTTTCGTTTGACCTTTTTATAAATATAAAAAATACATTTCATAAATAAACAAATATATACAAAAGAGGCCAACGCAACGTTCATTTATTCACGCCGTCTTTTCTTTACTCGTCTATTAAAAATTTGTCATCACTAAACATTTGTTTTACTGATGCGCCATGTCACCAAAATCAGCCATGATGGGCACATCCGGCAATTAAAACCGTCCGTGTGGAAACATAGCACAAGTTTCGTTCCACACGGACGGTTTTAATTGCCGGATGTGCCCATCATGGGCACATACAATTTTTTGCACATACAATTTGGTGAATAACAAATCAAACTGTCCACTGACACTGGAGACTCCTTCATCCAAAAGTGATAAATTCCACACTGACTCGTACCTGAACCACCACCACCTGGATGGAGACGTGGTCTGGGAGGCGGATCGGAGCTCTGAAGTGCTGAGACAGTGCTACCAGGAGGTGCAGGATGGCCACCAGGCTCTTAGCATGAACAGCTAATACAGGAACAGAGAAGGTACAAGAGAAGGTTTACACAAGGCTCCTATCGTACAATCGGGATGCAGTCTGGGCAGAACATTTCCTCGAGCTTACAGTCGACGTTCCACTTGGTGTTTCTGGGGGAGACTTTGAGAACCTCGTTGATGCGCTCGAGGACCGTCTGGAGCTTCTGCTTCTGAGCGATCTCCGACTGAGTCACCTCGGCCACGTTCAGCTTCGCTCCCTCCAGCTTCTCTGAAGGACAAGATACAGAGATGGACAGAAGATAGAGATCCATATGATAAAAAAGTTGTTTAAGTGGATTAATTTCAATAGAGCAAAAAAACAAAACTGGATAATTGAATCGGGGTGTATGAGGGCACGAAAAACACATAGGTGTCTACTGTAGGAGGGTCACTTAGGTTTGAAGATGTAGCATGTAGGGTATAAAGAGGTTTCGAGATCCAGGATTTTATCCGAACAGGGCAACAGTGTTAATACTAATCCAAACCTGAAAATCACTCAAATCTAATTCCATACTTTTCCATACTGTTCCCGAAATTCACAAACCGCTCCTTCAATCTGAAAGACAGCACCACGTATCCTCACCAAAGAGCTTCTGCAGAACTTGTCCATCGTACAGATCGTCTGTCAGCTCCTTAACAATGATCCTCTCCCCGACCAGCACGTCGTTAATCCAGTCTATAAGCACCTGAGAGAGAAATCGTCGTTAAACAGCGGGGTTTCGTTAAACAGGGGAGCGAGAACCTTAACGGCTGATCGTCGTCCTCACCTTTATGAGCTCCTGCAGTTTGCTGTTGTTCCTGGAGTTGGGGTCCACCATGGTGCGAACCTCGTTCTCCTCTGATTGAAGAGAAAAGAAGTTGAACAAGGAATGAAAAATCAGTAATTTTGAAAAAAGATATTATAGTATTTTAAATTACGTAAATTGTCAGAACACCAAACGGGACTTTTGCGATGTTTCCACACGGACGGTTATTGAGGTGATACGGGAGAAACTGTACCTTTACTAACTTTCATACGGATGACATCATCAGAAAATATTTGTTTTTGATATTTGTTTATTTAAAAGTAGACATTTCGAGCTTTCTAATCATATATGTATTATGTCTGTGAGGCGAGTATTCGCTGAGATTCAGTTTGTTTTATTTATGTCTATGTGAAGAGAGACGACTGAGACGGCAGAGAGCGCCCCCTGTCTGTTTCCTTTATTTTACAAAATCACAGCATTTTGTTATTATTATGAGTGTATACGAATAAAAGTAAACCCTTTACAGATTCGAATGATGTACTGCTCGTATCTGCACCATCACAAAAGACAGTAATTTAAGGTCGCTTCGGCTTTATGAGGAATAATGCCACAAAACGCACCGGCGCGTTTATGGACCCCCAGAGGGTTCACTGTGCGCATTATGGCAGATTTTGGCGTAGCAATAAAACAAATGTTTACTGATTAAAAATACATTTATTTTAAAAATATATATTTTTTTATAAAAACGGTAAAAAAAAAAAAATTTGTATATCAATGACTCCCTCTGTCTTATCCACATTAACCCCAGACTTCTTGTTGCCTTCTGCCATGTTCATTGTTTGCTTTGTAAACTAATTTACATCAGTGGTGTGTGAGAGACAGGAAATGATACACCAGTGGTGGATTGAAAAATGTATTATGTCGCCAAACAGATTAAAACTAAAGTAGAGTCGACAAACTGTGGTGCAGTTTTAAGGGCAAAGAGTTTGGAAGTGGTCTCTGATCTGAGAGGCAAGGTGAGCTTTCTTCTTTCATCTCATCTGAAGTTCTAGAAGAGAAGGTGTGATCACCCAGGAAGCTGAGAGGTGGTAGCTTAGTGGTTAAGGCATTAGACCTTGGTTTAGAAGGTCAGGAGTTAAAATTCCCCAAAAAGTAGAGGTAATGTGACTAATGAAAGTCCACCATCGGTCATTTATCGTTATTTTTTTTACCAGAACTAGATGCTGGTCTAGAACGCCAATCCACACCTTCTAAACAAAATTTGAGTCCAGAATGTGTGTGTGTGTGTGTGTGTGTGTGGAGGGTGAGGTGACGTACCCAGCATGGTGTCCTCCGGATGCAGCTCGTACGGTGTGGGACTCAGGGGCAGGTTGATGGCGTTCATGCCTTCCTCCTGCAGCTCTGACACTACACAACACACAGGAAAAAACTCTACTCAAAACGCAGAACAAAACGTTCCCTCACAGAAACTCTTCTCCCAGACGTATTTCAAAAACAATACAACAGATCGTAAAGAAGTGATACAGAGAGAACGCCAGGGTGGGAGCAAAAATGCTAGCACAGTGGTTAAGACTTTATATTAGAAGGTCACAAGTTCAAATCCCAGCACTACCAAGCAGCCATTGCTTGGCCCTTGAGCAAGCTTGACCTTAACCCTTAACTGCTTAGATGCAAGTCGCTCTGGATAAAGGCATCTGAAATGATTCCTCGAGTAACCCAAATATCAAATGTAAATATTTGCCTTGATGCTTCACACGGAGCACTGTTTCCCCACGGACCGTTATTACTGACGCACCACCCGCTAAACTCTGGAAGGTTCTGGACAGGTGAACACTGATCTGGGAGAAAACTGTGAGATGCGAGGAGAAGATTCATATGGAAGCCAATTTCTGGTATTTAAAAAAAAAAAAAAAACGATTGCCTGATTCCGACTTTAATTTTACCTTTTTTTTTTTTTTTTGCAATTCCGACTTCCGGCGTCTCCCCCTCTGCAGTGCCAGAAAGCTTTACATATCAAAAATTACATGGGGAAAACAGTGAGATGCGAGGAGAAGATTCACATGAAAGCCCATTTCTAGTACTTAAAAAAAAAAAAAAAAA
This sequence comes from Silurus asotus, assembly GCA_024362625.1. Taxonomy (NCBI): domain Eukaryota; kingdom Metazoa; phylum Chordata; class Actinopteri; order Siluriformes; family Siluridae; genus Silurus; species Silurus asotus. The sequence goes on from MU551748.1 coordinate 264,062, forward strand.
ACGATTGCCTGATTCCGACTTTAATTTTTCCTTTTTTTTTTTTTTTTGCAATTCCGACTTCCGGCGTCTCCCCCTCTGCAGTGCCAGAAAGCTTTACATATCAAAAATTACATGGGATACAGTCAACAGAATCACGTTATCAAACTGAGCCTCCGATCCCTGGAGAGAAACAAACTCTGTCTGACAATCAACTCTGGGAGAAATAAACTCGGAATTGCGAGGAAAAAAGTCTGAATTACGAGAAATAAACTCGGAATTGCGAGAAAAAAAAAATCGCAAATAGGAAAACTTTTTTATGTGGTGGAAACGGGCTTTAATAGGATTCAGGTAAAAGAAAAACTACAAAACATACAAAACACCGTACAGTGCGATATATGGATACTTTTGGTGATACATTGAATTTTGGGACGTACCTTAAGCCCTTTTTTTTTGTTGTAGTTATTATTATTATTATTATGATGTTAAATAGACCTTAATTAGAAATGTACCACTGGGATGATTAAAATGGAAATTGATGGAAAAGCTCTTCTCATCCTTCCACACTGAAGGATCCTCAGTCGTGTGGGTGAAGGAAACCAGCTCTCGGCTTTATTAATGTCACTATTTTAAGCGGAGGGTGTTAACGGCGTCCTCCTGCCGAGAGCACAGCGAGCCTTTCACCCCTGCATCCACCACCCAGCATGCATCGCTGCACACGCCTACATCCTCACAGATGCTTACAGAGGGAACATCCGCTGCTGCATCGCAAAAACCCCTGGTGGTGAACGTGACATCCTCACGAACCACGCAATCAACACCAGCATCTTACACACACACACACACACACACACACAAAGCTAAGCGATCCACAACTTCTAACTTCTACTTTCTGTCCTGAAAATTCACCATGGACCCAACTTCAGAGTAAAGGAGTGGACATGAGAAGAGGCACTTCCACAAAGCTGTAAATGATCTCTCCATCAACCCGCCGCCTGTGCATCACCCAAAATGGTTGTAACACACACTCCACATGCTCCTCACACGTGAGCTGGAGCTCAAACCTGAGATGATGTTCCACCCAAGCTGAGCGAGGATTAAATCTCACTAGAATAAGCAAATAACAACAATCTGGCTTGCTATAATCTGCTATAATCTATCTTTCTATGCATCCAGCAGTTCATCCATCCACTCATCCGCCTATCATTCCCTCCATCCATTCACTCATCCACCTACATATTAATCCAAACATTCATTTTCATTCACCCAAACATCAGTCTAATCATCTCCCCTTTAGTCCAACCATCTACCCATCAGTCCAATCACCCACCACCCATCAGTCAAATCATCTACCCATCAGTCCAACCATCTACCCATCAGTCCAACCATCTACCCATCAGTCCAATCACCCACCACCCATCAGTCCAATCATCTATCAGTCCAACCATCTACCCATCAGTCCTACCATCAACCCATCAGTCCAACCATCTACCCATCAGTCCAATAATCTACCCATCAGTCCAACCATCAGTCCAATCCCCTACCCATCAGTCCAACCATCTACCCATCAGTCCAACCATCTACCCATCAGTCCAATCATCTATCAGTCCAACCATCTACCCATCAGTCCTACTATCAGTCCAACCATCTACCCATCAGTCCAACCATCTACCCATCAGTCCAATCACCCACCACCCATCAGTCCAATCATCTATAAGTCCAACCATCTACCCATCAGTCCTACTATTAGTCCAACCATCTACCCATTAGTCCAATAATCTACCCATCAGTCCAACCATCTACCCATCAGTCCAATCCCCTACCCATCAGTCCAACCATCTACCTATTTGTCTACCTATCAGTCCAATCATCTACCCATCAGTTCATCCATTCATTCAGTCCATCCAACCTCTAGTCCATATCATCTACCATTCTATTAATTCACCAGTCATCCATCAATCAGCCAAACTGTTCTGTCCATCCTTTTATCTGTCTCTTATTACAACAACAACAACAACAACAACAACAATAATACAACAATAATAACAACAATAATAAATAAAAATAAAAACAATAATAAATATTGTTGGTGGTATTTATAATGAGTTTTCTGTGATTTTTTACTGTCTTGTTATGATGTGATATTAATTTAAGGTGAAAAACAGAGGAACGCAGGAACATGTTCCTACTCGTCGTGTGGCAGAAGTTCACTGAGACGCCCAACACTAAACCAGCTGTGGACTCCACATTACTGAAGAACCTCTGAACCTCTGGATCTCTACATGGAGACTGGAGCTTAGTTTCGGTTCAAAAACTTCCACGTGTTTCACAGCTCAAACTTTTTTTTAATTTAGTGTTACCTTCTTTCGCCTTTTTCCTTCTGACCAAAGTTCCTCCGAGTTTCCCGAGAAAAGTCTCATCCTTCTTCCTGAAGCTCGGGGAGAGCGGAGTGGGAGAGGACGGAGACTTCTGTGGAGAGGACGCCATCATCTAAACACACAGTGTCTACCAAAAACAAACCAACCAAAAAAACCTGTTTTAAATAAAAAGTACTGAATTCCTAAATCACTTCCGGTAAAATTTGGGAAAAATCTCTAGAACGGAAACGGAATTCCAGAGATTTAGCCCTGCCCCTCTAAAAACATGGATTCTCCCTGCCTCCCTCCACCCCCTCAAACTTGTCATAATGGTTACGCCCTCCTCGTTCATTTCTCTCAAGTGTACCGCTGGTGTACTGTCGAAACCTGTTCTCGCGGGAATTTAATCTCCGTAGAGATCCGCTGTGACGATGAAAACAGTTGGCGTTAAAAAAAGATAGTCGCCCTGCTTTACGACGGAGTTTGCGACAGTATCTTCTAAAAAGGGTGTTTAAAATGAATGAATGAATTTTTTTTTTTTGCTAAATGCTCCATCATATTATATTTCAAAATCACCTTTCACAAAAGGTTTGGAACCTTAAATAAATTAAAAAAAAGGCAAAAGAGCCATAATGAAATCTATTATATATCTGGTATAATTCTGGTCCTCAACCATCACTCGACTGGTCCAACAATCTCTCTCTATACCCCAACATGCTTCCAGATTCTTCTCGGTTCTGTTCTTGTACTGAGGTGAAGGATGAACTAAAAGTAGCAAATGGAGTATGGAAGAATTGTCAAGAGCTTCACAACAGTCAGCTTTTAGACTCGATTTTCCACCTTTCATAAATATAAAAGCCTACAGAAGAACACATTTTACATTTCGTTTTTTTTTTGTATGCATTTTGTTTAATGAACTTTAAAAAAGACCCCAAAAAAAAAAAAAAAAAAAAAAGCTCAGTGTGCAGGATATGGTGTTTATAGCTGCTATAATGAAAGAGAGAACAGGAATATAGATTATCGGTCTTCAACGGGGAATCCGCGACCCCTAGGGGATTCGCGGCGGTACTGCAGGAGGTCCGCTAATAAATGTCGAATCACAAATATTTTTTGTAAAAATAAAAACAAAAGGGTAAAAACAAAAGTATTACAAGTAATGTATATGTATAATATTCTCTTAAACTTAAAGCGGATGTTCATGTAACTGTATATTAGTCCACCTGATAGTAAAAGGAAAATGAATGAAACTGCAAATCTATTAAAATAAGACAACTGTGAACAACTTAATAAATTCAGATTTTAATGCATGAATCTTTTTGAAAGATTTAAAAATATATGTAAATACACAGACAATGATGTATGTACAACAACAGTTCTAATTCTCTTAACATAACCAGCATAATATGATTGGTTTCTATTAATATCAGTGGTTTTATTTGACACATTTTGTATCAGGAGGGTCTCTGCCGCATGTCTCCATCACCGAAGGGGTCCTTAAACTGAAAAACGTTGAAGATCCTGATAGACATTTCACAACATTAAATCAAAATATAACCTGTGTCTTTTTTTAAATTATAAATAAATCAACAGTATTGGTGCAATGCAGTGAAAATTCTCACTGGTTCGATCCTGAAATAAAGTACAATCATTCTCAATATTCTCACGATAAAGTTCTTCCAGGTTCTCCTGGTTTCCTTCCATCTCCTAAAAACATGCGTACATGCACGGTCCATGCAAACCTTCATCCAGCTGTGAACAGGTGTGTGCGAGTGTCTGGCCTTCCCTGGACATGGACCCCAATAAAGATAGAAGAGGAATGAAGCAGTACAGAATGAGGTTTTACAGGAAAATAATTGCTTCCGGTGGAAACAGAAATTCCACCTAAAATGTAAAATCAAGACGCTTTTAAAAATCCATCAGCAAACAGAGTTTGCAGTCTTTATTAAATAAAATCCATCCTCGTTCACCCGTTTTCTTTTCCCCTCATTAAATAAATAACGAACAGATTCAATGTGACAAACAATCGATAAACACCACGAGTGAACATTAGTGACATTCAGATGGAACGTGAACAACTTTACATTCAAGCCTGACAGCTGAGACGTTAAAATCAGAACAGTGACTACATTCATACACACACACACACACACACAATTGTAGTGTTTCAGTGTTACATTTTTTTCAAGTGTTAAAGTTCACTACTGCTGTATTTAAATAGAACTCATTAGCGCAGGTTACGGGTTACGACGAGACGCGTCCCGGACGATTATTTATGTAAAAAGCAGCTGCAGGGTCTCCTGCTGTTCAGGAAACCCAGAGTCTAGAATCAGGTGTAAAATATAAAACGTGAAATGGGTTTGTTTCAGTCAGAAAAAGGAGGAAAAGTCAAATCTCGACAGCACGAGTGCTGGAAGGTTTCCCTTTTTTCAACTTGCTTTTTCCTCACGCACAAAATTGTTAAGTCAATCGCTCAGACATTCGATCAAACACCCTCTTACACACACACACACACGCACACACGCACACACGCACATGCACTTGTACTCCCTCAGACACACACTCTCTGTGTGTGAGTGTGTTTCAGTCATGCCCAGTGAAACTGGTAGCCCTTGGAAAGAATGAGACCCTCGAGGTCGCGGTCTTCCGCTTTCTCCTGCAGCCGTTGTTCCTCGAGCAGGCTCACCAACTGATCTCGTTTCTCCACCACTTTCATCACCTGGTCCAGCAGTCGCTGTTCTTCCTCCAGCTCCGCCGTGCTCTTCTTACAGTCTAAACAGCAGAGCAAAGGCAGAGGGTCAATTAAACATCGCTGCATTCAAAGCCAGGTTACACCTGGATACAAGAGTTTTCATCTCTTCAACAAACTAGCAGTAGCGTATATATATATATATATATATATATTTAGAATTAGTGGGAAAGTCGGAGCGCTGTGATCGTGGATAATCTCCGGCACGCTACAGATTAACGTGAAATAGTACAAGGTCGAAAGGCAGCAGGAAAAAGTGTGCGTCCCAACCTATTCAAGGCACGAGAGCATTTTATATTCAACGCAACAAAGAAGACTGTAACCTGCAAGTTCTGCAATATGGAGCACATGAAGAAGAAAAAAAAAAACACACACAGGCGAAACATCAGTAAGCAGAAACTGTAAAATCCTCCGCATGTGAAAATGGTCAGAGGCGAGAAGTAATGAAGTACAAATACTTTGTTACTGTACCTTAAGCTTTTTCTGGCATCAGTTCTTTAAGTCACTATTCATTTCTCTTTCATATCTGTACTTTCTACTTCTTATATTTTCAAGAATCTTTTTTTTTTTCTCTTTTAATCTATTTGGCAACATTTTTCTTCTTCTCGCTGCGCCGTTTTCAGCCCATCAACCTGTTTCCTGTCATTGCGTGGCCTTTTTAATCTCCCACTGATGCCTCATTTCCCGGCTCTCACCATGTCTTTTAAAACACGAGTATCTTCTACTTAAGTGCAGCATGTGTGTACTTTCACCACCTCTGGAAGCTGGTACCGTCTACTGATGTGTTATTGTGTAAACTGTTTGTAACTTCACTCAGTCGCACTGGATCTGTTCTGTCGTGACTCACGAGCATCATGTTGCGTGAGGATTCGATTAAAAAACAGCAGCAGCAGTAAACGATCGCATTTACAGTCACCGTTGTGGTTTTCAGCGAATGATTACGCATTTGTACACCAACGCATATTTTCTCTTTGTAAATCCAGTCTGCTTGCTTGCTGCTTTTCTGCACCACGACAGTATCTTATCTGCTTTCGAACGTGCGGCTTTACAATGCGTTCGAGCGCTCGTTTACAATGTTTGTACACTTAATTTATGCATATATTATTAAATTATTATACAAAATTAATTATTGATATATTGTAGATGCTTATATCTGCACAACTGAACAAAATGTCTGAGTATTTTTGTTATTTTTTTTTACATAAATCAAAACAATGTTGTATAATATTTATATAAATTCTTTTTATATGGTTGTCAACTTTCCATCTGTAATTATTATTAAAAACAATACGAATATTGATTTACACAAATTGTTTCACCTTACACAATCAAACGCAGCCACGATTAGCTTTAAATAAAAAATAAAAAAGTAAGATAGTTAAACTCAATGTGGCTTTTTTAATTACACTTTTATACATAAAACCTAGAAAAAGGTTTTTACAGTTATAATTAGCAAACATCCAAATTAAGATTTTTTTAATATTATATATATATGGGTTTTTTTTTGTAGAATTTTAAGAAAAAAAAATACATTTTAATCCATTTTGGAATGAAGTTGTAACATTAAAAAAAAAAAAAAAAAAAAAAAAAAAAAAAAAAAAAAAAAAAAAAAAAAACCCGAACAAACACTGTGTGTGTGTGTGTGTGTGTGTGTGTGTGTGTTTGTGTGCGTGTTTGTGTGTGTGTGTGTGCATATATATACACACACACACGTTTTTTTATTTTTTTTTATTTTCTCCATTCCAAAATATATTAAATTCATTATTTTCCTTAAAATTCTACAAGAAAAACCCATACAATTACACTGTGAAAGAATTGTGTTTAAAATCTTTGCAAATGTATTAACAATATAACCCCCCCCACAAATGTACACAAGTGTCCACAGCATTTGTTCAATACTTTGTTGAAGCTCCTTTGGCACCAATTAAAGCCTTTTTCAGTTTGATGCTAGAAGCTTAACGCACAAATTTATGGGCCGTTTCTCTCGTTCTTCTTCGCAGAACAACAGGGTATACTGTATTTTAAAGAGCGGTAGAAAATTGGCCTCACCTTCAATACCCATCCTGCGTCTGAGATCCTGCTGAAGCCGACTCTGTGTGTCCTCCAGCTCCAGCTCCTGAGCGCTGCAACACAGCCACATTCAGATCCAAAACCTTAGACTCCATGAATATCGTTCCTCAGGAAGTCAATAGTGATGAGATAATGTTTTCTATCTACACACTGGTAAATTGTTTGAGTGTTTTCTTACAAGATCATGAGCTCCGATTCGTATCTCGCCAGCTTGTTCTTCTCCAGGACCAGTTTAAACCACATGTGCAGGAGCTCGGCTTCGTCTGCTGATGCATCCTCTGAAACAAGAACTCAGCTTACACTTATACGCCACACGTTCACCTTGTTTTCTATTCATCACACACAATATGGCCAAAGGTCCTGGGACACCAGACTTCTCCAGCTGTGTGTGGTTCTTCCACTAACTGTCAATACAAAATTAGAGCCACAATTGTACAGAAGGTCTCAGGATGTGGTGCATGAACATTTCCCCAAAGCAAACAATCTCCAGCTATAGAGCACCAAACCATATAAAACACCTTCAGTATGAATGTGAACTCTGACTGCACCCCAGGTCTCCTCATCTCACCTCCATCAGTACCTGATCTAGAGGAACATCTTTCTAGAAGAGTGGCGCTTTTTATTACAAAAAAATCAGGAAATGATCAATTCCTATGGAAGAATCCTGAAGACTGAAACCAGGTCATTTCTTTATGATCGTGCTGTTGCTCCTTTCGCAAATCTCCACAAAATCTAGTGGAACATCTTCCCAGAAGAGTGGAGGTTATTATAAGAGCAAATGGGGACCGAATATGAAATGTGAAAAGTGTAGGTCATTTTTTGTTGCGGTCATCAATATTATTATTTAGATTGCATCATGAATCAGCCACATGGTCTAATTTGTATAAAAATCCGATATATCTCCGACCTTGCTCTCCCCTACGCATGTTACTACTGCATCTTTGATTTATTTAAAAAGTAGATATTCCTGGAATTTTGGTAAAATATGTGATCCAAATGATAAAAAAAAGAAAGAAAGAAATAAAATTCTCTGCATTGCTTTTTTTTTTTAAATTACATGCAGGTGGTAGCTTGGTGTATGAGGCATTGGACTTCGAATCCGATAGTCATGAGTTCAAATCCCAGCCACGCCAAGCTGCCACTCCTGGGCCCTTGTGCAAGGCCCCTTAAACCCATATCTATTCAGCTGTATAAATGGGATGGTCGCTTTGTATAAATCTGCGTAAATTTAAATCACCCAGAAGAAATATGTAAAAATGAAAGGCATGGCAGCCGTCCCTCCTGAAGGCAGCCGTCCCTCCCGAAGGCAGCCCCCCCCCACAGGAGCGTTCCCACAGTCTATACAGGTAAGTAAACACCGAGTGAACACGGTCCATCGTTCGACTCGGTACATAAAACACCGCCGTCTAACAAATGCTGGCTGGTTGAACAAATCAGACTAACGACCGTCTGTATCCTTCTGCATACTTGTTCTTCTCCAAACTGTTACCATCAACCTGGAGGCACAAAATTGTATACAATGTCTTTGTAAGTGGGAACATGAATTTTTTATGGTTGGAAGTGGATGATCTCCTGAACCCTATTGCACACCTCTGGGATGAATGTGAACCCTGACTGCACCCTCAGGCCTCCTCACCTCACCTTCATCAGTACCTGACTTTACACCCCCCCCCATACAACGAATATCACTAAATATTTCTATATATTAAAATAATAAATAAATAAAAAAGACTCAACCATCCCCGTCGCCCAAACTCCACATCCTTCCAAGATGTTAAAATTCAATTTAGCAGAACGCAAATAACACACTCTGACACACTCAGGGCCGTGATTATAAACTCATTATCCGTCCAGGCACCGTGACTTTTTTTTTTTTCTTTTCCCATCCGGAAGAATCGCTGGCTTTAATAACCCTCAGGTATATAAACATTTGCGAGAAATAATGAAACGTCGGACCATTTTGGAGCACTTTTCCCCTCCTTTTTCCAGCCTATTTACTGGAGCCATTACCTCTACAGTCATTTGGGCACAATTTACGCTCTAAGTGGTTATTTGGTTTGAATGCAAATCGCTATTATTTCAATGGCTAATTTCGAAAGCCTCTTACAAAAACCTCTCTCGCGGCGAAGCACGGATTGGGGATGAGGACGGCTAATACGGCACGGCCACGAGGACGACGAGATGAAAGAGCGGGGAGGAGGAGGAGAAAAAAAAAAAAGTACGTCGTTTAACGCAAACGCCCCCCAACCCACCCCCCCTTAAATAACTTCATAGAATGACCTTGCGGTTTCCTTTTACTTTAAGAAAAGCCATATAGAGAAGCGCAGGTTATAATGGATGTACAGCGCCAAGGCTGCGTGTAGGCCTCGGCATTCAAGTGTTCCTGATTCAAACGAATCAGACCTGCAAGACTGCATTCCTCAGTGTGATTCCTTTGAATTAACTACGGTCCACGTTTTTGAATGAACTACAATTAGTAAAGAAAAGGAAGGTAACTTCAGGGTCGCCGGCATCTGCAATGATACATTAAGAATGAATGCGTTCCGTTACAAGATGCCATATTTTGCATTTAGATACATTTTTTTATTTGTTGTACCCGACAGCTTCATTTATACATTCATCTTTACTGATAGAGCTTTTATGCCGGTCAGGGTTGTGGTGGATACGGAGCATGCTACTGGACAAGCAGCGTTTAGGCTGGAAGGTAGGAGGGCAGAACGACGCCCATGGAAGACTGTAACTTATAGGATTGAAAAGTGGTGTAACTTTATGGTGTAAAAGATGATCCAAATCTAATCTGAATTCTGTAAAAGACTGTGTAAGAACTCTGTGTTTGACTCGCCTCATCTACATCGGGACCTGATCTCCACAAAATCTTGTAGAACATCTTCCCAGCAGAGTGGAGCTTCTTATTACAGCAAAACCAGGAAATGATGTTCTCACAATTCCTATGGAAGAATCCTGAAGAGTGGAACAGCATCATGTTTTTATGTTTTTCTTCGTTTACTTTTTTCTTATAAAGTAGACGTTCCTGCATTTTTACATGGAGCAGAAGATCGAACAAATTGACGTGTAATCCGAATGATAATCCGGTTTAAGAGCAGATTAAAGACGCATCCCATAATAACTTTTTGCTCCAGTACACATGCACAAGCTGATAATGTGCACTTGATCAGATCATGAACAGCAGCTATAACTCCTCTCCTCTGCTCCTGTTTCTCTACCTATCCCGAGGTTGCACCAGCTCCAGTCGTGTCCCACCTCATGAAGATTATGGACCTTCCCGACAGATGTCGACCCCGCAAACATCCCGAACCCTAAGAGACGTACCAGCGCCATTTGGATCCCACATCATGTGGAGTTTTGAGTGTTTAAAAGGCTGTGGCATGGAGGAGCTGGTGTTGGATCTAGGATTACTTTATAAAAAGGACATTAATCATAATCACACACTCCAGTGCTCATGTTAGTTCTCACTCTCCAGTGTTCTGTATTGTTAAAAGATTTATGATCACACTCTTGATGTCACCCAAATGAGGAAGGGTTCCACTTTTGAGTCTGGTTCTTCTCAAGGTTCCTTCCTCATAACATCTAAGGGACTTTTTCCTTGCCACAGTCACCCCAGGATTCAACATCACGGATAAACACACATCATACCCTTTAATTTTTAAGTTCTGTAAAGCTGCTTTGAAACAAAAATGACAATTGTTTTTAAGCAAATATAAGACAATTCTTCATCTTTATTTATTTATTTATTTATTTAACCGATTTACTGATTTTATTTTTTTTTTTTACTGATTTAACACTATCCTGCCCAATCTTCTTCCCGGACCTGCCTGATTCATCCTGACGTCCCACATCTGTACCATTTTTTTCCTTCAATTTGAATCCCACTGAAGGTGAAGATGGTTTCACGTTAACAACCCTTCAATCTATAAGTTTCCTCTCTGGAGGGTTAAACTAAAGAATCATACAGATGGATTTGGACTGCAATTAATACCAACAGTTTATTACTATGGGCTGCAACTGCCATAAACACGTTTTACACCCTCAAGGTTTTTTCCTTATTCCTTCTCAGGTAGTTTTTCACCTGAAACGGTCATCATTAGGTCGCTCGTTAGGGATGAAGGGCTAATTTATAACGAGAAAATTTATATATATATATACACACACACAAAACGGACAAAAGTTTGAATAAATTGACTCAGTCCCTATTTGCTGTATAATAAGCTCCACTCTTCTGATCATCTCTGTCATTGTAGAGACACATGGGCATTAGTGACGTCAGGTACTGGTGTAGTGTAAGTTGGCAGTCAGCCTTTTAATCAATCCTGAAAACGTTCAACAGGGTTGAGGTCAGAACTCTACAGCAGGAGGTCCTCCACTCCAACCCACGTGTTCATGTAATGGTCTTTGTGCACAGGGGTATTGTCATGCTGGAACAGGTTTTGGGTCTCCTAGTTCAAATGAGGGGGAAATCTCATGCTATGGAAGAACCACATATGGCTGGAAACGTCCCAATTGGTGTCCCAAAACGTTCGGCCATATAATGTGACTCCGTGATATTCTCTCTCACGCATTCTAAAAGCTTTCAGATGAGACATAAATGATGGAAACATAATTTAGATATCCCAGTCTGCAGTCTAATATTCATCCGAGAACTCCTTCAATCATCGGAACGAATGTTTTTCACGAAATGGAGTAACACGTTTTGTGGTTTTCACGAGCCCACTGATCTGAACTCAGGACCGAACAATTGTTTGACACGTGATAAAGTCATTCAGAATATAATGACAATCTGATTAGATTCTTGGTGCAAGATAAAAAAAATCATGGTGGACATTTACCCCTCTCTCCTCTGAGCACCTTCTCCAGCATCACTCCCTTCTCCTCCAGAGATCTCTGCTTCTCCTCAACCTCCTCCAGCTGCCTCTGGATAACCTACACACACACACACACACACACACACTTTTATATATTTTATGTTTCCTTTAGGATGTAGATGTAACAGAATGTCGGAGTGTGTGTGTGTGTGTGTGTATATGATATTACACACACACACACACACACACACACACACACACACACACACACCCTCACATACTGTTGCAGCTCCATCCTAAAGGAAACACGACATGAGATGCCAGACATGAAGTGATGACTGTACCTGAGCCCTGTGAAGCCGTTTCAGGTGCTCTCTCTTAGTTTGCATGATCAGCGTTTTCTCCTGCTGCTTTCTCCGTCTGTCCGAGTGCCACGACTCAGACTAGATACAGCACAAAAGACAAATATAAAAGAGACGCATAAATGTAAAGAAACGTTAATGAAATCGATCCTTTTGTGCAGACTGGCTGCTGCCACATCCTACTCAGACCACCTCTTTTTGGAGAGGCGGAGGTCTGAGATTATTTGAAGTACGTGTGTTCTGATGACCCTGTAAGTTGAGCTAAAGCCCAGCCTACCCAGGACTCAAAGAATAATGAGCAGTATGGGGTCATGTACTGTTAATAATTTATCAAAATACAGCAATTTACACTACTGCAATACATAAACTTTACAGTATATATATTATTACACTAAACTGCATTATATTCGGCTCAATGCCTCATACGGCTATTCAGTGATCTTTAATGGGAGACATGAACCTGGTCCTTGTTTTTCAAAAGTTTTTCCAAATGCCATCCATTTCCTAAACATATGGTATTGACTATATTAACAAAAGTATTTGGACACCGCATTTTTTTAAGCCATATATGTTTTTTCCACCAAACTGTTACCAAAAAATTAGAGGCACACAAGTGTACAGGACGTCTTTGGAAGCTGTAGCATGAAATTGTCCCTTGACTTGAACCAGGAGACCCAAACCTGCTCCAGCATGACGCTGCCCCTGTACACAAAAACCAGCTCCATGAAGATCTGCTTTACACGTGATGGAGTGGAAGATCTCCTGCTATAGAGCTCAAATTTTGAATACATTTCACACACTGACTGCACCCCAGGCCTCCTCCGCTCAGACTTTAATAATGTCCTTGTATCTGAATGAGCACCAAATCTAGTGGAACATCTTCCCAGAAAAGTGGAGATAACAAAATCTTATGCTCAGGTGCCCATGAACTTTTCCATATACATGATATCATGATATCAGGGCGAGGCTGCTTCGAATGTTCAAACAAACAAGGTGTAAAAAACGGCCATAACGTTTTCCACACTCAGTGGACGAGGTCTAGACAATAGTCCGGTGACGTTACAGAAGATGTACGTGATATGAGGAAAGGAACTGGTCTGCCATATGCTCAGCGACTGTAAACAGATCAAATCTACAACGTGTCCTCGTTGAATACACAACGCGGAACAGAACACGCCGTTATTGGAAACTAATCAAGGTGTTAACAGCCATTTTGGCTTGTATCCAATTTGCACATTAATAGACCGTGGGTCTGGTTCGCGTGGAGCCGTTAATTCAACCTTTTATTTTTTTTATATAGAAGAGAAAAAAAAACACCAAACATCCTCTTTAGAGACATATTGCTGAAACGAAATCCGCTTTGAATTACACGTATTTATTTATTTCTTCGCCAGGATGGAAATCGAAAATGTTCTGCAGCATGCTTTGATAAAAGTCATTACTTGTTCAATACTAATTTAATATTAACAAACAATTTATCTCAGTAGTTCGACTTTTCGTGGGTGAAAGGAAAATATCAGCATCTCGCTGGTAGTGTAGTGCTCTTGAATGCTGGTGGTGATTGAAAAGGGAAAAAAAAAGGAACGCTATTCACCGCAGTCAATACGCGGCGTCCTTTAAATACGACGATATATATTCATTTAATGGCTGCCTTTCAGATAATACGGCACGGCGGATGAAAATAAACTCGCTTGCGCGTGTAGAGGGCAAGGCTGGTCTCGACACGCTACTGGTCTCCGTGTTATAGAATTCAATTGCGTTTTCTTTATATGAATTGTTTATTCCAAAATGCGGTTTTAAAAGTGAGAAGAGTCTGAAAGCAGTGGTTTTCTTTCTTTACCCTTTGTGAGACGAATTTCTGCTCTTCCTCGCTGGATGAATAGTCGCCTTCGTCTTGCTGATGATGGCGCTGTGACGATGCTGTGGAAGATAAAAGAAATGTGTTTTTTAAGGCCCGATTGGAAGAAATGATATTATTGCGAAGTAATACATAATTGTTTGAGATACTGCAATTCAAACTCCATTTTAATCAGCAACCGTTACTTACCTTTGTTTCTGAATTTAGACAGAATGCTCCAAACGTCCTTCGTCTGGTTCTCCGTCTTGCTCCTGTCTCCTCCTTCGTTCCTTTTCAGCCGCATCGAGGAGAAGAAGTTGAGCTTCCTTGGTGGCAGGGAGGCCATGTCGTCTTTGGAAGCTTCCGACGGCTTGTTGCTGAGCGCCACCTGCTTCAGCATGGTCGTGATCTCGCTCTTGCTCGCCGTTCCGCCGTGGATCCCTTCCGTAGCCGCTCTGGATCGTGATACCACGTCCTCCTTCTGGTTCTCAGTGGAGGAGCCAAACAGGAAGCTGAAGGAGCCCTCGGATTGTGGCCTGGTTTTGGGAGGATGGTTTCTCTTTATTACTTTGGAATTGTTCCCTCCTCCAGAAAAAGAGTTCCTCAGCACGCTGGCCCACAGCTGGAAACCTGAGAGAGGAGGGCTAGGCTCAGGTTCGGCAGGAATCGGACTCGGTTCTGGTTGAGGTTCTGGATTGGTTTGAGGTTTTGTCAAGTTGTCAGGTCTTCGGATGTCCTTTTCTGCTTGTTCTGTGGCTGTAAGTGTGGATGAAAACTGTCCAGGAGTGGTCAGGTCCCAATTCAGTAGCCTTTCCTTCTCGAGCATGGAGAGAGTGAGCTTTTTCTTCGGGCTGAAAGAGTTCTGCTGGTCCGGTCCGATCGTGGAAGCATCGGACTGCTGCTCTGGAGAACACGTGTTCGGTTTGGGAGTGGATGAAATAAAATGCGTGCGATAACGGGGAATCTCAGCTACAGCTGATTTCTCGGGTTGCTGCTTAAGAGGGCAGTCGGGGTCTGCAGCGTGGTTTTCAGGCTCCTGCTTGGACATGGAACAAAACAAAAACACCAGAGAATCGGGATTAAGAGGAATAAAAACAGCAGGGAATTTCAGAACAATAAGCAGATATTTATTATTATATAGAATATATATATAAAAAATCTCATTCTTGTTGATTCATTGACATTTCTGGCATTTGGCAGATTCTCTTATGCAGAGCGACTTCCAATGATCTCATTCATGCAACTGAGCAGTTGAGGGTTAATGGTTTTGCTCAAGGGCCCAGAAAAAGCAACTTTGTGGTGGTGGGATTTGAACTCAAGACCTTCGGATCAGAAGTCTAACATCTTAAACACTAGATGATTGAACACCATGTCTCAGCAAAAGTGAGCTTTGAAGCTGGTGAGTTTTTTTGTGGTGCAAAACAAGCAATGGTTAGAATTAATCCCAGGAACATCGTTTACAACGAATCAAACTTTGTAAATCTACATTTGACAGATTAAAAACTGTTTTTCCTTATGTGAATTTCCTTCCGTATCCATTTCCCTCTGCCCCATTCAGCTCCACAGTGTTATGAATGCAGTTGAAAATGGGGGCTACTACTAAATACTATCTCACTGGGCTCATTAGGGCAGGATTTACGCTGCCCCAAGCTTGGGGACAGAAAATAAATTGAATCGGTTCAATGGGATTTCTGATTGAATTAGTTAAAAAATGGCTGGTTGCCATGAGTTCGTTTTTTAAGCAGATTAATAGAATCTGTAAAGGATTTACCATTTATGACACAAAATTAATTGCAAAATTACTGAGACATACCATGCCCAGTTTAGTTTTTTTCTTCGGTTTTTGTTTAGCATTCATTAAGAACATTAAGAGCACAGCTTCGAATGCAAACTTTATAAAATAATTAAAAGCATGCAGTTTTTATGCATTTCCTAAAAAAATAAAAATAAATAAAAAATCAGCGCCTTCTAGATCTCCATAGAAATGGGGAAATAAACAATTTGTTGCAAAATATCTTCTTTACCCGGTTTATAATTTGTATTTTATTTAGCTAGCCTTTAAGAACGCCAACGATGACTGAAGAGCGTATCGAAGTCATTCTCATGGCCGGATCAGGAAGCTGTCTCAAGAATGCAATGGGCTTTAACAGGAAACATCTCGAGCACATCACATATGAGAAGGGCTGCTACAACGAATCGATAAAACCGATAACAATCGATAACGAAAAGAAAATGAATTGCGTGACAGTAAAAGAACACAGTCGCCTGCGAAAACAGCGGAAAGTACGGGGTCAGTCGGCAGCAGGAACAAGCTGATGTCCCAATTCATCGAAAGCAGGAGAGCATTTTATAGTAAACGCAACAAAGAAAACCGTACCTGGAGGTTATGCAAACCGGAGCTTGTGTGGTATGGGCGTACCACAGTGAGATACGAGGACATGAACACACACACACACACTGGTGTCACGGATTAAAGTTAAACATCAGCACATTAAGCAAAAACTGTAGAATCCTCATCACGTGATAATGGTGTAGTTTAATGAAGTGCTATTGTGGAAACTGTAACTTCGGGACAGTCGCACCGGATCGACATGGTGATGGATTTAATTAAAAGCGTGCAAACAAACACTACATCTAAAAGCGGAGAATAACAGCAGCAGGTTTTCAGTGAATGATGTATTTGTACACCAAAGCATGTTTTTTGCTTCACTGCGGCTTCACTGCGTACAAATGCTTGTTTTCAATGTTTGTACCTTTAATTTTTGCATATTAGCATTACATTTTTATACAAAAAATCTTGAATTATATATTCTAGATGCACGTATTTTCACAACTAAACAAAACAAAATGTCTGTGTTTCTTTTTTGAAACACAAATTGAGGAAGCTTGCTTTTTTTACTTTTACTTTTTTTTTTGCACGGCTAAATTTGCAATCTGCAAAATACAACACAAATGTTGATTTACACAAATCGCTTCACCTTTTTATACTTAAATGCTCCCCCCCCACACACACACACAAAAAATAACCCAACAGGAGTGAATTTGTTTTAAAGAAAAATCCCACATGTGCTCCTCAACAAAGCAAAATATCTAATAAACGCTTTTTTTTTTCTTTTTCTTTCTTAAATCAGACGAATCGATTAATCGGAAGATTTTTTCCTTTCGATTAATTGGATTAAAAAATACAACCATATAAAAAACTTTTTTATACTTAAATGCCCCCCCACCACACACACACACAAAAAAATTAATCCAACAAGAGTTTTAAAGAAAAATCCCACATGTGCTCCTCAACAAAGCAAAATATCTAATAAACGCTTTTTTTTTTCTTTTTCTTTCTTAAATCAGACGAATCGATTAATCGGAAGATTTTTTCCTTTCGATTAATTGGATTAAAAAATACAACCATATAAAAAAGGGTATTTATGTATAAAAATGATCTAAATAAAATCTTGACATATAAGACACAACACTGTTACAAAACCAATCAACAAAATTTTAAATAACAAGGGATAGGAACCGAATAACGTGCAAGACCCAGCGCTTTTCCCATCTACCATCATCCTACTGATCTCCACACTACACCGCCAGCACACCGACACTGATTTCAGAGCAGTAATCATCATGCACTTCTGCTCCTCTCTGCATTCTAGATCATTCTGGACAATTATTCTGTACATAATCGTATTATCCTGTATATAATTCATTGTATATCCTCAATGATCTTCTTGTTTGTATATTAGATGTATATACACCGTGTATATCTTGTACAGTAAACCACAACTTCGATGTAAAACACTAAAATAAACCATTTGACCTATGTAAAAAATTACCAATATAAAAAAAAATGTTATCAATAATTAATTCCCCCCATTTCATTATTTATAAACAATTTCTTTTTGCCATACCAGTGCATGCAGCTCCTCAAAATCCGAATCTGCATCTTCTTCTAAGAGAGCATCGTCTCCTCCTTCTTTTTGGTCGAACACCTTAACCAGAATCAGAGGAAAAGCTAGAAGACAGGAACAGATTTTTTTTTTTTTTTTTTTACAGTAAAGCCGATGAAAACAATAAAGGCAAAAAAAAACAAAAAAAAAAACAAACATACTACATATAAATATACATATACAGTTATTGACTAGATTATGATTAGATAAAATCTCTATCCAATATAATTTGTATTATAATCCTTAGAAAGAGTTTCATTGTTTAGATTATAGTGAATAAATTGGTGATTTCGTTTTGTTGTGATAAAAGACAGACCGATACTGCCCTCTATCGGATAGAGAAAAAATTACCAAAACTTGAATACCCGACTAAGAGTGTGTGTGTGTGTATATATATATATATATATATTAATTTTATATTGAACACAATACGTTTTTTATGTGAAAGATACACTATATGGACAAAAGTTTGTGGACACAGTTATTTATATAGATAGTTATTTTTACAAAGTTCTCAAAGTCTCAAAGTTTAGTGAAAGGAAAATGTTACCGCGTCTAAACATTCTATACAATTGTGTGCTTTCATTTTTGTGGTAACAGTTTGAAGAAAAACTAAGAAGAAAATCGAAAAAATTATTAATTGGAAAAATCAGGTGTCCCAATACTTTGGGCCAATGTTGTATATAAATCAGGAACAACATTAAATCTGGGCGAATAATATCAGCATCGTACTTGCTCTGATTTTCCTTCTCCAGTGATGGTTTCTGATGGTGATTTCCCCTCTGGCGTACGATTTCTCCACTGAACACAACAAGGGACATAACCAATAAAACACATAAATCTTATTCTATGAATCTGAATCTACACTCTGATTGGTCACAGGGTACTCAATTTTCTACAACCGCAATTTCAAAAAAGTTGGGAAATGTACAAATTTAAGGGAAAAATACGATTATTTTGAATTTGGCTTCAAAAAAGTTGGGACAGGGTCACGTCTTCTGTCCGTATACATCTGGGAAATGAGTTCTGGGAAAGTTGTTCCATACGTGTTGCAGCCATCAAATTAAAAATGACCTTATTTCCCCCCTGAAATGGCAAATTTTCTCAGTTTAAACATTTGTTCTATGTTCTATTGTCAATAAAATATAAATAGGGCTGAAATGATTTCTCGAATAACTCGAATACATAAAAGATAATCGAGGCAAATTATTTGTTTAGTTTCCTCACGGACGGTTATTACTGATGCACCACCCCCTAAACTCTGGTGCACTCTGGACAGGGAACCTCGGGAAATGCTGCAGAATGAAAAATAGAGAATGGGGGGAAAAAAGTAAAAAAAAAAAAAAGGTTTTGCCTAATTCCAACTTGTTTCCCTCTCAATTCTGACTATTTCTCGCAATCCCGGCTTCAAAAAAGTTGGGACAGGGTCACGTCTTCTGTTCGTATACATCTGGGACATTGGGGGGGGGTTGTTTGCCTAATTCCAACTTGTTTCCCTCTCAATTCTGACTATTTCTCGCAATCCCAACTTTATTTAAACAAATTACTTGTTCATTTTAAGACACCCGTTTTATTTTTAACTTGTAAATTTGATATTGCACTTTAATAAAAAAATAACTACTTCTGATATCTCGAATAATCGTTGGAAGAAATCAGTAGAATACCCGAATAGGAGTAGGGAGGGTGGGGAAGTTTCTCATTTCTGATCTCTCCTCATCTTCCAGCTCATGAAGCTCGCCCACTGCTCGAAACAACTCGTCGTAGCATCGCCGCATGTCAAATGTATGTCATGTCAAACGTCTCTGTGGCAGATTTGCCGTTTCACGCAGAATTTCACGTGGGCTTTTTTTGTTTCAACTTGCCTACCACCCATACCATATGGTTACATACCAACCAATAGGAATGCCCTTGTTATAACACCCGAATGTTTCTATAGTAACGGCATATTCGCATTGACATATCTAGTGGACGGTTCACTAAAAAACTGTTTTAAAAAACTGCCATTTTTTGGAGTTTTTGGAAGGAGTCTCCAGGTTTTGCGCTTTCAGGAAGAAGTTCAGGACTGGCCCTCTAGTAAACATGACAAGCCGCTTTGTATATATATTTTATCCTCAGGTGCTATAATGTACACGCATGAATTTTTATATATGTTATAAAAAAAAAATGGCGTTCATCATCCCTTATGTAGAAGGAGCGCTAACAGAGGAAGGTGTGGTAACGTTTGGTTTACACAGTGTAACTGAATATGTACTGCATATGACCCTGAGCCAGACATAACAAACAGAAGGTTTACACACTGCCACGCCCTGATCTACTGATAATCTAAACAGAAAGAGAGACGAGACCGAGAGAGAAGTGAGGAGACGTGGAGTGTGAACAAATCAGGATGTAGAGACTCACCTTTGTCGAGCGGCTCGGACTCTGTTTCAGGAACCGCAAGACCTCCATCTCTGCTGAACAATGAAAAGATTTACATGATTGATGATATGATATAAATCAGACTCTGTACTAATGATCAGCTGTCAATGCCAAAGCTTAGAATAACCAGTACACAGACAGAGGGAAAGGTGAAGAGGTGCATAGACTGATGGACAAAAAGAAATGTCTGTCCACGATTTGATCGTCTGAGACAAATTTAGATTCCTATAATTTGAAGGCTAAAATCTATAGTCTTTGATCGCTGGTTTGTACGCCGACAACCGTTTAATGGGCGTTAGCAGTGTGACATCACAAACCAAGAACCAAATGGAGCGCAGAACCAAGAAGCTAGTCAGTTGTACTGTACGTTGAGAAGAGAAAGTTCTCCAGATATGAAGAGAAAAGAAGTGTTTGTATGATGATGTCATGTCATGAACTAATTTAATGCTACTAGTTTGCTGCTAGCTACTGTTTCTGAGAGAACGAGGGACGTGTCTCCGACTGATGGCGTAATACGGGAGTCTATTTCTTGTGTGCATCAGTTTTTGAGATCCTATAGTGTGATATGGGGATCCTGTTCATACAGTCTGATAAGCAACAATCGCAAAGGAGCATCAAAATTAGCGTTACTGAGACGCTAGTGGTTTGACTACAAGAGATCAAATATAAACTGACAGTTATATGGATTAAGACAGACCATCAAGAGGCAGACAGATGGATAGACAGACAGCAAAAGAGTGTAAAAAAAAAAACGACACACAAAAGAGATTAATGAGAGAAACCAAAAAGACACAAACCAACTGATAACCTGGACAAATAAGGTAGACAAATAAAAAACAGAAGGACAGATCACTCTACAGTAGAGGGAAAACCTGATGAATCAGCAATCTAGTTGATCGTTAGGATTATCAGCTAAAATCCATACTATAATGAAGCAGTCATTACGAGAGCGGCCTCTAGAGGCGAATCACTGAAGCACCACGTGTTGCTGCACGGAGAGCGCTATACCATATTATTTATAATGTATGATTTATAATGTATATAAATATATTTATTTAATAATCTATTCCTATTTATTTGAAATTTAGCACATTTTAATGATTCAGTACTATTTCCATTTTTTAAATTATTTTTTATTCAGTATCCATTTTAAAAACTAGCGGGTGATTAATCGGTTTATGGCAAGAACAACGTAGCTACAGGTATCGATTAAATCCACCATCATTCGACCTCTACTGTACTGACAGTCTGGGAGACATACAAAGAGATGAACAAAACGGAGACAGGACAGACACAAGAGACTGATGGAGAGACAGACCAATGAATGGACAGACGGACAAGACAGACAGATAGCTCCAATTGGGACTGGTTTCTAAATTGCACATTGTTTGGAATTTGGGACTCTTTCTATACACAATACATTGTTTATATAAAAAAAAAAAAAAATATATAGGCAGTTTTTACATGTAAGGGGGAAAAGAACAAAAAGATGAGAAGATGCTGATTATGTAGCTTAGGGGTGTCCAATCAAACAAAGGAGAACGTGTGGGTGCAGGTTTTCTATTCCAATTTATTCTACCAGTTTAAATTGAATGAATTTAATGGACTTACTGGTGTGACTTGGTTAGAATGAAAACATGCACCCACACCGGTCCTTTGTGGGAAAAGATCGAACGCTACATCAAAAACAAAAGCGGATTTTGGATGCGAGAGAAAAAGAACAGAACAGGAAGACGAGACGATGCCGGTGCTGTAGATGAACCTGTTGCTGGTGAACTCGGGAGGACCTGAGGGGTTCGTCTCTGCTGAGCTCTCAGCCGTATTCTCGACATCCTTCGGTGCTTTCTGGATGTGGTCCTTGTGCACTAGTATAAATAAAATAAAATAAAAAATCATTAAAAAACATGTTAATAGGAATTAACATATTTTCTACAATTATATACGAGTCAAACAAAAAGTTATACATTTCTGACTAAATTTGGAGAACCTGAACTTGTGGAGGTCCATACTTTTCCTTAGTCCTTTCTACTGCTCTCTATTCTGTAATACAGAGTGCTAAATGAAGGAATTAGGATTTTATTCCACAGTGTGCTTTTCCCCTGCTTATATACTCTAATGGCAAAAGTTTGTGGACACTTGACCATCAGATTGCTATGTTTTTTGTTGTTTTTTTAACGACATGTAGGGATGCACGGTGTACGGTACTGGAAAAATACCAGTATATAGTATATATTAAATGGTGCGATACCTATTATGCTAAATTCGGTATTTCATATGCTTCTTTTCCAAAATTCACCTATTGGACGGCCAGTGCTTGAGATCTTGTGATATACACAAGCGTTGTGTTATTCAGTTAAAATGTAACATTTTGTGTTTGCATTGAAAATAAAAGATTTTTTCATTGTATTATTTCAGTTATACATATTTTTTTTCCCCAACATTAAAATGTAACCTGCTCCCTGTAGGTTTTTTGTTACAGGTTGACACAAAGATATTAAGATACAAATCAACTTTTATTATATGAAAAAATTGTTTTGATTTCCCGTATCTCGTATTGAGGCTTGTTATCGGTCACTTATGGTATGGATTTGGTATCGATTCCTACGTATTACATGCTGGTATCGTACCGAAGCCAAAATTATATCATCGAGCCGTCCCTAATCCCATTCCACATTTAGTCCCCCTGTTTACAGGTTTAATGAGCTCCACTCTTCTGGGAAGATGTTCCACTAGATTTTGAGCCACAAGGGTGTAAGTAAAGTCAGGTACTGATATAGGTGAGGTGAGGAGGCCTGGGGTCTAGTCAGCGTTCACATTCAGATCTTCAAGTCCAACCCATGGAAAGCATATCATCATAGAGTTGGCTTGGAGCACAGGGGCATTATCATGCTGGAACAGGTTTGGGTCTCTAAGTTCTAATGAAGAGCAAATTTAATTATCCTGCATCCAGTGACCACATATGACTGGAAAAATTCCATTATACATTATGAGCTTATGTTTGAATTTTCACATATAATCCCAGTTAAGTGCATTATAACTACAAAAGTTCATTAGGGTTGGATACCTATGCAATGGTTTATGTAGAAAAAAAAAAACCCTATTCAGATCTCTAGAATCTGGATACTCAAAAGGTCCATGAAGTGAAGCAGAAAGGACTGAAATGTTAATAATGTGGCTACAATGGCGTTTAGTGAGTTATTTGTCTGTAACATAATGCAAATAGGTTTAAACCAAACCTTAGAAATTTTAAAAGAGACATCTAGGACAACAGGGCATTAGGTGGTGTCGAATTATGGAGGGTCCATGCTTCAATAGATCTGAATTGAACACTCAAGCTCTAAAAATCTTGCGGACGCAGGCGGATCATACCAAATGGTGGTCAAACTTTGAGGTGGTATCAGAAAGGTTTAAGCGTAGTTTGGTAACATGCCAACAGATGGCAGCACAGGGCTACACGCACAGTCACAGGAAGCACCGGGCTTCATAAGTCAGTGTGGCAAAAGACATCATTAAGGAGATCCAGAGCGAATCGCAGAAGGTGCTCGACGCACTTCGGAAAAAAGACTTCCAGGACACATTCCAGAAGTGGCAGGAACGCTGGGTGATGGTGTGTAAATGTAGATAAAATATAAAAACAGAGCCCGTCTCAAAACTTTTTAATACCACCTCATATCAATGCATCCTCAATGTCATTTGTATATACGACACGCAAATAAATCATGGCCTACACTCAGAACAATAAAAGGTTTTACAGATAGACAACAGAGAAGAAAAGCCCCACCCACATTCTGAGCACCAATCACAGAGCCGTATACGCAATGGGTCTAATGTATGCACGTCTTCAGACCGAGCTTAGGGGAAACAGGACTTTTAGTCAGACGAGACGCTTCGATGTGTTAATCAGACACATGTTTAAGGTCTACAATAAAGATTTCGAAATATTACAGAAGATATTAGGAAACATAGCGGAACAGTTATACGTGCGGTTTCAGGTGGAAACGTGTAAATGGGGGTGGTTATCGTCTTATAGGCTGCTTTGCCTCTCGGTGCTGGTTTTTTTCCACATCGTGATCAGAATTATAAAGAAAAGGCAGAAACAGAAATCGAGTTGAAAATCGGTTTATTTCATACTTACAGGAATTAAGTGGTATAAATTAGGAAAAAAAAATACTTGTAAGAACATTTATCATGTGCCATGAAATGTACAGACGTGTAGGGAAACTACAAATTTACAAAAAAAATAATTAAATCTAAAAAGTGATTTAGCTAAAATGGTGTAAAACGACAAAGATCCTTTGCTAAGTGGTGACCTCAGAGCAAGGCAGAGGTCTGGAGTGTGAGATGGACAGTAAAGCAGCCTCTGTGTGAGAGAGAAAGAGAGAGAGAGAAAGCGCAACGCAACGACACAGAAAGAAGAAGAACACAATTTAGGTTTTTACAAATGTAGGACAATTCTATTTAAATCGAAAAAAACCCACAAACGTGCAAAAACCATAATAAAACCGGCGCGTTTTTACATGCGGGACCTTCGTGCTTCTGTTAGTGAGTTGGATTTTGGGACGTGTGAATTTGCGATTGACGTGCTCATACAGGAGACCCATGGCGCAAGCGGTTACAGGCGGATGCGGCGAAGCGAGACCACACCCTGATCACCTGTCTCATGCGGGACAATCACCTTCAGGCGCCGCCGTTCAGCCGATCAGGGGCTCGCAGCATTGGAAACACCAAACAGACTAATGGTACAGTATGGTGTGGAACAGGATGGAGAATAGATGAATGAAGAGGAAAAAGAAGAAAGGAATATTCAGAGGTTCTACAGCTGGATTTTATACGGATTGCATACAGAATTGCGCAGGAAACAGAACACTGCCACTCAAGCTTTTCTTTTGTGATACTGTTTGGCATTTTCACACACATTTCCACACACATAATTGCAAGGCATGGACTAGGAATCAGATCACGAGGTTTACCCAATCCTGCACAACACCTCAGGGTAGAGAAAAGTGCACATAGTACAATTGTTATTAGTAAAAAACTTGCGAAATATAATAAACGAATACTCCAGCATGCAAGTGCAACAATTTCCTCTCTACTGTGTGATTTCCACAAACCAGAACCTCATATACATGTATATTTGACAGAAGCCCTTATCAAAAAAATTAATTATTCATGCATCTGACTAAGGGCCTTGCTCAAGGGCCCAGCTTGCCCATGCTGGGATTTGGACTCAAAACCTTTCTGAACCTAAAGCCTCTGAGCCATCACTTCCCTCCTTCCACTTTTTTTTTAAACACAAAGTTGCAGTTCTTGAATCAGCTCATTAAACCCTTAAAAATATGCGCCTATATGATCAGACACGTTAAAACAGAATACACACTATTTAATGTGCTCCATTTTGCCAGTGTTTATTTTTTTTTCTGTCAGCTTCTAAACCTTTTACTGTTTGGTACTAGAAGCGAATGCTCTGTGGCCTTTCCCCTTCAGTGAACTGGCTCTTACTAAAAGCAAAAAAAAAAAAAAAATGAACAGCAGATGCTCCTCCTTTGCAACAGTTACACTGTAGCGTCCAAGTATCCAAGTATGCTCTATCAAGTCCTATTAAGATTCTACAGATCCAGATTCCCTGATTCAGGGAGAATTCCCAATCACTAGTGCAATACACCAAGAAGAAAAAAATAGTCTTAATTATTTATTCTCCACAAGCTACAGGAGGAACTATGGGTATAATTCTGCATTGCTACATTCCAAAAAAACAACTGAACAAGAAAAACAAAAACCGCTGCAACAGTTACACAATACCTAGAAGTGTCTGAGTTAAGTTCTATCCAGATTCTCCAGATGCAGGGAGAAATATCCAACACTAGTGCAACATACTGGGAAGAAAAACTGTTCATGCATTTTGTTTTTTGTTTTGTTTTTTTGAGAACGATTTATGGCTATTCACCACAAGCTACTGAGTAACTATGAGTATTCTGCTGTATTGCTACATTTAGACCTGCAACCTTTCCTGAAAATCTTACTAATTTACCTTTCCCCTTCAGTGCACTGGCTTTTATTCAAGAGCAAGAACCCCAAAAAACAAACCAGTAGATGCTCTCCCTCTTTAACAGTTACACAGTAGCTAGAAGTTTTTCGAGTATGTTTTGAGTCCGATCCAGATTCCCCGGATTCAGTTTGAGATTCCCCATCACTAAGGCAATACACTAAACTTTCTTTTTTTTTTTTTATCAAAGGATTTAAAGAAGTGTCTGAACTGGTTCTCTGTTTTCCAAAAGTGACATGAGGAACTATGGGTAATATACTGTATTGCTACGTTTAAAACTTACGGTGCATTTAACATAAACCCTAATACACGTCGCTTTTGATTTTTCAATATAAGAACTTTCATGTGATAATTAGTAGAAGGATCTGGGTCTGGAAATCACACATATGTAAGTGAATGAGTATTTAAAAAAAAAAAACAAAAACAAACAAACACGAGTATTCGTTTAATATTAAAAAATAATACTGAAAGGTTTTATCTATTTTCACACTGATTATAACCTCCTCTGTCATCAGATTCACTAACAAGTTTAAGTGCAAAAAAATATGAGCTCTGATTACTGAGGCATGGAGGAACGTTGGCACAATCAAATACTGAGTAAAACATAGGAAGGTTACAGGGTTAAGGATGAGTAGATACAGAGTGCGGCGGTCTCCTGGCGGGCACTCGCACACTTATATACTCGCGTTTAGGAACTTCCCCTCGAGGCTAATCTGTGCTGTTATCTCATACAGAGTGAACAGCAGAGGGATGCCAAGCCCCAGAAGTTCGTAAAAGAAGGCATAGTCGTCCCACCGCTCTCTGAGGTGTAACCACAAAGCACAGGCCACGCCATGCGTCCGGCCGGCCAGCCGGCTCACGTGCAGCCGTTTCCTAAATAGAGAGCTCGGGGTACCTGAAGGCTGGCTGTGAAGGCTCCCTCTGGACGAGAATCCATCAGCATCAGGATCTCCAAGCACGGACACGACGCCTCCGTAGACCTGGAACACGGGAGTGAAGGGTCTCAGATATAACATCACTAGAACACAGTCTGAATTACTCTTATGTAGCTCTGTGGTGATAAATTTACCTCGGGTTTCCGGAGCCTGTGGCTGGTTTTATGCTGGGAAAAGTGCAGCTTGCAGTAGAAAGTGCCTGCAACGAGCAAACGCAAGGAAATGAAATGAAGAAAAATGATAACTACGATTACACTGAAGTCATACAGAGACAACGAGGGGCTGAAATGAGAATTTCACTCTGGGACATCATACATTCCCATTTCCTTTTTTGACTGGCGTAAAAAGCATTTGCTACGTGTCGTACCCCGTATAAACGTGTATGAGATAGAGGTGTAACGTGTTTGTACTGAAATTCTTCGGTACAGGGCTTCGGGTCAGTGCACACGTGTACCGAATGCAATCTTTTTTTTTACATGCGGAACACAGTAAAAATCTGAGTTCTCTCAGGAACGTATTAAGTGGTGGACCGCAAGTTTGTTTTGCAATTTGAGCAGTTTTGGTTTTACAACAGTCTAGTAATATGGATATATTAACGTTTTATGTCCAGGGCTCTGTCACGCCTTCGTTATCTTGGCTGTGTGTTTGTTCATCTTCCAACAGGACAACGACCCCAGTCACCCTAGCCTGAGGTCCAGAGTGCTCTGGAGCAGGTTTTCAACAAGGACGTCTCTGTACTTTCCTCTTAATTCTGACTACTCTAGTTCCTGCTGCTGAAAAACATCCCCACAGCATGATGCTGCCACCACCATGCTTCACTGTAGGGATGGTATTGGGCAGGTGATTAGTGGTGCCTGGATTCCTCCAGACATGACGCTTGGCATTCAATCTTTGTTTCTCATGGTCAGTGCCCTGCAGGTGCCTTTTGGAAAACTCAAGGTTGGGCTGTCGTGCCTTTTACTGAGGAGTGACTTCCATCTAGCCACTCTACCATACAGGCCATACAGGTGTGTCTTACCAAATCACGTCCAATCAACTGAATTCACCACAGGTGGACTCCAATCAAGTTGAAGAAACATCTTAAGGATGATCAGTGGCGACGGGATGCACCTGAGCTCAATTTTGTGTGTCATGGCAAAGGCTGTGATTATTTCTGTGCATGAATATTTTTTCTATTTTTTCATCAATAAATTTCATACAGTCTCTTCACATTGTCAGAATGGCGTATTGTTTGTAGAATTTTTTTAGGAAAATAGTAATTGTAATCGATTCTGGAATAAGGCTGTAACAAATTGTGGAAAAGGTGAAGCGCTGACACTACTTTCAAGGATGCGCTGTAAAAAAAACTTAAACTGGAGGTTAACTCATTTTTTTTTATAATAAAATGACAAGCACTTATGATTTGCAATTCGTACCGACTGAAATTTTACCAAACCTTGACTTAAGAAACGAGGTATGTACAGAACAGTACATTTTGTGTACCTTTACACCCCTAGGTATGTGAAATCAAATTTGATTTGAGGTTTAGAGTATGGAAATTCTTGGTGCTAATTCCCATTTTTACTTTACGAAAATTCTCGCACTGGAGACTCCTTCCACGGCAAATCCCAAAAAAATATTTTTTTTTAAAGAGCATTTCCCGTCCCTGTTATATATTGTTCTTCCTGTATACATTTCTGTTTTAAAGAGCCTGTCAGATGATGAGTCAGCGCTTTATACCTTGGTCGAACACATGTCCTCCCAGCCTCAGGGTGGCGCTGCAGACTTCACAGCGGAAACACTCTCTGTGGAAGAAGTAACCCTCTGCACTCAGTCGCTCCATCACATACACACGCTTCTTACAGAAGTGGCAGGTGTCGCTGCCGCCCATCCCGGGGGCAAATTCCTTCCGAAGGCTAACCTGAAACAATAACGCGCACATGTGAAGGGGCGGAGTCAGAGAGCGATTGTGGATTCTGAGGGTGGAGATTATTGAGATTAGCGTTACTCACAACGGGGTTAAATTTGCACTCTAGCAAACTCCGTTACAGACCGTGTTAAGCACATAGAACCAAATATCAAAAATGAATTTTCCTGTATGAAATGGCGTGTAGGTGATTAAAGTTTATGTGTATTTAAAAAGAGAAACTCAGACCATCGGCATAATCTGCTGACAAATACAATGAAAAGATTCTTTTTTTATTATTATTATTTTCTAAAAGGGTCCAAATGCATTGCATTCGTTCAGATTAGAACATAAGAAAAAATCTAAATACAAAACATTTTTGTTCTAAATGCGTTATTTATATTCTATTATACTTCTTGCCATCTAATATTTTGATTTTGAGTTATTCGGATTTGTGGTATTTGAACAACCCAGATGTGAAATAACTGATAATCCATCAGTGGCTTCAGCCATTATTTTGGCTTGACTGCAAGAAGTTCATACTGTTCTCTTTCTCTTTTTTTTCTAAGCGCAATGTCAACGCCTGTTATATTCATGACTAAAGCTTAGTTTTGTTATACAATCTTTCTTCCGGCTTCTCCCGTTAGGGGGCGCCACAGCGGATCATCCGCGTGTCTGATTTGGCACATGTTTTTATGCTGGATGCCGTTCCTAACGCAACCCTCCACATTTATCCAGGCTTGGGACCGGCACTAAGGCTTATGCAACCCTAATAGCTAGGGTTTGGTTCCCTGACCGGGAATCGAGCCCGGGCTGCAGCGGTGAGAGCGCCACATCCGAACCACTAGACCACCAGGGAACCTTAGTTTTGTTATACAATGATAGAAAATTTTAAATTAGATGTATAAGATTACTTTTCTCTAAAAACTTTAATACTTTGCTTGGGTTAATTTGATTAAAAACATTTGAGGGTGTCAACAGAGTAGAACATTCATACTGTTCACTACATGCTTTTCAAAAGCAACAAGAGAGGGACAGGAAATGGAAGACCCAGACATGATCTCTTCTTACAGAACTATACCACAATCAATCTTTACACACTCATTACAGAACAATCCCACCCCATTCTGCCCCACCCCACCCCACCCCATACCATGTTCTACTAGACTATCCACGATCTCTGAATATGTTGCTCTAATTTGAATCATGTTATTATTCATTCTTGCAAATGGCTCCATAGGAACATTCCTTTTTACTTCCAATAAAATTCCTTTTTACTTCCAGGTTTTCAAAGGTTATTGGTTGGTCTTATACCCTTCACTTGTACTTTACAGCATGGTGAAATTCATTCTTTGCAGATCGTAGCAATGTACAGTAGGGAGCTGGGGTCAGAGTGTATAGTCAGCCATGATACAGCACCCCTGGTACGCAGAGGGTTAAGGGCCCTTGCTCAAGGGCCCCAGAAGGGGCAGCTTGGCGATACTGCGGCTTCCGAGCTTTATCAGTAGAAAATCTATTTCCTGAATTTTGAAACGTTCCATGGCCGGAGATCGTTTATCTCGTTTTACCTCAGAACAGTTTGTTCCTTATTCCATTCATCAAACGACACTGCATTTGTAGCCATTTTGCATTTAGGTTCATTTTCCTGTATTGTGAACCAGTTCTAACTTGGTAGGTTCTTCCATACTGGTGTGTTTTCCATTAAAACAATCTCCCAAACTGGTTTCCTTCCCTCCCTGAGTGAACCGGGTGGAGACTTCATGAATCGTGCATAAGTATTCGCCCCTTTAGAACATTTTCACATTATGTATTGTTGGAACTGAAATGAGGAAATGAGGGGGAACTCATCCATTTTTAATTTACACAAAAGGCTTTGTGCTATTTTTGATGTGGACTCGTGACACATAATCCAAATGACTCCTACTTCAGTTCCAGGTCAATACACACACTGTGAAATGCTCCTCGAGACCAAAAAAAACAGTGTTACATAAAGCAGATTATGGTCCATGAGGGTTAATCTGTACGCTGATTAAAACAGTGAAGGACGCAAAAGCAGTTGTTATGAGATTCAGACAGTTAGTTCAGTTTACCGAACCAGACTGCTGGCATCTCCTGGCGTCGGTCTGTGGACAAAAAAACAAAACGCTTCAGTTACAGTAACCACTGTTCAGTCAGGAAACTGACTTCCATCGCAGTAGTGGCACCATCTTATCTCATGAGCGCCGGCCGTTTTTACAGGAAGAAACCCTGATAATATGCCATGAGCTCATACAAGTGACTAAACAAAGATACTCCAATCTAATGACCCAGGATCTAGAGATCTCATTATACACTATATGGAAAAAAGTATTTGGACATCAGTCTTCTCAACCACGTGTTGTATAGGATATCTTTGGATGCGCTAGCACAACATTTTCCCTTTACAATCCACTGGGAGATATTCTTTACATAAGTTGGAGTGGAAGATCTCCTGCTATAGAACTCTGATCTTAACCCTAATGAACACCTTTGGGACGAATTGGAAGGCTGCACCCCAGGACTCCTCAGCACACCTACACCAGTACCCGATGTATAACAGCAAATGGGGACTAAATGTGGAATGGGATGTTCAAATAGAAGCCCATACCAGTCTTTTTGTCCGGTGTCCACAAACCTTTGTCCATACAGTGCATTTAATTCAATCTAAGAGCTGCTTACCAGTGAAAGAGTATAAGGGTTGTTGGGTCTGTGATCAGTTTCGTAAAGGATGGCGAGAGTAGCGGCTTTGACACCGATCACAGAGGAAACCTTCCCCACTGTCCTCTAATCAAGCACCCGTAGGGAAAAAAAAAAAAAGACGAATGAGGCAGAAAAACAGGAGGACAGGAAAGTCAAAGTCGTGAACATCAAATATCCAAAAGAGCAACAAGAGTCATTTTACAAATCATTTTAAAGTCAGAACAATGCAACCTCATGCACTCCAGCAGGTTCTAAAATTCAGATCATGCAGCATAAAGCTTTTAAACCCTTTTTGTCCTAACATTCCCAAAGCTATCAGACATGCACCAAATTGCATGTCTGTGAAAACATCTGGAGCTCATTGAGTTCCCGGGGAACAAAGCGTACAATAAGGTCAGCTAACGAAGATAACGAAGGGTGACTTGTAAAGTTTGCACTGAAAGAACAGCAAAATGATAAGGGGAAACTAAGGACTCGGCTGATATCTGTTATTATGGCTCGATGTATTTATCATCAGCTTCCAGAATGTCCTTCCAGTCATACGCTGTCCAGTACGAAACCATAAAAGACTAGTTGTTTTGACAGGAGCTGTTTGCATGTTGGTTCTGTTTTCTATTTTGTTTATATAAAAAACATGCGTAATGTCAATTCTTTAATTAATAGAACTGGCAAATCCATAAATTTTTTCCCCCAAGATTTTAGATACAGATAAGATGATTGTGTATAAATAGTGAATCTTAGAGAAGCAGAGTCTCAAAAGTAAAGATGGGCGGAGCTTCACCAATCTTTGAAAGAGCGAGTCTACAAATTGTGGAACCATTTCAGAATAAATGTTCCTCAACATCGAATTGCAAAAGAGTTCAATATCTCATCTTTTACAGCACATAATTACAGAATGTCATCAAATATTTCAAAGACTCTGGAGAAATCTCGGAGCACAAGCGCTCAATATCTGATGCCAGTGATCTTTAGGCCCACAGGCGGCACTGGATTTGGAAATCAGTCACGATTCTCTGATGGGAATCACCGCACGGGCTCAATAACAGCTTCAGAAATCACTGTCTGTAAACACTGTCTGCCATGTCATT
Source organism: Silurus asotus (assembly GCA_024362625.1). Taxonomy (NCBI): domain Eukaryota; kingdom Metazoa; phylum Chordata; class Actinopteri; order Siluriformes; family Siluridae; genus Silurus; species Silurus asotus. Next base: position 297,264 of record MU551748.1, read on the forward strand.
CACACATGCAGGTTAAATCTCAATCATGCTAAGAAGGTTGCATGCGTGAACGTGATCCAGAAACGCTGCCATGCTCTCTGGGCCAAAGCTCATTTAAATTGTACTGAGGCAAAGCGGAAAGCTGTTCTGTGATCATCTGAATCTAAAACTTTTTACTTTTTTAGAAACCATGGACACCATGTCCTCCGGAATAAGGAGGAGAGGGACCATCCGGCTTGTTTTCAGCGCTCAGTTTAAAAAGCCGCATCTCTAATGTGATGGAAGTGCATTAGTGCCTGTGAAATGGGCAGCTTGGTCATTTGGAAAGGATTCATCAATGCTGAATGATATGTACAGTGTTTAGAGCCACAAATGCTTCCATCCAGAAAACATCTTTTTTCAGGAAAGACCTTCTGCATTCTGTTTTTATTAACATTTTCCACAGTGTACCAAATTTTTGGTAATTGGGCATATATAAAATAAATATATAAAAAAACACTAACAATGGCCGGTTCTGCTATCGATTCGAGTCAATTCAGCTGTATTTGTTTAACATTTTTAACAATGGACATTGTCTCCAGGTTGAAATGAACTTGGAAATGTATACATTTAGTACCAATAAATTTGCTCGTTATAAAGGTTGATTAATGACATGCTTTAAAGGGCCATTCATTTATTTTCGCTTGTATAGTTTGGCTCCACTCATCTCCATTTGACTTATGGTATGATGCAACATTTCCAGTGGGCGTGGTCTCTTCCGAAGGGGACCCGCGCCAACTCTCCAAGGGGTTTGAAAGTTGAAAATGATGCAAATCACAATCAGTGCAAACACAAATTAATAAGCAATAGATTGTGCCCCAAATGAACCTCTATTTAAGAGATTTTGGAGTGATGCTCTCTTCGCTGTCACAATGCTAACAAATTTTTTGCGAAAAAAAAAAAAAAAAAAGAATTGTTTAATACTGCAGCAGAGCTCGGGAGACTTGCAGAGGAGATCACTTTTTTCCATTTATTAAGTCACACATGCACGGTTATTATTTCCGTTTGAAAAAAATGCAATCCAGAAGGGATAATAAACATGCGAAATCTCAAAGACAGATGAAATACCTGTTTGGAAGGATCGAGGTATTGTACACGTTTGGAGCAGATTTTTTGCCCGGGGTCATCGTGAGCGATCTGATCAGACTCAGAATGTCCGTTACACTGCGATCAACAGGAAAGCACACTTGACAGATGATACTACGGAGCATTAATCGTTATGTTTATCTAGCCTCCTTCTGTTTTCTCCTGATCGCTCCAAAGAGTGCTCCATAGAGTGCTTTCATTAAACGCAAAATACTAAATTGTGCAACTCCCAGAGAAACAACCTAAAGCACTATCAGGTTTTTACTTCACACACACACACGTCTGAGAAAGTCAGTAGGACTGGACCCTGATGATGTTACAGTACCTGCTTGGGCTGAGCTTCAGGAAGAGGAGAGAGAAGACAGGATAGGGCAGAAGGCTCAGGGAGAGATGGACACGAAAGAGCTTTCAGAGGAGAAGAAGCAGGAGATGGAGAAGTCCCAACTGACTATTGAAAAAATAAATAAATAAAAAAAAGGAAAGGAAATCAAGTGAATGAAATGTAGAGAAAATATTTTATTCAGAAAAGAACAAAAAGGAAAATACAATAAAAAATAAATAAACAAACATCAAGCTAATCAAAAAGGAAAAAATATGATGAGCGAAAAATAAAAATAAAAAAATACAGAAGAAGAGAAAAACAAAAATAGAAAAAAAAAAAAAAAACCCAGTAAGAAATTGTAGAAGAAAATAAGTAAACAATGAAAGCATGAGAAAGGGAGAGAGGGATGAAGTCGGTGTAGTGTGCGTTGATGGAAAAACAAAGACGGAGACAAACACGCAGGCATTTTTATAGACAGACAGATACTGTACACTCACAGACAGAGAGAGAGACAGAGACAGACAGGAAAAAATAGAGAGAGAGAAAGACACGCAGAGACCCTCACCGACAGGGTCAGACAGACACACACACACTTCAGGAAATGTGGTGAAATGTTAGTGTCTCACTAACACATGGGTGTGGGTTTAAAACAGTGACTCAGAACCACACCGATCTAAAATCAAAGCACATGCAACAGCAACACGAGGAATGTGTGGTCCTGGATTCATGACTTTCACACAGCAACCCGAGAAACGGCAGAAAACTGTGAGGGTGTTATTCTTTTGCCGGAAAATCATTCACTCATCCATAAGTCTGACACCAGACAGCCGAGACCGGACCATCTCACTCTGTAAACAGGGGTGCGTCAAAGCAGGCAGGACTGTACCACAATATTCCAGACTGAAGCCACGTGCTTCTCTCAATCACCTGAGACCGAGTGCCAGAGAAGAGGACGCTCAGCTGCTCTGCTCGTTCTCTTATGCTTTTTTTGCTGAACTCGCGTGCGCTTTGCTTCTGGACCGCCTTCTGCACCGAGGCGAACAGGAAGGAGGGAACAAGAAAGCAGGGGTTCATCTTTGCAGAGGAAATCAGATCAAACTAAACTACCATTCTAAAAAAACAACTTATCTCAGGAACATGCAAACAACCGTTTAACTTCTGGCCCACGATGAGTTTCTCCAAACAGAGTCAACCTTTTGCATGCTGGCTGCATTCACCTGAGCGGTCTCGTCTTCCAGAAGCTTTAGTCGCTGCAGCATCCCTCCAAGAGCAGGCGTGGAGAACGGGCTTTCTGAGGACCTCGACGTGATCGGCGGTTGCTCTTTGGGATAGACGACGTGCTTCAGGGTCAACAGACGAGCAGCCGAGACAGAAAGGCATTGCAGATTGGGTCGAGATTCAGGGGTTGAGAAACCAGTCTGGGGGGTTGGGGGTTCATGGTGAGACCAGTGTTCTGTTGTTTGACAAGTGAACTGGGATTCTGGTGCCTGGAACCCTGACTGGTCATCCGTGGTGTGGAGAAATGACTGAATATGTACGTGTGTGGTTTCCTGGTTTACTTGTTTGTGAGCAGGCTGCATTTGAGACTCGAGGAGTCTCAAGTAAGGGGATGGCTGGAAGCAGGTATACACAGCAACATTCAGATATAATGAAGAAAAAAAAATTGTGTTCAAATTCACAAAGAGGTTTTGTTTTTTCATCCTGAAACCGCGATACACTCAGTGGACTGATTAGAGTGATGAAGCATGGTGGTGGAAGCATGCTTATAGGTTCATGCCCAGATTTAGAGCCTACCTGCCACTTGGGTTTAGGAGAAGATAGGGGTGAGGACTGGAGCTTGGGTTTAGCAAAGCGAGGGTTTTCAGTCATGTCCATAGAACACGGATTAGACTCCGACTGATTTGCAAAGAGCGAGCAGAAACAAAAAAAAGAGAGCAGAGAGGAAAGATGAGGGTGACATGACCGTGATAATCGCAAGGCACGAGACATCAGTGAAAATACTGTTAGTCAGGAATGAAATATAAAACGCACATTAAAAAAAAAAGAAATGTAGGGGGTTCTGTTCAGTGCAGTGATATATCCAGTATATATTTTATATATCTAAAAATAAAACTGCATATATGTTGAGAAGCCTTCAGACAGGGCTTCTGAATTCTTTGTAAAATTACACATAGCCCACCTCGTCTCACTGCACAGAGAGAGTAGGGATTATAGCGGCAGCTTGGAGGCAGATCTTGTCCTCTACCTTTCTGTTCCATGTCTGAGAAAATCCCTACCGCATGAGCACAACTCAAAACAGGTGTCCAGGATTTGGAAATCAAATGCTGAAGGAACACCAAGAGTCTCTGGAGACTTCTATCAAGATATACAGTTAATGATCTCTACATGACACACACAAGTATAGGGACACCTTTTTTTTTTTTCAACCACAAACTTGGAGCCACACAATTGTATGTAGCATTAAACAAACTAGAAGACCCAAACCTGTGCCCCGAAACCAGCTCCATGAACATATTGCTTTGCATGGTTTGGAGTGGAAGATCTCCTGCTAAAGAGCTCTTGAAAACCTTTGTGCTGAATGTGAACGCTGAATGCACCCCAGGCCTCCTCGCCTCATCTACATCAGTACCTGACTTGGGTAACGCCCCCTTGTGGACGAATCGCACACGAATTCCCACAAAATCTAGTGCAACATCTTCCCAGAATCACAGCAACTGGGGACTAAATGCGGTATAGGAATTTCATTCTCTCTTTATTAATAGCTGTTAATAACGTATATGGTGTTTAATTCTCCCTAAATTTCCAATTGTGTACGCCTCACCTGAGGGTTAGATCCTATGATTTATCTTGGAATGGCTGTTCTTTATCATTATATAAACATCTGTACTTCAATGACCAGTGTGTGTTTGTGTTTTGGCTGTACGTCCAGACTTGACTTATTTCCATAATAAACCCCGACACATTAAGAGCAGAAAGATCAACCGTGACACAGGAAGTGTTACCTGGCGACGCTGGACACAGTTGGGTGCGTTCTCCTCGAACTTGGCCTGAAGCTGCGTCGCCATGGAGCGCACTTTATTCTCCTTTTGCTCGCCCTCCTCCACCGCAGTCGAAGTGCTCTGTTTGGACAGCTACAAGAGGAACAAACTTCAGCAGGGAGAGGAAAGTCGACATGCACCCACATACATGTGAAACGCAACGCTCAAAACTAATCGAGCAATAGTGGATTTTCCCAATAACGATAGCCGGGTTGGATCGCATTTGCTGATAAACCATTATTCACCTGCCAGTTTTAGAAAATGGAAACTAGGATAAAAATGTAATTTACAACACACTAGTGCAGAAATTGTATGTATGTATGTATATGTATTTATGTACATATATATAAATTCTAATAAATATAATATAGCCATCTCTATGCAGCAGTCACACGTGTAAAAACTCGCCTCTAGAGGCCGCTCTCTTAAACCTTGCGTGCTGGGGAAAAACCCTCGTTATGGATTATTGCGATAGCCGGCAGTTCCAACATTTAATCGGTCGAACTCTACTTAAAACACACCTCTTCCAGGTAGATGGCTTTTCGTCTCTTCTTGTTCACGTCATTGTCTTCGTCCTTTCGAGAAAAGAAACAGAACACTTTGTTTTCAAAGAGAAACAGACAAAATAAGATAACCTGTTTATTTGGTGTTAACGAATGCCTCAAGATACACAACACTAAAAGTTTGTGGACACCTGACCCATAAGATTTATGTGTGCTTCTTTTTTGAACATCTCATTCCACATATAGTCCCCATTTGCTGTCCCAATAACTTTCACTAGATTTTGTGGAGATTTGTGCTCATTCAGCTACTAGGACGTTCATAAAGTCAGGTACTGATGTAGGTGAGATGAGGAGGCCTGGGGGGCAGTCAGTGTTCATCCCAAAGGTGTTCACTAGGGTTGAGGTCAGAGCTCTACAGAAGAGATCTTCCACTTCAACCCATGTAAAGCAAATCTTAATGGAACTAGTTCAAGTGAAGGAAAATAATTTCATGCCACCACATCCAAAGACGTCCAATACGATTGTGTGCCTCCAATTTAGTGTTAACAGTTGGGAAGGAATTACATATGGCTGGAAAAGCCAGGTGTCCCAAAACTTTTGTCCATACAGTGTAGGTTATTTTGTGAAAGACATTTCATTGAATTCTTTTTAGACCATTAATGGGGCAAATTACAGTCAAGATATTTGTAAACGTTAGATTTAAGTCTCCAAGATCCTTGTATTCATTATTCATGCGACTCAAAAGCATCTCCAGTGTAAATGTCATGCAATGAGGACAAAGTTGGATGAAATGAATGAACGAAAATAAAACTACCTTTGGAACCCGTTTCCTGGGTAGCGTGAGGTTTATCAAGTTGTAAGAAACGTCCTCGTTGTTCTCGTTGGCTTCTCTCGGAGCCCCTGCAAACCGAGTCAAACAACCAAGTGTGTTGGTATGTAGGTTGGGACCGAGGCATTTTCAACATTGACCGATATTTAAAAAAAACCTCTACAAACACTATATCGACAAACACTTGTGGACACACCAAATTCAAATGAGCTTTTTCAACATTCCATTCCACATTCAGTCCCCGTTTGCTGTTATAAGAACCTCCACTCTTCTGGGCAGATGTGCCCCGGAGATTTGCACTCGCTCAGGTATAAGTGTGTTAGTAAAGTCATGTAGGTGAGGTGAGGAGGACTGGGGTGCAGTCAGCGTTCACATTCATCTCAAAGGTGTTCTTCAGGATGCAGAAGGAATCATACCTGAAGCAGGAAGAGAGTTGCTGTGGAACATTTCGTAGAACTTTGACAGGTACAGCACCATGACCAGCTTGTCGGGCTCCTGCTCCATTTCCTTCCCCGTGACGAGAGGCTGGATGCTGAACGCCCTCTCTGCCACCTCAAACGCGAGCTGGTTGTTCTTGCCGCTGTCCTTTTCATTTAGAGAATCGAAATCACTGCAAGATAGAGAGAGAGATAGAGTGGGAGAGAGTTGGACCAAGCATAAGACCCTTTCTCCAATAATCTCCGCTCTTCTGGGAACTGGATTTTGGTGTTTCGTGTGAAGATTTGCACTCGTTAAATCAGGTGCTGTAAGTAAATTGAGGTCATGAGGTCTGAGGTGCAGAGTTCACATTCATCCCAAAGGTCTTCAGTAGGGTTTGTTATCTACAGTAGGTTACTCTAGATCTTCCACTTATCCCCATGAAGCATATCTTCATAAAGCTGGCTTTGGGCATTGCCATGCCGGAACAGGTTTTGGGTTATTATAATAAACGTGAATCCACTGTGGTGTTGTTTTGGTTATTTTGCTCACTTGAGGGTTCTTTAGACAAATATCGTCTTTATACAATGTAAAAACCAGCCAGGAGGAAATTCATTTGAATGTCAATTCACATAATATTTGCATACATGCAGGAAGTTTTTATCAACTTTTGGCTCACAAAAGCGTAATATTTATCCAGTCTTTATTTTATAGTGGTGGGAGAGTCACGTTTCACCGTCCTGGTTACCAGTGAATCTTATTTCATATGTTTCATAATCGACGTCATTTATTTGAGTGCTTTTAGCTTCAGCGCTGCTATTTTTAGAAATACAATACTATACTGGACATCTGGCACCTTTTCAATGCTTCTTCCCAATTCCTCATGTATTCCCAACCTCACAGCCAGCAATCCCGGGATAAACTGGGAATAAACCGCTTAACTGAAGACGTGTGAATGTCACAATGAAGAACATTGGCATTCAATTTCGTTTTTTCTTATTGTGTGCTTGTGTTTGTCTCACATGAGGTCTGGGCGTTGGCGATGGATGAGGGCGCAGAGCGCGAGGCCGCTCCTCCAGGATGTAGTGAGATCGGTTACGTTGACTCCTCTGTATCCTTGCGTCTGTTTCTGGCACCACAGCAACAAGCGGCTGGGCCGTACCTCTGATTCTGACACACACACACACACACTTTTACTTTATTTGTGAGCACTGACGTGCTAAATATTGGCGGGTCTACAACCACACCTAACCTCAGTACTTACAATTCCACCACATACAGTACTTTTTATAGGGATTTCAACACACACACACACACACACACACACACACACACACACACACACTACAGCTCAGTCTAATCACATGTCATGCAGACATAATCACAACCCAACACTAGTAAGAACTGAAGAGTAAGCTCTTAGTCTTCACCTCTGTGCCGTCCCGTAGCCCGATGTGCATGTCTAACTGTTTAGACTGTAAAGAGTGATTCAGGATTTTATCTAAATTAAAGACTTTTTTTTTTTTTAAACATCTGGCAAAGTAAGTTTCTTAAAATGAGGAAACGTGCATAAATACGATCCGCTATATTGCTGCCTTGCGTCTTCACGTGACTTGTGAGAATAGTGTGAATCAGCCACCTTTAGCACCTCTGTATTAAGGTACTACAGGAGCTTGTTTTCTTGTGTTATAGTGGATGAAAGAGAAGCATTGCAGAAGCGAGCATTTATTAACACCAGTCACGTGGGGAAAAAAAGCCAGTGATCGTGTTTTGAGCTTTAGGGCAGTGTCTGTGTTGCACATTCAGGGTCTGATCTTTCTCCTAAACCACTTCTGTTACTTTTCGGCGTAAAGCCAAACATGATTGGGTCGGCGTCTTCGCGAGTTTACTACTGAGGACCGTGGGAACGTTAACTAATGTAATCGAACCGAGGTAACCAATTTAAATATATTTAAGTAAACAGATATTTGTGGAACAAATGTACATGACTTTTCACACACACGTCATTTTGCATTTCCTTCAAAGTCTCACCTTTCCTAGAGATGGTGCCAGACCTGCGTGTAGATCCGCTACGCTCCAGCGAGCACGAGCTCTGCTCCCCGATGATGTACAGATGCCGAACCTAAAGCACAGAAACACGGTTAGAGAACGAAGAGGCGCAGGTAGGAAACATAGTCGGAGGGGGAAGAAGCGTATTGAACGCAGTTGCACCTGCTGCGGTCGGACACAGGTGGAGTTGAGGTTGGGGTAGCGGGTTGCAGGATCGATGGTGTACTGCTCAAAGTTCTTGCTGATGTTCTCTGCTGTGGTTTGAGGCAGCAGCCTGTAGATGCTCTCCCTGTCAGGGGGAAATAACCATAAACACCTTCTGTTACTATCAAGTACAAAATGTGTGGAGAACAAGGAGATTTTATATAGACGATCCATTCTTTTTGAACATCCCCATTCCACATAAATCCTAATTTGTTGCTCTTCAGGGGAAATTCAGGAAGTAAATTTGATGTAGGTGTGGTGAGGAAGACTGGGGTGCAGTCAGCGTTCACATTCATCCTTAAAGGTGTTCAATAGGATTTAGAGCTCTATAGCAGGAGATCTTCCACTCCAACCCATGGATTACAGATCTGACTGCTGGATCAGCTTTGGGTCTCAAGTGAAGGAGAAAAGAAGCAAATATGGCTGAAAAAGCCAGGGGTCTCAATACCTTTAGTCTGCATAAAAATAATAATATCATTTAAAGAAGAAGCTACTAACAAAAAACCAAAAAGATCAAATAAAAGCCATCATAAAAAAAGCACGCTTTAAGAACAGATTTCAAAACACAAAAGATTCAGCCTGTCTAATCATAAAGTAATCAGATAAGTGATTAGTCTGACCTCTCAGATAGCGCCTCGAGGGGGGCTTTGCCCTGAGCCCAGCCCTGCACCATCCACACCGTGTCGAATGCAGCCAGGAAGCCTCGAGCACATCCTGTCCCCATGGGCCAAAAGGGCTGAGAGACACAATACAACACACTACACATGAGCAGGGAAATATCTAAGGATAAAACACAAACTGAGAAGGTGTAATGCTGTGTGGTGATGACTGAGATGATTAAATTGGTACAATGCTAAACTTCGGATCGTACCTCCAGGAGGCTATCTCCAACCAGAGCCACGAGCAGCTGGTGTCCGTTCTTCTCTCGGATGAGTGCCGCGTTTTCCGACGCGTACATGCAGGTGAAGTCGAACATGGCCACGTCAGACTGTCCGTTGTGGGTCATGGCGTAGTCCAGTGATGGCAGCTGGTAGTTGGTGCCGAAGTCAGCCGCCTCTCGGGCGTAGGAGAGCAGAGCTTCCTGATTGACGTTGTCACTGTGCAGGAGGCGTTCGGTCTCTATGTAGTCCTGAGGAAGGAGAGAAATAAAAACAACCGAAGGATTCGGATTAATGAGCAATGGAGGGAGCACATTTATTGATACAGCAGAATAAGAGAAGGAAGATGATGGAGATGGAGAAGATACAGCAGAACATGAGGATGATAATGATGGAGAACATGGAGAACATACAGCAGAATAAGAGGATAAAGGGGGAGAAGTTAAAACAGAATAAGAGAAAGCTGAGATGGAGAATAAGTCACTGAAGATACAGCAAAACAAGAGGACGATGAAGATGGAGAAGATACAGAAGAATAAGAGGATGATGAAGATAAAGATACAGCAGAATAAGAGGATGATGAAGATACAGCAGAATAAGAGGATGATGAAGATGGAGAAGATACAGCAGAATAAGAGGATGATAAAGATGAAGATACAACAGAATATGAGGATGGTGAAGATGGAAACTGATGATTAGCAGTAACATTGGTATACAAATTGTCCATCCCTGAAATGACTCCAAACATTGTGATAAACCATAGTGTGTGTGTGTGTGTGTGTGTGTGTGTGTGTGAATCATGTGAACTTCATTGGATAAAGTTTCAGTCAATAAATGAAAATCTTAATCACTTTTTAATCCTCACAGAGACCAAAACATCCTATAGACATGAGAGAAACACACACACACATACACACACACACACACACACACACACACACAGCTGTCGTGAGTGATTTATATGGAGAGTAATAAAGTATGGCGAGAGATGCCTAAAGTACCAGTGCTCTAATCCAACACACACACACACACACACAAACACACACACACACACACACTCTAAAAGGAGCTCCTCCATGCCGTCTGCATACTTCAGCACCAACGTTGTCTAGAATCAAAACGCCACTTACGTGAATAATAACCCCTTTATCCAGCAGACTCTGCTTCTTTGCGGTCATGACGAAGTAGTGCGTGTTGTCCCTGTAGTACACGATGTTCTCCAAATCAATCCCTGTTTAAACAAGATAAGAAACAAATTCAGACATACTGAGAGAACAGGCCGATAGTGTGGGGGCCTTGTGAAAGTATTCAGACCCATAATCCATTATCCTTTTATTGCAGGGTTTCTGCAGGAGTCAAATTCAAAGACCGTTGAAAAAGAAATTTAAAGATCTACATCATGACATCAAAAACACACGCAAATACGATGTTAGAAGAACAGCCTTTATTTGTCACATATACATTACAGCACAGTGAAATCAGTTCTCAACATCGCAGCTTGCTCAGAAGCTGGGGTCAGAGCGCAGGGTCGGCCATGATACGGCACCCCTGTAGCACAGAGGGTTAAGGGCCTTGATCAAGGGCCCATAGAGTGGCAGCTTGGCAATACCTGGGCTTGAACCCCCGACCTTCCAAACAGTAACCCAGTGCCTACCACTCCCCCAGCAAGTGTCCTTAACAGATTCCTCAATTTATATTAGCCAGGTTTTGCTAAACTTCCACTCCCACATAGACAAGTGAATAATCTAACCCGTTTTACGTCAGTGGTACAATCCGAGAGAGAGATTCGCTCCAATAACACAAAGCTGATTGGCTGCTGCACGTTGGTCTCATTTGTAGTCGTAATACAGTGAATTATATTTTATATATAAACTATATAAACTAGCAAACAAAAACATCTGAAACTGTTTGAAAATTTGTTTGTCTCTCCAAACAAATGTTTGGAGAGACACATGCATGTTCCTTTTTTCTTTCTATGCAACAAACTCGGTTTCATAACGTTATGAAGATTTCCTTTTATATAAATGTCCAACTCTATTTTCAATGAAAAAGCCTCCCTTAGCATAAACAACAGCTTCAACAGATGTTCACTAGTTGGAGATTCCTTTCTTGTGATCCAGTTGATGGATCCAGACGGAGTATGGAATGGTAGCCACGTTGGTTCCAGATCAGGTTCCTCAATAACCTTCCTTTTTTATTTTATTTTAGAAGCATGCTCTTTTGTTGTATTTCCCTATATTTTGTTCCATACAATATTTTTGCTCCTTACACTATGTGATTAGGAGTTGCAGTGGTTTATTATGGAACAGAGGGAAATTTCAATGCACCATTTGTAAATTCCGTAATATGAGCTCAGGGTCTAAATACTTTATCACTGTATACTGATGGTAAGACTTGACTCATGCTCCTGACTTTAGTGCTGGAGAAGCTCCCATTTAATTAGCAATTGTGTGTCAGGACTATTAATAAAAAAGCAGATAAATCTTTAACCCTCAGTTGGTAAGAAATTAAACAAAATGAAGATCAGTTCAAGTCTTTGCTTCCAGCATAGTTGATGAAATCACATGATTATATATATATATATACATTTTTTAAAACATCGAACATAACAGTAAATTGCTAATCTTTTCCTAATTATTAATAAATTATGTAAATTAACATTTGTGAACAACAATTTACATAAACAATTTTAAATAAAATAACGGTAATATATAAAATAACATTTAAAATAAACAATTAAATGCAACACTTATTATATTCATTAAATTAAGTAATCAATTAATACATTTTCATTTCACTACAAGTTGCATGTGACACTGCGCTAACGCTAGTTTCTTTTTACACCCCTGGCATTGTTGTGAAATGATTTTAAGTTAAAAAAATAATTTAAAATTTTGCACTTATAGTACGAGGCGGAGAATAAAAGACTTGCGGTCCGCCACTTAATACGTTCCTGAGGAAACTCAGATTGTAACCATGTTTTGCACATAAAAAATATTGAATTCGGAACCGAAAGCCCTGTACCAAAACATTTCGGTACGAATACGTGTACCATTAACCCCCTAATATACATTAATAAAAAAATTATATATATAAATATTTACTGTTTTTGTGAGATTTTTTTCCTCATAACAGCGAAATAAACTTAAATGACTGTCTTTTGTGATGCGAGCAACCAGGTTTTGCACATAAAAAATATTGAATTTTTGAATATTGAATATTGAATATTAACCCCCTAATATAAATTATTTAAAAAATTATATATATTTACTGTTTTTGTAGCATTTTTTTCCTCATAACAGCGAAATGAACTTAAATGACTGTCTTTTGTGATGCGAGCAATACATCATTCAAATCTGTAAAGGGTCTAACTTTTATCTGTATACACTCATAATAATACGCTGTGGTTTTGTAAAATAAAGAAAAGACAGGGGGCGCTCTCTGCCGTCTCAGTCATCTCTCTTCTCCGACACACAAATAAAACAACCCAAATATCAGTGAATATTTGCCTCACAGACATAATATATTAATGAAAAGCTTTTAAAGAATCCAATTTACATAGAAAACAAATATTCTCTGTTTATGTAATCCGCATGAAAGTTAGAAGAGGTACATTTTCCTTTTAATGAGGTATCACCTCATTAACCGTCCGTGTGGAAACATAGCAAAGGTTTGGTATCCTGATTTATGTCATTTAAAAACACCATAATTACTTTTAAACATTTACAAGAATAGTTTGTCCTTATGCTCTATGCTGAGTTTGGTTTCACTAATAATAAACATACATTTGCATAAACCATCAATATTTGTTCGTGTCTATTTTAATTAGAACATTAAAAACTTGAAAAGTATTAAATTAGAGTAAATTTAGAGCAGAAATTGTGCGATTAATCACTTGTTCCAATCTTCCACAAGAATCCAATCTTTGTGCTCCTTAGCAAATTGAAGCCTTTTTCCTGATTAGCCTCAGTGATAAGTTGTTTTTCCTCAAGGCTACACATCTGTTTATACCCGATCCCTTGAGTTCCCTTCACATTGTGCGTGTGGAAATGTTTTTACTTTCACTATTAAACACAGCCGTGAGTTCTACTGTTGTTTTTATACAATTTGATTTCACCCAACGTTTAAGTGATCGCTGAGCACGATCATTCAAGATTTATATCCGCCACATTTCTTCCTTGAAGATACTGGTTCCCCACGATTCTTCTAGTTTTTAAAAATGCGTTGGACAGTTCTTAACCAAATTTTAGTAAATCTCCTTAGATGGTTTCTTTGATTGATGCAGGTCAATAATTTGACCATTTTGAGACAGATTTACATCTTTTCCATGACCAGAGGATGTGTCTTCTGACAATCATCCATGCAGTGATGATCATTTGCTTAGTTAAATCCAAACAGACAGAGTGATATATAGCTAGATAAATGTATGGAACTCACCAGTCTCTTCCTTTAGTTCCAGGAAGAACTTCTGGTTGAAGATGAAGGCCACGCCGCTGATCTCCTCCACTTTGGCCTCCGCTGTGGTGTTGCGGTTCACAAAGTTGGCTGTGATGGCGATGGCCAGCTTACCACGAAACTCCTTTCTTTTGAACCCTGAAGCCAGGAAACAGAAGAACGAGAAGAAGCAATTGGGGAAAAAAAAAGGAGAGAACCCTTTCTTAACTCTCATGGAAACCATAGATATTCAGTCATGGTCTCACAACTGGCTCCGATTTTTGAAAAAAATGTACACTACTATGAATAAAAGTGCTGGGGCACTTGACTTTTCAAGCCATATGTGGTTCTCCCTCAAAGAACACAACAGTTGAAGGCTCACAATTATAAAGGACCTATTTTGATGTGGTAGCATTAATTATCCTTTCACTTGAACTAAGAGGCCCAAACCTGTTCCAGCAGGATAATGCCCTTATGCACAAGTGCGCTCCATAAAGATACTTTACATGGGTTGAGGTTTAAGGTTCATAGCAATGTGTCTGGGAAAGACCAGATGCTGTGTCTATCCACAGTTAAAATAAGGAAAACTCTATGCAGAGTTAACCTACGAAAGTCTGCTGGACCAGACAACATTCCAAGCAGAGTGTTCAGGGACTGTGTAGAACAGCTATTGGACATCTTCAATATCTCGCTGAGCAATGCTGTTGTTCTTACATGCCTCAACACAACCACCATTATCTCCATGCCAAAGAAGTCAACAGTGTCCTGCACTCACACCCATCATAAGTGCTTCCAGAGGCTGGTCATGAGACATATCAAGACCAAGCTTCCACCCTTACTGGACCACATGCAGCTTGCGTATCGTCCAAACCGTTCCACGGATGATGCCATCACCACAACCCTTTATCTGGCCCTCACCCACCTGGACAATAAGGACACAGAGTTATCTTAAAGTGCAAGAATGTTAGCTCTGTCTTGTCTTTATTATATTTATGTTTGAGTTTCTACACCATTGGAGTGCTTTAAAAAGTTTGTTGTTTGCTCTGCTTACAATGACAAAGTTATTCATTTATACATATGAATGCTTAGACTTCAGTTCAGCATTCAACACTTTCATTCCCCAGCACCCTAATAAGAAGCTGAGCCTACTGGGCCTGAACACCTTCCTCTGCAACTGGATCCTTAACTTCCTGACTGGCAGATCTCAGTCAGTTCAGATCAGGAACAGCATCTCCAGCACCACCACACTGAGCACTGGGGCCCCTCAGGGCTGCGTGCTGAGCCCACAGCTGTTCACTCTGCTGACTCATGACCGTGTAGCAATGCATAGCTCAAACCACGTCATCGAGTTCGCCGATGACACGACCGTGAGGAATCTCATCAGCAAGAACGACGAGTCAGCATACAGAGAGGAGGCGCAACTGCTGAAAGTCTGGTGTAGAGCCAACAACCTCTGAATGTCTGAACGTCGACAAAAACAAAGAGATGGTTGACTTTCGGAGAGCACAGAGCGGCCATTCTTCACTAAACATCTACGGATCCTCTGTAGAGATCGTCGTGAACACCAAATACCTTGGTGTTCATTTGTTGGAGAACTTCACCTGGTCACTCAACACCAGCTCCATCACCAAGAACGCCCAGCAGCATGTCTATTTCTTGATAAGACAGAGGAAACCTTATACCAACACTCCAAAATTAATGAAATGAAAATGAAGAAAACACAAAACAAAAAAAAACCAAAAAAAGTCATGATCTTAGTACTAGTCACTGAGAAAACCGGTTTAGAAAATGGACTTGCTTGTTTGGTTTTGCCTCCTGTCAATCATTTTACAGACGCCCTGTGGGTATTCCTACGGCAAACCCACCCAATGTTAAGAAACCTAATTGTGTGTGTGTGTTGGGGTGGATGGATTCGAGACGACTGGAAAAGGCAGAAACAAACCCTACCTACTGCACCGTGAAAGTGCTTCTAAAATATTTTTGGTGAAGAACCACAGGGAAAAGTCAGGTGTCCAAATACATTTTTCCAGACTGTGTAATTGCAAAAAACGTTACATATAAACAAAAAAAAGAAAACAAATTAGCTTATATAATAACACACTAATTAGCGTTACCATAAGGAGATGCTAATTTAGTATTTTTGGGAAGAGTCTCCAGTGTCTGTACTTTGCGAGAGTTAGAGGTTGAGTTTTTGACCTGGAGTGAAATCAAATCTCATCACCTCCATATCTTCATTCAGTTTTGAAGATAATTCCAGCATCATTTGATTAAATCAGCAGTTTCAGCAGTAAAGGCGACACACAGCAGAAAATATCACATATTTCACACTGTATAATCGACAGAATCAACACATCTGAGCTCAGACAGATTAAATCTTCATGGCCGATATATTCAACATGACCTGTTAGATTCCAGGGGCAGGAGAGGTTCATGAGGATTTTTGATTGGTCAGGAAATTCCAGGCTGGAAGCTATTGGGGCTTCAATTCATCTGATGGAAGTGAGTGTGTGTGTTGCTTACCATCTAGTGTGCTTCTGCGTCCGTCAGCTCCTATTAGCACATCGAACTCGTAGTCAGAGATGGGGTGGCCGGCGGGATGTATTTCTGCCTTCCATCCAGGTCCTGCAACACACACACACACACACACACACGCCATTAAAAATAAATAATATTTTGAAATAATACCATTAGTATTACCAAGAATTATACAGAACCCCTACAAATGTAAACTTGCACTTGCAATGAAACGCTTCTATCTGGCCGCTCTGCCATACACCACTGATCTGGGTTAAAGTTTCTTCTACCTCCATGATCTTTAGAGCTCAATCAACCTGAGCAACCATCTTCCAGGTCCTGGTCACTTCTCTTACCAAAACCCTTCTCGCCCGATTGCTCAGATTTAACGTGAAATTTAGGTCGTTCCGAACTTCTTCCGTGTAGGAACTCATAATGGCCACTTTGCTCTTAAGAAGCTTCACTGCAGCATAAGTTTCATGTAAGTGTCCCAGGATCTAGAAGGTAAGAGTCACTGCTAGAAACATGCCATTGAGCTGAATGTATGGTCAAACGGCAGGAACACTCCTCCTTAGTGTTTCACTTTATCAATCCTGGAAGATCTTGTGGTGGTGGATTGGGGTTAGGGTTGTCTCCTAGAGTTGCACCTGGCCCTGGGATTTGTTCTTTCTCCACAATGTGTTTGTCTGTAGAGCCAGATCCAGAAGCTCTCCACGATTCACAGGCCAGACATTTAACTAACCAAGGACTTGTTTTTTTCCGCATTGTCGGCTGTTCCATCTTGTATAGACGCGTGTGTGCGCCGTTCCGAATCATTTCCAATCAATAAAATATGGTTGGACTCCAATCGATGGGTAGAAACATCTCAAAGATTAGCCAAAGAGATGGAAGCCATCCGACCTACCTATGCTTCAAGTGTCATAGCAATGAGACGAGATCTTCTGGAAAATGTGATTATTGTATAAGGTGTTAAAAGTTCCCACAAATCTGTTGTTTGCTGTGAACAATAACGGGATCTGATGTTGATGCACGGAACGCATGAATAAGAAAATACCGAGATAATAATAATAAAAAAAGCTTCTGGACAGACTGTGATGGCAGGCGGTCTATATATAGCACAGCTGTAAGCTTATCGTCTGCAAACTACGTGAGTGCAGAGTGGCAATGACGTTAAAAGCTTCTCGGTATCTTTTCCAACCACCCACACAACGTTCCTGCGGAGCATTAAAGAACGCGAGTTGAAGGAGAACATGCGGTCCTGTTGGTCCCTAAAATTAATTAGAATTAAGACTTGATCTATTCCATGTGATTATTTTGTGTGCATCTATTGTGATATGTGGTGGTTTTCTGTCATTGTGTGTGCGGGTTCGCCTCCTAATCTGAGTTTCCCGGCTGCCCTTGCCTGCCTTGGCCCCGCCTCCCTATGATGACATCACTATCGGCAGCCATATTTAAAGAAGGAGAGGAGGGTCGTAGAAGTGGTTTCCTTAGTGGCGGTTAGGAGATCGGTTGCTGGTTTGTGACCCACACACACACACAAATCAGTGACCATCCCTAATATATCATATTCCTCAGTTCCCGGAATGTGGCTGCCATTTCCCTTGGGGAAAGGAATGTTTTTGTTTTTTTTTGGATTGATACTGGGATCTGCTAGTTCCTTGAGCGAAGTCACAAATTCAAAAACACATTGCACTACACGATCTATTGAAAAGTTTGCGCACCCCTGTCCATCCCACTCGTGTAGTTCTTCCTCAAGCTTTAAAAACAATGCTATTGTATAGATTCCATGCCATAGCGTAATAATCTCCCTGGAAATAACGGATTTAACACTGTTCCAGCATGATTCGCCATGGTAACGCTGAAAAAACTCAAAACCTTGTACTGTAGGTCTGATTGGATGGTTGAATCATGAACGAATGAGTGCTTATGAACCATCATTTCTAAAAGCACATCTGTCCATCTGCTCACCCTCATTCTCCTGCTCTGTAGGCGGCTCGCGGAGTTTGAGGAACTCGACGTTCACGTGCACCTCCACCCCGACGATGAGGCTCACCTTCAGCAGGATCAGCTGCAGCTGGCGAATACCTGAGTGCACAAGAACACCACAAGCACAGCTGAAGTTCCAGCAGAAAAACACTACTGAGATTAGCAACGTTAGCTATTTTTATTTTTTTTACAGTTGAGGTGTGGGCGTGGCTTTCTGCTGCCTCGAAAGAGAAACGTGTCACCTGAGTACGAGGTGATATCAAAACATGTCTAGACTGGCTCCATTTACTTTATTAAGTACTTTATTTTTCTATGTTTACACACTTTCACCTTCAAACGAATCCCCTTGCACAGCAATACTGAGCTCCCAGCTTTTCTTCTGGAATGCGACCTGGAGGTTTTTTTTTTCCTGAGGCGTGTCAAGCACCTCCGCAAGATCTACGCAATGGTGTCAAAACGGCGAGCTTTGAGTTGCCGTCTTCATCTTCAGGAAGAGGGCGAAGTCCGCAGGAGCCAAATCTGATTAGTAGGATGGGTGCGGAAGTGAGACCTGGCGTCTCGTTTTTCCGACGATCATCATGCGCAACTTGCCGAATGGTTTCGAGGTTCGAGCTCGTTGAAGGTGTTCCTGATCCCACTCGAAACACCTCGAACGAGTCGTTGCAGCATCATCGTATGTCAAATGTCTCTGTAGCAGATTTGCCATTTTCATGCAAAATTTCACGTTTTCTCTAACTTGCTGTTCATGATAAAATCGCAGACGTGGTAATGCACGTGGTCAGAACAGCACCATCAGTCTCTAAGTTACTGGATACCACCTCATACTGCAGGACTGTCTGCTTTCTGAACAGATACACGCTGCTTGAGAAACTGATTTGCATTTGTTTTTTGCCAGAGGCAAGATATATTTGCATCTTTTTTGGCTTTAGGGGGTGTGGCCTAATCTCTGCTTGAAAATACAGATGTGATGATAGACAAAACCAGTTAGAATTATTATTATGTTTTTTTTACAATAATACAAACAATATAAAACAAAAAACAATGGATTAAATATAGAATTAAAATAATTTAAAAGGCACTATGCCAGTTAAGTTTTTTCAATGTAATTACACACAGAGTTCATACTCACTGATATGGTCTATGGCGCCGGCGCAGAACTTGCCGTAGAACTTCTTGGCGCCGAGGTTCCTGAGGTCGTGGATTGTGTAAGGCCAAAGGTGGAGAACGTTGTTCCTGGAGAAAGAGTCTCTCTTCTCGATCAGCACCACTTTGGCTCCGAGGAGAGCCAACTCGATGGCTGTACGCAATCCGCAGGGTCCTCCGCCGATGATCAGACACTGCAGGGGGGACCAAGGAACGGAAGAATAAACCTGGAAGCGTTTTAACTGGTTTGGTGTCTTTTTGGTGTCAGATTTTTTGGACCTTGGTCACTGCATACGACCATGGGATCTTTATTATTCTCTTATTGCAAAGACTTTTCTCTCAACGTATGATATGATAAAACCTGCCCAATAAAAGACTGCCCTCTGAAATGACATCATCTTGGTTATGAGAATTTGGCCACATGGATCAGCTTAAGATACTGTGTCAAGTTAAAACGTGTTTGTATACGCTATCAACTGTTCAATGGGTTCACCTTTGGACTGACCCTTGCACTTCCCACACAATCGTCACAAAACTACACTTCCACAATACACTTTACAGTAGCAGGGTGTGTAGCCTTACAAGGAGTCAAGTCTTGCAGGAGACCTTTAAATGGTGTATGATTAAAGCATGTGTCATAAGTGAGGTTCATCTTCCACACCATAACAGCTGCATCACCGGGTCCATAAAGTCTTTATGAGCAAGGAGTAAACACCTGAGGAAAATTATAAATAGATGGTCTGGGATTATTTGTCAGGCAGTTGTGGAAGGCATTTGACTGTTGCTGTATGTGCAAACATCCAGCACACACACACACACACACACACACTGCTGTAATAGCTCCTGACCTACTTTTGACCTGTATATTGACATATTAATGTCCAGGTAGGCAGGTGTTCAAAGCTTTGAGGGAAAAGCTACACTTCTGAAGAACACAATGACCTCATTGTGTCGGTTTTTTTCATTAAGCTCGGTGTACGCTATACAGAACACCTAAGCTTAAGATTGTTATGTGCTACCTTCGGACCCAATTCCACATTTAATCCCAGTTTGCTGTTATAATAACCTGATGTTCCTCTAGATTTTGTGGAGATTTGTTCTCATTCAGATACAAGAGAGTTCGTCAGGCAAGTAAGGAGGCCAGGGGTGCAGCCCTAAAGGTGTTTAATAGAGTTATGGAGCTCTTTAGCAGGAGATCATCCACCTCATCCAACCCATGTGAAGTATATTTACATTTAGATGTATGGCACTTACATTACAGCGACTTACATTTCTCTCATTTATACTTTTAAGCAGGGGAGTGGTTTACTCAGGGGACTGTGGGAGCTTGGTGAGGCTGGGATTTGAACTAATGACCTTCTGATCCACAAACTAGTTTATCAGACCACAATATCTCAATGACCACTGTCAAGCTGGAAAAAGAATTGGGGCTCCTAGTACAAGTAAAGCAAAAATCTCATGTTACAATGTCTAAAGACCTCCTATATTACTGTATGGCTCCATTTCTGTGGTAACATTTTGTGGATGAACCACAAATGGCTGTAAAAATTAGGTTTCCCAATACTATTGTTTATTTAGTGTAGCAAAATCACTATAAAACATGGCTTCCGGTAAATCAATCGAAGTAATCAATCGAAACGAAAGCACCATGTTCCAAGGGATTCACAGTTATTCCCAAACCGGTCCTGGATCTGCTCAGGAATCTCAGTCAAGTGAGACGTGCCTGATCCAAATCTTCCACCAGCCACATCAAGAGGCTTCTCTCAAATCAGAGGATCAGTGGCTCCACTATAAGACTCAGGTGAGAGACACAGTAAAAACCCGGGACACGACAAAATCTCTTTGAATAACTAGTAACATTTAAAAAGGAATCAAGAGCTACTTTGCCTAACAAAACTGTACCTCCACTGCAACACGCACTCGATTAAACAAAACAGACTGATGTAAACAACGTACCCATTTATTAAATACAAAAAAAAATAAGTCATGCACCATGAATATCTGCTAAATTAAATAAATATATTTAGCTAAAAACCTACAAACTGCAGATAAAAGAATTTGCTCATTATCTCATCACAGCTCTTTATTAAAAGCTATGGAAAGAGGTGACAGTTATGTGATTAAAGGCTCTCAATGTGGTGAGTTATGTTATACTTTTAATGGAATAACGGTACATCTCTAACAAGCCACATTTATCATCAGTAAGTGTACGAATCTCCGAAGCATAGCCAACAATACGATAAGTTAAAGATCCATAGGAAGCAGCTACTGATGCGATTCTCCTCCAATACGATGCAGTGTGAACCAATTTCTCTTTGCGTGAACACGATGCATTTCAATAAGATCTCTGCAATTTAATATTAAAAAATCACAAGTGCTTTCTGACCAACGCATGGCCTCTTTCACAAACACGCCTTTATAGTGCAAAAAAGAAAAGCTTCAATAATCAGATACAATAAACCAGACGTTCTTTTCCTGTTCTGTCTGCAGGGCGATGCAGCTCTACCTCTGCCATGTTAATCTGTATTCTATGTGACTGTAAGGACACGCCTCGGCCGCCGTAGTGATTCGGTACGTCATTTTCACGTAGTCAAGTCATGTTCATTCTACTGCGCTTTTCACAACAGACATTGTCTCAAAGCAGCTTTACGGAATTTAACAGTTAAGGTGAACGGTGTGTATTTATCCCTGATGAGCAGCCGTGGAGACTGTGGCAAGTAAAAAACTCCCTTAGATGTTATGAGGAAGAAACCTTGAGAGGAACCAAAAGGGGGACCTCATCCTCATTTGGGTGACATCAAGAGTGTGACCATAAATCTTTTGAACAATACTATAATGAGCTTCATTTAATGAATATTTTCCCACAACCTCCACAATTATTGGCACCCCTGTAGTCCACGACCACATCTTAAACAGGGGTGCCAATAATTGTGGAGGGCACTGTATATACACTAATGTTTCAGATCATCAAACTAATTTCAATATTATAAAAAAATTAACACAAGTGAACACAAAATGCAGTTTTTAAATGAAGGTTTTTATTATTCAGGGAAAACAAAATCCAAAACTACATGGCCTTGTGTGAAAAACTGTTTGCCCCCCTGTTAAAACTGTGGTTTATCACACCTAAATTCAATTTCTCTCACCACACACAGGTCTGATTACTGCCTGTTCACAATCAAGAAATGTCTTAAATAGGACCTGCCTGATTAAGTGAAGTAGACCAAAAGATCCTCAAAAGCTAGACATCATGCCAAGATCCAAAGAAATTAAGAAACAAATGACAAAGAAAGTAATTGAGATCCATCAGTCTGGAAAAGGTTATAAAGCCGTTTCTAAAGCTTTGGGACTCCAAAGAACCACAGAGAGACCATTATTCACACATGGCAAAAACATGCAACTGTGAAGAACCTTCCCAGGAGACCAAAATTACCCCAAGAGCACAGCGACGACTCATCTAAGAGGTCACAAAAAGACCCCACAACAACATCCAAATAACTGCAGGTCTCACTTGCCCCAGTTAAGGTCAGTGCTCATGACTCCACCATAAGAAAGAGACGGCAAAAATGGTCTACATGGCTACAAGTTCCAAGACGAAAACCGCTGCTGTGCAAAAAGAACATAAAGACTCGTCTCAGTTTTGCCAGAAAACATCTTAATGATCCCCAAGATTTTCGGGAAAATACTCAGTGGACTGACGAGACAAAAGTTAAACTTTTTGGAAGATGTGTCTCATTACGTCTGAAGTAAAAGTAACACCGCATTGCAGAAAAAGAACATCATACCAACAGTAAAATATGGTGGTGGTAGTGTGATGGTCTGGGGCTGTTTTGCTGCTTCAGGACCTGGAAGACTTGCTGTGGTAAATGAAACCATAAATTCTGCAGTTTATCAAATAAATCCTGAAGGAGAATAGCTGGCAATCTGCCACTTTTGGGCAACTGATCAACACCCGTAACCCAATCTGTGCTCCAGGGGCGCTGTATCATGTATGACTCTGCACTCCGACCCCCAGCTTTTAAAAAGGCAATGCACATCATTAGTTACTTATGCTACACAAAAAACATTCCTGGGAAGTATTGTGTACTAGAAAAAGAATCAATACCTGATGCATGACTGTGTGTAAATACATAAGCTGCTGCAAAACGTGTTCACACACGCTTAGATTATGTACATGAGGAGGATTATAAAAGGCATTTAGTACCGTCGGTACGTCAGATAGGAAACATCCCTGTCCATCAGGTTTGCAAATCAAACTGCCAGAATGTTCAGCGATGTTAAACACGCCAATGAGATCTGCTCTCTCATAACTTTATTCAGTCATGCTGACTGCTGTCATGAACCTCGAAAATAAATCTTTACTAATCTAAAACGGCTCCAAAAGGCTTTTCTGCCTTTTCCTTTGAAGTTGAGTTTTACAAACTTCAAAGGAAATAGTAATAATACTGCGACCCCCAGTAACAAAACAAAAAATACAAACGTCCTGCAACACTAATTTTTCAAATAAACATGACCTAAGGTGGCCTATTCTGAGGAAACCCCCCCCAATCAGAAAACACTGTGCTGGTGTGAACTCAGATTAGCTCGATATTTCAACACAGTTCTTGCCATCATTTTAAGATCTGCACAAGAGGCTAGTGTTTTCGGGCAGGTCCTAATCCTGCGTGTTCTTGTGCACTAGTAAAGTGTAAGTGGCTTATGAACCATGGGTTGTTGTTTTTTTTTTTTTTACGATACGCGTACATCCAGTGGAAAACGGTAACAAAGTAAATGTAATTCGTGTTTCGCTTCCTGCACTTTACTGAAGTGTTTCTGTTTTGGGGAGACTTCCTTTAACTTCACTACATTTTAAAGCCAATATCTTATTTTATTACTCAAATACATTTAGTGAAATTAGTCGTTATTTATTCAACAGCAAGCAGAAGATTTTCAGAGGAATAAATATTTGAACTATTTCTTTTTTTTTAGCTCATAATTTGAATAAGTATCAGTGTTTCAATAACAAGTTTATCACCTGTTAATATCATTTAATTAATAGACTGGTGTGTCGAGAGTAACATTGGGAGTCGTAGTATATTGGATACGTTTGAAAGCAAATAGTTTTGTACTTTTACTCAAGTGAAAGTTCAAAGGGACACTTTTACTTTCAATGGGGGCGTATTTTACCTGCTGTATCTGTAATTTTACGCAACTACATTGTACATGTGCATACACATACGTACACACACACACACACACACACACACACACACACACACTATTTTGAAGGCATGATCAACTTCAGCCTTCAAAAAGACTCAAATGAACCCCTGGGAACCCCAAAAAAAAACAAGTACTATTACAACTACTGACCTCCAACAAGTTCAAAGGTCATTTCTGGTAGCTACCTCTAATGATGTGAACTGTTGTGAAGGAAAAAAATAAATAAATAATACAAGAAATATCAGATGTCGGTCAGGGAACCTTGTAAAAACCTAATGTAATGAACAAATAGATGAAAAGAAAGGGCTCTTTTCCTCATGCTGCTTATTTTGTCTTCGCTTGTTTACACGCTCGTGGATTCAAGACAATGATTTTACTGAGGAGTTCAAGTAAGAGATTTATTTTACATTTATGGCATTTTGGCAGACGCTCTTATTCAGAG
This sequence comes from Silurus asotus, assembly GCA_024362625.1. NCBI lineage: Eukaryota > Metazoa > Chordata > Actinopteri > Siluriformes > Siluridae > Silurus > Silurus asotus. The sequence continues at coordinate 322,329 of MU551748.1, forward strand.
CGACTTACAACTGAGCAGTGAAGGGTTAAGGGCCTTGCTCAAGGGCCCAGCCATGGCAGCTTGGTGGTGGTGGGATTTGAACCTGTGACCTTCTGAGCCAAAGTCCAATGCCTTAACCACTTAGCTACCACCTCATTTTACTTCCAAAACATATGATCTCATTACCACGATGACTAACCTGAAGCAGCCGGTAATGATTAATAGTTTATTTTATATTTCATATATTTAAAAATAAATAAATAAATAAATAAATAAATAAATAAATAAAAAAGGCTATAATCGACTAAACAAATAACGCATTGTATTGGGTCTCCATACCTTGATGTCTGCACATGCTTGGCCTTTCTTGTACTCCTTGTGATTGGCTCGTTTGTCCAGCTTGGCCCACAGGGCTTTGGCCTTCCAGGAAGTGACTGCCGCTTTTAGGCTGCAGTAGAAGCCTTTGTGATCGGCCGGGTCGAGCTCCAGTAGCCTGCACAGCAAGCCGAAAGCCTGGAGGGTGCCTTTACACGTGGAGGCCTGAACAAAGTTCTCAAAGAGCTGGCTGGCCTGAGAGCTCCTCTGGTCCTCCGTTTCCCCCATCGCCCCTCTCGGAGCTGGCTCAGGGTGATTATGCCGCGCTGAGGCTTCTCATCTCTGAACGGTGCTAAAAAACAGACGGACGAAAGTGAATGGAGTGTTCTCATTCCGAAATAACTCGGCATACATTATAGCAAGAAGGAAAGGAGAAAGAGGCTCAATGGAGTTGAGGTTCAGAGATCTATAACAGGAGATATTCAACTATCTTTATGAAGCTAGCTTTCTGCCCAATTATGCGCTGCTGGAACAAAATGTCATACTAATGATGTTCTAAACAAATGCCTCAGACATTGTGATAAAAGTTTGGGGAAGAACCACACACTGCTGGAAGAGTCAGGTGTTCCAATGCTTTTTTACTGTTTAGTGTACATGACCATACACAGCATGACATGCAGGGGGATGCTTTTTATGACCACTAAGGTACATACATTAGAACAGAAAATGAATAGAATTGGCAGAGAAAGGAAAAAAATTTAATTCATAAATAAATAAAATAGAAACTACTATAAGCCCAATTCAAAATAAGCCTGAACATTGTGCAAAATGTAAATAAAACACTGAAACCATATCAAATGTTTAAACTGAGGAAATCTATCATTTAAAAAAAAATATTATTTGAAAAGGAGAAAAAAAAGTTGGGACAGGACTACGTTTATCACTGTGTAGCATCACGTCTTCTGTCCATAAACATCTGGGAACTGAGGAGACCAGTTGCAGAATTTTTGAAAGAGGACTTTTGTCCCATACGTGTTTAATTCACGATTCTATCTGCCCCACAGTTCTGGGTGTCCTTTGTTGTATTTCTCGTTCCATGACACGCCAAATGGTTTCAAATGGTGAAAGAAGTTTAGATGGTTTTTGTTCCCGTATAAATGAAATATGGATTTAGGGATTTGTCAATCATTGCATTCAAGTTTTTTTATTTACATTTTGGAATTGGAAAACACCACCACAGCTTCAATAGTAACGGAAATAAGTTGCAGCATTATATCCATGGAGGCAGGTAGGGTGCGAGATTGAGTACCTTAGAAAGTGAACCTGTGCGAGATGTGCGATTGAAACGCATGTGTGTAAAGAGGTAGTATGAGGTAGTGTAAGTGTGTATCTCTCATTCACTTTTAAAAAATGAAATACATTTACATATGACCCATAGGTGTTATTGATTAAAAAAATTGGAAAGCCATTTAAAAAAAAAAAAACAAGAAACAGGCACCAGACATGTGCCTGTTAGTTTTTCCTGGTCACAGAGAAAAATCCTATGTTCACGTTCAATCAAACATTTGATACAAAGCATACAGTGGTTGTATTCTTTTCCACTGGGTTTGGTTGCGACTCTTGTTCGGGCACGTTTCCCAGTCAGAACTAAAGCCTGGACGTCTTTCACTCTCAGGTCTTTGTGATCTTTTGATATGCCTCAGCCTCAGCCTGTGCTTTGAGGTTTCTCCATCAAAGCAGCATGTACACGTCCCAGAAGAATCGGCGCTGAATACGACACAAAGTCCACGTCATCCTGGGATCACAAGAGACGGGTTATACAGAAAAACTGGTGACCTCGACACACAGGAACGAGATCATGGTGTGGTGCGTTTTCATCGTACATATAAAGTTGGAAAATGCCGAGCAGGACGTAAATGCAAGTCTTATGAAGGAAGGTGTTCGATTACACCCAGGCTCATCCACTCGTAACTGATAGCCTGAAGCTCTGAAAGAACAACCGGATAGAGCTACAGATACAATCCTACCATATGAGCATGTATCCGGTCCAGGTATAAGAAATGTGACCAAAAGATCTGGAGGCCTCTATAAAATAAATGTACATCTGGAACTATCATCTTCCTGGGATTGCAGGGAATTTAAGTGTAGTCCATGTATTCATTGCTTTCCTACTAGGGGTCCAAGCATTTTAGTAGTATAGAACGTGAATAACTATCTAGTGATGATAAAATGTCTAATTAGAGGTCCAGGGTAAGCGTATGAAACCATCTACGCTGCACCTACCTCCACCTCTCCAGGCTCTTCTCCACCTGCTCTCTACTCTCACCACAAATCACAATATCATCAAACATCATGGTACAGTGAAGAAAAATGGAACATTTCATATAAAATAGGGATGAAATGAGTGGCGTCTTGCCACTTTTGACTTCAGAGCTCTGCTTGGGTTAAAGTAACCGGCTCTATTTTAGCTGCTCATGAAGAGGCAGGTATCGTTTTCACTGAAGCTGAAAGCAGCACTTGACGTGCTGTGGAAATGCTGAGTGTGCAGCTGCTCCGAAAAAGAAGGAAGGAAAAGGGGATAAAGTGTAAATCCTCTCAGCATGGAAAAGACGTTCTGACAAACAGCCAGCCAGCCAGCCAGCCAGCGTGGTCGGAGAATAACAGGAAGATCTAACATATAGCTCAGCTGCTGAAGAACATTTCATTCCAGGGACAGCAAGAGACCCGAGTGGTATGTCAGACTGTCGATGTGGTATAAAACCGTTTATAAATGTTTATTTGCTTTGTAAAATCCTGTGGTGGGAAAATAATTCAGAGCAGACCGAATATGTAAATTCTAGAATTGTCAAGAATGGATAAAAGACATCCGGCAGCACTTGTTCTGGGAAACCTGCTCTTCAGAGGAAGTCTTCAAAACAGAATAAGAAGCGGAGAAGAGCATGGATTAGCATTTCCAGCCTCCATCTCTCCTTGTGCTCATCTCTTTTAAATCATGACTTCTGAGATCTGTTCTAACAGCAAACTAGACAAAACCCAATGTTTTGCAGACATTTTCCCAAACCCTTTAATCAATCGTTGACTGGACCTCCCCCTCAAAATATACAGCAATCAGAAGGACAGGAACTAGAAAGGATTTATTGCTATTCGTCTCAAACATATCTACAGACCGGAAAGTATCCACTGCACTTCACTTCTCCAACATTTTGTTATGTTACCGTCTCCTTCATTTCCTCAATTCTACAAACAATACACCATACTGACAACAAAACATCTACAAAAATATTCACAGCCGTTGCCATGATACTAAATTGAGCTCAGGTGCATCCCGGTTCCACTGATCATCCCCGAGAGGTTTATTTAACTTGATTGGAGTCCACCTGTGGTAAATTTAGTTGATTGGACATGATTTGGAAAGGCACACACCTGTCTTTATGAGGTCCCTCAGTTACAGTGCATCTCAGAGTACAAATCAAGCCATGAAGTCCAAGAAACAAGACCTGATCCAAGGCACAGATCTGGGGAAGGGGATGGAAACATTTCTGAAGCATTGAAGGTCCCAATGAGCACATTGGCCTCCATCAGCAATAAATGGAAGAAGTTTGGAACCACCAGAGCTCCATTTTAAACTTGTTTTGATTGGAAATTGATGGTTTCTACTCATCAACATACAGTTCAGCATCAGTTCAACAGCAAGCAGAACATTAAGAGAGGAATAAATGATGAAGGAAACTCCAGACTCGAACTCACCACAACACACGTGACCTCGTTTACACGATATTTGGGCTCATGTTCATTTTAATAGAAATCAGTGTTTGACTCATTTAGATCATTCTGTTAATAGATCAGAGTCACATTCGAGTCTTTTCAGATAAACTGAGTTGATGAAGCAAAGACAAAAATTATAATAAGAACATTATAGCTGTAATAAATCATCACGTTTTGGATACAAAAGTACATTTAAAAGGTTTATTTCTGTACTTTTATTCAAGTAAAGATTTAAAGGGACACTTACTTTTGCTCTCTACTACATTTACTCTAGTAAATAGTTTGTGAACTTTGTCCACCATGGAGACAATATGGTAATAATTGTGCTCATTTAAATACTTTAAATACTTCTAAATTAGGCCTGTAGGTGTCGATTGGAGATGCAGTGTTGTGAATGTTGTAAAATCGATTGGAAAATGTTTTCATGTGCCACATTGGTCTTGACCTCGACATCATCATGCACTCAAATGAATCTTTTCCCACAATACAAAGTCACAAACAAGTGTTGGGCCTGGGGTTACAATTGGGTCATTAGTCTGCTATCGGTTCATGTCAATGCCAATCCTGAAGAGTCCTGATTCACTGATTCCAGACATTCAAATCTAAAACTGACCCTTTCATTTGAATGTCTGGAATCAGTGAATCGAGACTCTTTAAGATTGACATCAGCATGAACTTAGGCTTTATTTTGAACCTGTCTGGTTGCAATTGTAAAGAAAGTTTTTTTTTTTACAAAACACTGTCATCTTACACAATCCCTTGTTGTGCCTAATGCTTGGATCTGATAAAACGCAGAATCTAACGTTCTCTACACTTAGAAGGTTACGGTATGACAACAGCTGCTGTACATCAGAACCTGCAAATCTTAAAAAAAAAATAAAAAATCTCAAAAGGTACGAATTGATGTCAAAGCACAAACATTTTATTCTTAAAACATCATTTCATTTTAATATCGTATAAACCGTTACTAGGGATGTAGGGAAATATCGATTCGCAGGAGTATCGCGATATTTTGTTCGGCGATACTGTATCGATTCTCAAAAACGCAATATCGACATTTAAAAAAAATAAAGTTCATTCAAGATTCGTGGCAGTTGTTTTGAGTTTAAATCTTGACCGCTAGACAGACATTAGTCGTCTTATCTCTGAACTTAGTTTACAGGAAATCACTAAAGTAATGGCACGCCCCGGATCTTAGCATTAATATCCACCCGTTTCCTACGCCCCAAGAGGCTTTGCGCAAACTAGAGCTGGAACTTTTGATGCGACAATCATTTGCTGTACGCAATTAGCGTCATTGCAACGAAGCGATCATTTTTTTTATATTTATTATTTAAATAGTATTACCAGCAGTATTAATATAGGGTCCCTGGTGGTCTAGTGGTTAGGATGCGGCGCTCTCACCGCTGCGGCCTGGGTTCCATCCCCGGTGAGGGAACCGACCCCAGCCGCTCTTAGTGCCGGTCCCAAGCCCAGATAAATGGGAAGGGTTGCGTTAGGAAGGGCATCCAGCGTAAAAACATGTGCCAAATCAAACATGCGGAGGATCCGCTGTGGCGCCCCCTAATGGGAGAAGCTGAAAGAAAGTTCACCAGTAGTATTAAGGTAGTAGCGCGATGCTGCAAAAGTTGACTGTGTGCGTTTTGTCTAAAACATCGTGTCTGTAGAAGCTCTGCGTGTTCTACCTTTCATTTTCACATCATCTACTACGTATAGTGCATGTTCGATCCTTAAAACTGGAAAAGAACGTGTGGAGTTTGTCTCATTGGCACCATAAAACTATATTTATTAGAGATTTCTATTTCTAATTCAACACATTCGGAGTTGATGTTAGTTCCAAAACCTAATCAGATCATCATCTGGTTGCAGGAACAATTCCATACAAATCCTACAAATGTCCGTTCACTCATTCTTTGGGAACTCGTTACAGGGACAGAGCCTGGGACAACCCCAAAGCAGGAAAGGACACCACCCCCAAACTCCCTGTGGAGGTCCCAGAGTGAGACCCGAATCAATCTAACATAAGAAAACCTGAACAGGTTTTCCGTCAGCCGCCATCTTGGCGTGGCTGTAATTCCCAAAAGTGAAAAAGCAAAATCGGGATTTTTTTGGCACGTCACAGCGACTCCCTCAATTCCTATGAGCACGTCTTATCCAGGAGCTTTCAGATGTTCCCTCGGCTCAGAATAGCAGAGTTTCATATTTCAGTTTCCAGGAGGGTGTGATCGCACTGCCGGCCGCCAGGTTACAGGAGGTTAGGACACCTTTTTTTTTTTTTTAAGCAAACAGAATTCAAGCGAGAAAAACTTCCCTGGTAATAAAAATGATTACTGTGTAAATTTCATTGAATTTTTGGACGTATACAAAGATAAATTTTCTCTCAGGAAGTCGTTGTGCTGCACAACATTTATGACCTACTGAGAAATCTGCAAAAATGATGGATGATGAATGGGATCCTGGTTTAACTTGCTTGTGTTTGCAATTTTCCCGCCCTACAGGAAGTCGAGGCATGTGCGACGCTAAATCACGTGCACCGGCCGCGCAGGTCAAACAGCTGGGCGGTGACGCTGGAAATGCAACTTGTGTTTACTTTGGATTTAGGCTTTTCCGGTATGCCAAGACTGTTTGAATGCGATCCTGATAATTTGGCTCTGTGAACCCTCAGGGTTAGACGTGGATTAGAGTCGTGGTGAACTGTGCAGTCTCCGTCATGTTCTTCCTTCCAGTACGTGAACTCACTGGCACACGGTACATACAGAAAAATGTACACATAATACATTGTCATTTTCTGAAATCCAAAAACAAAAAGTCTCTGAAAACCCCAGGAAAAAAAAAGAAAAGAATTCAGTACCACAGGGTTCCTGATTCGATCTCGAAAAGATGCTTATCCGTGTTTGTAGAAGCCAAAGCGCACACACGTGTGCAAAAAGATCACGTTACACCTCATGACAGCCGGAGACCAGCGCTGAATACACAGGAGAGAAAATACTGAATTATTTAAGCCACAATGGTGTACAGGCTGCTGTTGCAAAGGTTTGTGGACACCTGACCAGGTTGGTTATGTGCTCCCCTTTCCGAACATCCCATTCCACATTTATTCTCCATTTGCTCTCATAATAAACTCCTCACTAGATTCAGGAATTTGTTTATGGATATTGGTGCTCATTCTCCCAACAGAGGTGTTGGGAAAGTCAGGTTACTCATGTGATTCACATTCATCTCAAAGGTCTCTGATAGGGTTGAGGATGTCTGAATGTTCTGTGACGTGCAAAGAAGGACTGAACAGGAAGGCGAAATAAAGCCGCACAAGGGGGCGACACCACATCGCCAGACAGAGGGCCAGACGGCAGACAGAGAGCATGAGGAGCATGACGGTTAAAGTCTTTGCTCATAGACCCAACAGTGGCAATTGGCAACACTGGGATTGAACTTCCAACTTTTTGATCAGTTACCCAGAGCCTTTAGCGTTGAGGCCATTCTTCGGATCCGCCTTCATCCCGATCCCCTCCATCTGGATGGAGTTTGAAGACACTGACTGAGTTTGAAGATTAATTTGGACTGTCTGCTACAATGGCTCACAACCACAGTGTGCACGAACAGTTCTGCATTTATGGAGCAACTCAAATATCCCCGGATGGGTTCCATTTTGAGTCTGTTTCCTCTCAAGGTTTCATCCTCATGCCATCTCGGAGTTTTTTCTTGCCCCTGACACCACTTTCTCGCTCATCAGGGATAAACGAACTTAAGGCAATATACATTTTTTTTTTACAACCTCATAAACGCTTGATCTCTGATCTTGACCACCACAACCATACAATTTCCTCGATATACAAAACCTTTACTATGAATAAATGCATTAAAGTAAGCATCAGAACTTCACTAAAACACCTCCTGACCAATTAGAATCGTGATGAGTGAACCGTTCTATCAAAGAGCTATTCGGACAGACAAACGACTGAGCGAGAGCAGAAGTTCCTGTGGGAGGTTTAGAGCTTTATTGCGTTCTGCTGATGATTAGCGCTAATGATGACATTTAGCCCAAAGCCAAGTCTGTCCCTCGGTGCGTTACAGCAGAGCTCTCCTCACGCCTGTCCTGAAACACGGCACTTCACTGGACTTGACCGCGAGGCCGATGCACTGGGGTATTTTTGTCATGCCGGTTGCTGATATGCTCCACGGCCCTTATAAGTCAGAGGGACTCTCCTGAAAACTGCTGCTGCTTGGCATGAAGGAAGGAGGGGGGTATGGGAAAGTTCATATGCAAAACCAAGAAATGCGCCTGCCGAGTGGACGTTCAAAGCGAAGTGTCGCTGGAGATGCTGAGTGGAAGCGGCGCCTCGGACCAGGGCTGCAACATCGGATTTTAGGCTAAAGGTAATTCTTTTTGTCTAAACAAAGGTTCCTGATTATGAGGTTCTTCCCTGAACTGTGCATAATTATACAGAACGCTCTTCCAGCATAACGTTGCACCTGTGGACCAAGCAAGCTCCCTGAAGACATGGTTGTTGATGTTGGTAATAAGATCTTGAGGATCCTACACAGAGCTCTGACCTCCTTAACCCTACTAAACTTCGGATTAATTTGGAACTGGAGTGTTCCCAGAAGAGTGGCAATTATTAGAACAGGGAAAGGGGAATAAATGGATCCTGAACTGGCTCCTTGCAATGTATCCAGTCCCTATACAGGTATGAACTCAAATCTTTAAAATGCTCTCTGACTGGTTTGTTTCGTACAAGAATACGGTTAGGAACGGACTAAAGAGGGCATACGTGAAGCGTTCGCTTAGACCTCTGCGAGTCACCAAGTTATGCAAAAATTGGACGAAAGACAGTGTGTGTCCTTTTATTCATTTGCATAGCCAGAAACATTCAACCAAAACCTCTAAAAACAGATAAAAAGACATGGCAGTGTTTTTGATATATAAAACAAGACATTTGCAGGACCAGATTGCCAATTAAGAGCTCACCAACAAACAGATCAGTCCTCAATGTGGACACGAGGTGTGAACTCACATTTTGATACCACTTACAATAAACAGGGTCATAAGGGAGCCTGGATCTTATACCAGGGAATTGGGCCAATCGTGTACACACCCATATCTCCTATCCATTATACATGAAGACTTTGGGAGGAAACAAACACCTGGAAACCCTCACAGCATGAGGAGAACATGCAAACACAACACCTGCGGGGTGAACGTGCGAGACAAACGTGCGAGACAAACGTGCTAACCACGAAGACACAGTCTATAAAGCCAATTAACACAAATAAACCCATTTGGAAGAAGCGACAAAAATAAATAAAGCCACAAACAACGCAATCAAGTCTCAATCAGTGGATGTGAAGACTTGATACGCTAAAACATTTCCTGGTTACACAAGTGCAATTTTTGACCACCTAGTGCACAGTTATAGAAGTGAATTATTTATATAGCACACTATCCAGTGGACCCTCAGATGAGGACGTGCCCCCTTTTTGAGTCCGCGGCCTCTCATGGTTTCTTGCCTTATATAGTTTCTTCTCACTACGATCACTTTCCTAATAGTTATGGATGAATATTTTGTTGTTTTGTGTTGGTAAAATCACAACGTAAACAGTCAAAGCGGCCTCATGTCGTCCCATCCGGTTTGCACTTTGCCATCATTTGTTTTCCGACAGGACAACGACCCCCAAACACACCTCAGGGTTAAGTAAGAGTCTAAGAAGGAGAGTGATGCAGCACTCGTTTAGATGCCCCTGGTCTCCACAGTCACCCGATCGAAATCAAGGTGAGACGGTTTGTTATGAGTTCCAGGTGACTACCTTATGCACCCTTAGGCTGCCCGAGAGAACATGAAGCGGTCTTCAATAGAAAAAGGTGTAGAAATACAAATACATGTAACTCCTCCCCCTATGTTTTTTCATAGTTTTGACTTCACTATTAATTTACAATATTTAAAAAATAATAATAATAAAAAAATAAAATAAAAAAAACCATTGAATTAGAAGGAGTGTCTGAATTTATGACTGGGGGAAAAAACCTTTTCCTCTCTTGTCTGGTCACTCAATTACCAGCTCCTGGATGCCAGATGTTCTATTGGACGACCATTTAAATGTACTGTAAGAGTTAAAATTCAATTTACAGCTATTTTTAATGCATTATATTGTATATTTGTGTGAAAGGACGAATAAACTGACTTACGAATGTGCTTTCAGAACAGAACTCATTCATTAGTGGAAGACTTTCTATCTATCTATCTATCTATCTATCTATCCACACACACTATATACACACACACACACACACCGACACACACGTACATATACATATACATACATACATACATACACACACATACACATATACACACATACACATACATACATACATACACACACACACACACACACACACACACATATACATACATATACACACACACACACACACACACACACATATTTATATAAATATTTATATACACACACACACACACACACACACACACACACACACACTTCATATCAAGTTAAACCAGCCTAGAAATGGTAAAGAACATAAACATACTGAAAAACATTCCTTACCAAATAATCTCTAAAAAATAATAAAATTAAATAACAGTTTAATCATAATTATGAACACTTATTTAATGCCTCCTTATTTTCCATGTGTTAAAATATTCAGGTTACCAGTGCACTTGATCCTTCACCCTGACCAGACACCTGATATCTTCACTTTAATCAACTCTTTTATAAATCTAAGCCTCTGTTTTAATAATAAAATCATATAAAAGTAACCCTCTGCTTACAGAAGTCCATATAGCGAGTAACAGTGTAACATTAACCCACAGAACAGCCTCATGTCAAACACTCACCGGCTTCATAAGACCTCCAGCTTCTTCCTAATGCAGCGTCTATCCTCTGAACTTCACATATAACCCTCAAAACCTTCTCAAAAGTGGGTTGAGTCTTTAAAATAAACTTAACATAAATAAAACATAGGTTATTTATGTGCTCTTGTTTCCCCTCCAGCTGCTCTGAGCGCTTCTCCAACACAGACTGAGCGCGTCCACGCTTTTTATACCAGAAGGCGGGGCTTTGGGGTAGCATCGTCCAATCAGAATCGAGGACGCGTTCAACTCGACTTCCGATAACTTTCTTTTGTAGTAAACAAAAACAAAAAACAGCACTAATATTACAAATATTATATATAATATATAATCTGGTTTTTTTTTTTCATTTTAATATTATATATTATATTATTTTATTATTATATTATTAACAATTAAAATGAAAAATTATAAACAAATATGTATATCTTTTTTTAAATAATTAATTCTGTAAATATTAAAGCTATTAAGAAAAACTTTGGGCAAAACCTCATCCTCCATTGCACCCAAGCACACCCAAGCAAGGGGCTGATATTTGAGTGCATTTGCCACATAGCAGCTGCTAAAGAAGGGCATCAGTTTTCACAGGCATGTCACCTTGTCACCACGAACATGCCACAACATAGAGTAAAAATCCCTCCTAACAATTAACACTAATGCACAAGTGTATTTTCATTCATTAGAATTATATCCTAATTTTTATAGTCTTTTGGCATATATAAATGTAATAAAGTTATTCAAACTGGGGAGTGGTAGCTCCAGCAGTTAAGGCGCTGGGTTACCGATCGGAAGGTCAGGGGTTCAAGCCCTGGTATTGCCAAGCTTCAACTCTTGGGCCCTTGAGCAAGGCCCTTAACTCTCTATGCTCCAGGGGCACCGTATCATAGCCAACACTGCGCTCTGACCCCAGCTTCTAAGCAAGCTGGGATATGCGAAGAACAAATTTCACTGTGCTGTAATGTATATGTGACAAATAAAGGCTATTCTATTCTAAATAGTATAAAAAATGATCTTTGCTTAGAAATTGTATTAGTGTATCTATTAATGTAGTATGTGGACCAGAAAATTAATTGTATGATGAATTATATTAATTATTTTTAAACTAAATTTATGTATGTTATTATATAAATTGTTTTAGATATGAGGCCAATTTCTTTAATTGGGCCTATTGTCCCGTGCTTCATTAACTAAATACTATTTTGTCAAATAAATTGTAAATTAAAATACCAATAAATTCTGGTTAAAACTCTAAAGATTTGGAATGCAATGACAATCAAACTTGTATGTTACCAAAAAGATATAATAGTATTATATTCATGCCTTCGCTTAACTATTATCTATTTAAGCTATTTCTATAAAAAAAATCAGGGGTATTTCATAACCTGTAGTCCTACTGCTTGTAGAAGTATTCAATTGTATTATTATGATTTGAGTTGAATAAGTGAACTATTTCAGAAACACTAAACAGCATCTGGACTTTGTCTCTGGGTGTTAATGTGGCATGAAATAATAATAAATAAGACTTTATGGAGAACTGCTGCCATCTACAGGACAAAAAGGATTTTGGTAATTTATGATTTCATGTGTTCAAAGTGTAAACCTCTAAATCAATAAATAATTGTTTACTAGTGGAAAATCTAATGGCATTTATAGCCCAAAAACATTGTACCAAACTGTTTATATTAATTACAGTCCAAATCCATTTTCATGGTTTCTGAGTTTTACCCTCCCACAGCAACATCGTGGACAGCAAACTCCACGCTGTTCCTGTAGATCTTCCACAGCAACTTCATGGGCCTCCATATGTAAAGAACTCCATCCAGGAGTAGAAATCAGGACGAATCAGGCAGATTTAGGAAGAAGAAAAAGAAAGGATCACTGGTACTGGTTAATTAATTATTCTAATAAAAAAATAAAATCGAAGGCTGGACATTATTGAAAGTTTTTTCCTACTTTTATCATATACAGCACAAAGTTTTATTAGCCAGCTAAAGCCGGTGGAACCTCAATACCATCCTGTAGATTATTTTAAATAAAGTTTTGGTTCCCTGAAGGCTGAAGAACATTTCGTTGAAAGGTAATTTTATTATAAAAAAGAGAAGCTGGTAGTTTAGTGGTTAAAGCTCTGGGTTCCTGAATGGAAGGTCAGGAGTTTAAACCAGATTATCACCAAGATCCACTAGTGGGCCCTTGAGCAAGGCCCTTAAACCTCTTTGCTCCAGGGGTTCTGTATCATGGCTCTCAACCTGGCTTCCAAACATCGCTGAAATATGCAAATAAATAATTTCACTGGGCTATAAAGTTATTTTATTAGGGGGAACAAAACCACTTTTTCAAAATCAATCGAAAAAGTATGTAAAATAATGATGTGAAATATCTCATATGGAATGATGTAGTAAACAAAATCGTGTTGAATTACCGCAAATATGTTTTATATTTTCGATTTTTCAAAGTTGCCTCCTTTTGTTTTGATGACAGCTTTACAGACTCTTGGCATTCTCTCAATCCACCATATGAAGTAATCACCTGAAATGGTTTTTAAACAATCTTTAGGAGTTACCAGAGGTGTTAAGTACTTGTTGGCTGCTTTTCCTTCACTTTCTAATTAAACTCCTCCCAGATCACACGATTATGCAGACCAGGTCATCCGATGCAGCACTCCAGCACTGTCCTTCTTGATCAATTAGCTCTTACATAACCTAGAGGTGTTTTTGGAGGGGGGGTCCTCCAGCATTGTCCAGTTGGAAAACAAATTGTACAAAGTGAGAACTCGAATTTGACTCAAATTTGACCAACAGAGTCAAGTATATGCAGAGTGTACATATAGATAGTAGACAGATATATAAGATAAACTAGGATATGCTATGACTTTAGAATGATCCTTCTCCTTCTCTCTCTTTCTCTCTCTCTCTCTCTCTCTCTCTCTCTCTCTCTCTCATTAGAGTTAAACATGCTACTGAGGTTCCAGTGACCACTGTTCCTGCCCCTCTTCTTTCCACAGATCTTCCCACTTCGTCCAGGCCTGCCTCTGGATTGTGTTCTCTTCGTTAGGAGGCCACTCTGTGCAGCTTGGGACGGTTTCTCATCAACACCTTGGGTGGTTCCATGAAATTCTAGAGTAAGAACAGGACCGTTGAGGATGGATTTAGACTGTAGTTAATGTCAACAGTCTCCTACACAGACTCAGGACTACAGTTTGCTTCTGATCACCATCACTGTACCCCACAAAATTGTTTATCTGCAATAAATGGACATTTGGTGCAACCCAGATGAGGATGGGTTTCCCTCTTGAGTCTGGTTCCTCTTAAGGTTTCTTCCTTATGCCATCTCAGGGAGTTTTTCCTTCGCACAGTAGCCACAAAAACATCTTATTCATTATTTATTAGCACTTTATCTGTGTAAAGCTGCTGAAAATGAATTGAATTGAATTATACAGTACTCTATAAAATCAGTACACTGAGGTGATATAAGTATTATATATCTTCAGCTCAAACACTGAGGTGATGCTTTGAAGAAAACCAAGAATGCTGCTCTGTCACTTTAATAACAGAGGCATTTAGAAAGCCAAGAAAGTTCTTTCTTTTTTCTTTTTTTTGCCCCAGCTCTTTTTTTTTTCCACCCATTTCGTCAGTTTCCCTTTAGTCTGCTCTCTGAGGTCAGACTGGAAGAGACTCTCAACTACAGCACACACCACCATGCTGCTCATGACCCTCATGTCTCTCTGGATTAGCCTCGTCAGGGCAGATCAGAGGAGACCCTCAGACCTCAACGAGACCCCGGGGAAACGTGAGGCTCTGGGACAATTATCTTTAAATGAAATGTTCAGGGAGGTGGAAAAGCTGATGGAGGACACGCAGCAGAAACTAGAAGAGGCTGTACATCAGGTAGGACATTTTTAATCTCTCTCTCCGGCCAGGACAAAGCAAGTTCTCGTTCATTCACAACTCCTGAGGTGGAAGAACCTGAGGCTCTGGAGCTTCAGATTGTGAATATATGAGAGGCATAAAAATCTGGCTTGAGAATTTTACATAATCAAACATACTGTACCACAAAAAATTTTATTATTTGTGTATTGGTAACATTTAGGTATTTGAAAATCCTAAGAGATCTACAATGACACCATGAATAATAATAATAAAAAAAAAAATAGCTGTAGTTTTAACATACAATAGATCAAAATTTGTTTCTGTATTTCAGGCTTCTGGTTACAATTTTCTTGTTACAATTTACAATTGTAAATTAGCTCCGCCCACACCTAGAAAAAAAGAGCGTGTGAAGTGACTATCAGGGAGGAGCAAAACTTGTCAAAGATCGCTGATGGCGATTAAATGCTTTTCTTTTTTTACTCTATGACGTAATAATTTACAGTTTTTTTTTTGTTGCTCTTTAGCATTTCTCGAATCATTCTAAATATTTATTATATTAAAAATGTATGCAGCATTTTTATTCATTTTATATACGCTTCATTATATTCATGATATTTAGATGGCGAATGAGACGTCCAGATCTTTTTATGGACAACGTCTTCCTTTTCAACATTCATCTCCTGATGGGACCAGAGACATGGTGGGTTTCACTCTCTTACACACAGAACTGACAGAAAGAAATCACTAAATATAAATGTGTACAAATAAAATGTTGATTTGAATTGAACTGAATTGAGAATGTAGACGGTCAGAAAACAAAGCAAACTGTCGATAGGGTGAAACTTTCTGTGAGGATTTAATGAACATTTATGGAAGGAGTCTCAAAATTTAGGTTACAAACTATGAGTCATTTTGAGTAGTGGAATTTGATTAAATCCCCCTCAAACACATACACACACACACACACACACACACACACACACACACACACACACACACACACACACACACACACACACACACATTAAAAAACACACACACACACACACACACACACACACACACGTGTCAAAACCGTTAAGTATAGATTGGTTTGAGAGATTTGAAAACTTGAAATTAAAATTTGAAATGATTGAGATGATTTTGATGTTGGTTCTTCTGTAGGACTCTGAAAGTTCGTCAGGAGATACATTTTCTTCCACACCGCTCATTCAGGAGAGCCGATGGAACGAAGTGGACCATGTGAGCACACACACACACACACACACACACACACACACACACACACACACACACACACACACACACCACACAATCGTACATTAACAATTATTAAAATGTTTGTATTCCAGGCTATAAAACAACATTTTCATACAAACAATGCAATTATTAATGACACCCACCCACATAATACACAAAAGTACAAAAGTATTGGGACACCTGCCTTCTCCAGCCATACGTGGATCTTTTCAAATTGTTACCACAAAGTTGGAGGCACCCGATTGTATATTGTTTGGACGTGGTGGATTTACGGGTTGGAGAGTATGATCTCCTGCTATAGGTCTATAAACCCTATTGAACATCTTCGGGATGAGCGTGAACAATGACTGCACCTTAGACCTTCTTATGGCTCAATATATATATATATTTATATATTTCAAATTTCTATTTAAACGTTGTATTGGAGTAAAAATTTAATTCATTACATGCCGTACTCTGTAGGATTGTAGAATCTGTAATAGGATTTAAAATCTAGCGGAACATCTTCCCAGAAGAGTGGAGCTTATTAGGTGTCCACAAACTTTGGTGCGTATCATCATCCTTTATTTATTTTCAAATTGTGTCTCGGACTGCACTCATTTCCATTTCCAGACGGAGTTCGATGAAGTAATCAGCGGATAAAGCAGATGGCACACGTTCGACGCTCGATTCCACTTTCCTGTCACGACTTGCACAATAACAAAGTGCTACATGACTCACACGGCCTCTGATTCAACATTTCCCCAGGTTTTGCTGTTTAGTTTTTTTTTTTTTTGCTTGTAAACTCGAGCTTTTTTTAACCCTCGGGACAGACTGGAAAAAAGTTTTACTGCTGTAACTGTAGACTCCAGACGCTTTAATAGCTTAAAAGCCACTGCCTGTATTTACACCCACCCGCGTGCACACAAGATGAAGTCAACCTTTCAACAAAACTAATTAGACATGATATGAATCTAAACCACTCCATGTGTCTCTGTGTTATTAGCAATGACGCTGACTGGAGCCGGAGAGAGAACGTTAGCAGGGGTTTACCTCCACACCCTGGTCGCTAGTTTGCCATTAGCAGTGGTGGTGTGGTCAATCGCTGGCACTTGAGCTGAACTATACTGTGATTAGGCAGACTGGAAGGAATGTGTGGCGAAGGGATGACGCGTGGCACGAAAAAATCCCGCCACTGGATCTCAGCTTTAGCATAGCGCTAAGTAGCGACCCGTTGTTAAGTGGTTTCGAGGAAATGGCGGCGTTCGGGAAAACAGCTGGCTACTGTATATTCTCTGGTGGGTGCAAAACCGTTCCTACGCTGCTTGATGATAATTGGAAGTGATGGCAATCTGATTGGTTTGATGTGTTCAAACTTCTAAAGGACCAGAAGATTCAAACCTGATCTTAAGATCTGGATTCCAGCATGCACAAAGCCATCTCAATGAAGATACAATATAAGTTGGAGTGGAACTAAACCAACTGAAGACCTTTGGAATGAATGTGAACGCTGACTGCACCTCCAGACCTCCTCACCTAAATCACTACCTCACACCCTTATATCTGAATGAACATAAATCTCCACAAAATCTAGTGGAACATCTTCCCAGAAGAGAAAATTGTGACTAAATGTGGAATGGGATGAGATCTTATGGTCAGGTGTCTTCAAATATTTGTCCATCTAGTGTACGTGTGTTTTGCTACGGCTGAATAGCTGTGTTCATGGTAGTGACACGCAGGAAATGTTTTCCAGCTTTCTAAAAGTCTCCCACGCTGGTCTGTGCTCTCCAGCAGAGCTTTGATCTCGAGTGTTTGATGAGGTAACAAGAGCAGAGCAGATCTTTCCTCTGACTGCTTCCTACTTACATGAAACCTCCAGCTAATGAAGCACTGGAGTTGAAATGCTCCACAGCACTGCATAAACAAGACACAGGATTTGCTGCATAACATGGAGGCACGTTCCTTAGATTTAAGGATTTAATCTTTCCAGATCTGCCTAAATCATCCTGGATGGAGTTATCCTCGATTGGAAACCAAAAGATCCAAGGTTCAGCCTAAAGATCCATGGGACACAATGGCTTGGGGCTGCAACTACTATGTACAGTTTTACACTGGAGTCTTTATCATTAAACATTCGATGTCACCTTTTATTTTTTGAGTTTGGTTCCTCTCAAGGTTCCTTCTTCATACCATCTCAGAAAGCTTTTCCTTTCCACAGTCACCACTGGACCAAAAGATTAGAAACAAATGTATGATGATTTGGGACAATTGTTGAAAGCAGTGCAAAAATCGAGACACGAGCTCAAAGATACAAACCCCCAAATGGTTTGCTTTACGTTCTTGCTGGAACCGTGAACCACCGAAAACAAGATCTCAAACGAAATGAATGAATTCTTTCAAAGACATCATGATAATCACAGCTTCTAAGTGTTCACAGCTGCACAGCCTCGTTGGCCATGATGTCGGGGTTTTCCCATAATGCATCACTTTTAAAAACTGAGCAATTATACGTACAGTGAAAGTACAGATGTTTTCAAAACTATACAAATACAAGCTAAAGTAAAAAAAAAAAGCATATATATATTTGGTTCTTCTCCAGAACTGTTCCCACAGGCACATGATTGCATTGGATGTGGTGGAATTGAGGTTTTCCTTCACTTGAACTAGGAGACTCAAACCTGTTTCAGCATGACAATGCTCCTGTGCACAAAGCCGGCTCCATCAAGATACGCTTTTACATGGTTTGGCGTGAAGATCTCCTGCTATAGAGCTGCACCACAGGCCTCCTCACCTACATTAAAACCTTTCCTAAAATGTATTAATATCATCACGAAAATCTCCACAGTGGAACATCTTCCCAGAAGAATGGAGGTCATTCAAAGAGCAAATGGGGACCAAATTTATTTATGATCCCAATAAACTCAAATCCATTCAGCTGGTTTATAACAGATATTACATGTATGTACATGTATATTGGGTGATATAATCTGACAGGAAATGACATCATTGACTTATTTATGATATAATTCTGTCAGATTTATGGCACGAGGTTTATATAAAGTGTTGAAGTTGTAAAAATGGATTGTTTTTCCTTTAACAGAAGTAGAGTAGTAGCGCTGTTCCTTTTTTTTTTTTCGGGTGGAGAATTAATCTTTTGGAATTTCCTGGTCTGGGAGTGTATACACACTCACACACGTGTAAAAAAACACACACACACACACACACACACACACGCTTCAGCATCTAATTTTTTTTTACTGAATGTCTCCTAGGCACTTTAACATGAGATTATCATTATATTTTACTGTATTTAGCCTAGGAAAATAGTGTGTTATATTTCTCTCTCTCTCTCTCTCTCTCTCTCACACACACACACACACACACACACACACACACACACACACACACACACACACACGCTTCAACATTTAATTTTTTTTTACTGAATGTCTCCTAGGCACACACACATACTCACCTCCCCCAAATCACTCTTCATGGAACCAAAAAAAAAAAAAAAGAAAGCCTATTATTTACTCCTCCTTAATGTCTTTCCCTGCAAGTGCCAAAAAATCTGTCTCTCTGGTCTTATTAACTTTCCCTGTTACAAAGTCAAGGAAACATAATGAGATGCCCTCTAGGATTCTTCTCCATGCAAGGAAACAAAATGAGGTACCCTCCATGGTTCCATTACATGCAAGGAAACACAAATATGTGCCCTCTGGGGTTCTCCAAGTGCAAAATAAGGTGTCCTTTAGAGTCTAGGATTCCCCAAGTGTAAGGAGAAACAATGAACTGCCCTCTAGGTTTCCTTTACATGCAATAAAACACAATAAAATGCCCTCTAGTGTTCTCCAAGAGCAGGAAAACAAAATTAAGTGTCCTCTAGAGTTCCCTCTAGAGTCCTCTACACCAGTGGTCCCCAAACCCCGGGGTCAATTAGTACCAGGCCACACAGAAAGAATACAAACCTTCGATTATTTCCGTTTTATTTCTTATCTGATTCTGGTTTTGTTTTTCTCCTCCACATCTGTCTATGACTCACTCTTGATGCACGTCATGATGCCTCGGTCACATGTCTTACGAGCAAAACGAACAAACAACAACACAGTGGGTTCATGTTTATTATCATATATTAGTAAAAAGAACAGTTTTTATGGTCGTATCATTTAATTTTGTTGTATTTATCCGTCACACCTTAAAGGCCGGTCCGTGAAAATATTGTCCAACATGAATGGTGCAAAAAAGTTTGTGGACCTCTGCTCTAGAATTCCCTAAGAACTCAAAAAAAAAAAAGAAGTGCCCCCTAGGGTTTTCTTAGTGCAAGGAAATACAATGAAGTGCCCTCTTGGGTTTAACGTCTGATGCCATTAACGTCTTAATGCCTATTTTGCCCTCTGCCCCTCAGAAAGCCGCCGCCTTCACCTGCATAAAGACATACTATATGAGGTAACAATAACAGTGTGTGTGTGTGTGTGTGTGTGTGCAGGAGTGTCTGATTAATGAAGACTGTGAGGAGAACAGTTACTGTCTCTACAACATCAGCAGCTCCAAATGCGTCTTGTGTAAATCCACGAACATGGTGAGGAAGTTCTCTTTAAGCTGAGCTCATGGTGATCTCAGAGTGGTGAGTGAAGACATTCTCCCACTCAAGTGTTCTTCTGATGACGTCCTTCATCGTGTTTGCAGGAGTGTGTGAAGGATGAGGAGTGCTGTGGAGAACAGCTGTGTGTGTGGGGCGTGTGCACACAGAACAAAACCCGAGGAGATTCAGGGACCATCTGTCAGTACCAGAGCGACTGCAGTCAACTGCATTGCTGCGCCGTACACAAAGGTACCATAGGGGTCCTCGTTCAGGGTTTCCACATAGGGGTCCTCGTTCAGGGTTTCCACACAGGGTTCTCAATCAGGGTTTCCACACAGAGTTCTCACACGGGATTCTCCTTCAGGGTTTCCACACAGAGGTCTCATGCAGGGTTTCCAGACTTTGGTCTCATCCAGGGTTCCCACACAGGGGTTTCCACACACGGTCCTCCGTCATTGTTTCCACACAGGGTCCTCCTTCAGGGTTTTCACACAGAGGTCACACGGGGTCCTCCGTCAGGGTTTCCACACAGAAATCTCATGCAGGGATTCCAGACTTTGGTCTCATCCAGGGTTCCCACACAGGGGTCTCCCACAGGGTTTCCATGCAGAATTTCCACACAGAGTACAAGGAATGATGGAAAAGTAAAAAGTGAAGGAAAAGAAAGGATGTAAGAGAGGAAGCAAGGATGTGAGAAAGGCTAAAAGAAGGAGGAAGAGAAATAAGGGGAAAAAAGAAGGGGTGAAGAAAAAAAAATTAAAGAAGGTAGAGAAAAAAGAGAAGAAAAAGAAAGGATGTACGGGAGGAAACAAAGACAAAAGATTGAAAGGAAGGAAGAAAGGAAGGAATGAAGGACAGTTTGAAACATTGAAAAACTAGAAAAAAATAGAATAAAGACTGAAAGAAAAATGAGAAAACAAATGTATAGACAGAAACTTTGATGATTTTTCATAGTTTGAACATATTCTTAATAAATCACTCCTCTGTGTGTGTGCGTGTGTGTGTGTGTAGCGTTGCTGTATCCGGTGTGCAGACCACGGCCTGTAGAAGGTCAGATCTGCCACGAGCAGCCAAACGAGCTGCTGGAGCTGCTAATGTGGGATGACGAGGCTCCTCATGAACACTGCCCATGTGCTGCAGACCTGAAGTGTCAGCAACTTGGGTAAGCACACACACACACACACACACACACACACACACACACACACACACACACACACACACACACACACAGTATATAGACGTATACTATTGGAGATCTTGCAGCACCATCTAGTGGTGTACAGCTCCACTGCACCACCTGGTGTATTTTAGGAAATACAAAGTAAAAGCATTAAGTTTTTTTTTTTTTTTCAAATATGCTCATAAAATGTATTTTTTCAGGATAGCCTTTATATGATTCAATTTTATGTTGTAGTCTGTGATGTTTATTCATTTTTTTATTACTTTTATTTATTATATTTTACTTTTTATTTCTTTCTCTATGCTTGGTAAGCGCTTTGAGATGTAACTTTTACAGGCGCTATAAAAAATAAAGATTTTTTATCATTATATATATATTATATGTCATCTTTTGTAATTTCTAACAATTTAAAAAAACATTATAATTATTAAATATGATTATGATATACACACAGTGTTACTTACTCCATTAAAATTCTATAGCTTCTATAAAATTGGAAAAAATAGAATATATATAAATATATCACATTTTTTGTTTTCCAGCCAAGAGTCCCTGTGCCTGATGAAGAGGAGCTCATCCAGAGCCTCGAGCCCAAGAGACTCACATTAACCCCAATAAAGAGGAAAGACAGCGACCGGCCCACCAATCCAATCAGTTTGTCCTGCAATATTACACATTTATAACGTTTATAACGTGTGCGTATAAATGCGTTTGAATTACGTTCAGTCACCTGCAATACGCATGTATTATACAACTTAATTTATTTACTCAAAGAAACCAGAATAACCAATAAACGGCTCATGACATGACCCTGATAAGTTGCTGTACACCCCCATGCTTTACAAACAATCATAATAAATCATAATTAAATGCTACACTTTATAGACACCTGACTATAAGATTACTATGTGCTCCTTTACTAGATTTGGGGGAGATTTGTTCTCAATCAGATACCAGTGTGTTAGTAAAGTCAGGTACTGATGGAAGTGAGGTGAGGAGGCCTCCATCTCATTCTACCAAAGATCCAGACAACCTAGAGGATTGGGTGCCTTAAAAATGTAAGGTATGAGTTTGAGGATGAAGCAGATACGGCTGAAAAAGTCAGGTGTCCCAATACTTTAGGTCATGCAGTGTAGATTTATATCTCTAATTGCTTCCTTGGTCCCCTTTTTTCTGCCAAAACACTTCTGCCCATTCGAGCATCAATATAATGATGTTCTTCAGCAGTTTGAGCTTCAGGAGCTCGTCTGTTGGATCGGACCACACGGACCATGTGCTTTCGCTCCCTACGTACATCAATGAGCCTCAACGCCCACGAAACTGTCACCGGTTCACCACTGTTCCTTCCTTAGAGCACTTTTGATAGACACTGCAGACCAGGAACATGCAGATGCTCTGACCCAGACGTCTAGACGTCTCCATGCTGAGATATATCAGGATATATCAGTGTTATTCACTTCATCTGTCCTGTTCATTCGTGTCCACCTGGTCATAAAGTTATGCCTGATCGCTGTATATCTGCAGAACTGTGAAGGAGAAGAAAAAATAAAAAATAACACTATACATAAGATCACTGTTTTTATAAGAACAATCAGAAATGAATTCTTGAATCTGATTGGTGAGCAGATTCGGGTCTTGGGTGATAGAGCTGTTTTTGTTGTTGTTGGTAAATGTCGCATTTTCGTCTTATTAACATAAAAACCAGAAGGTGGTGAGGTAACAGTGGACATCTTTAGAGGTTATTATTACAATGTTTAAAAAAACAATCCCATACTAATCTTAGGGACGGGTGTCCACAAACTTTTGTCCATAATTATGTATGTATTGTTTACATCATTATACACAGATGCTGTTGGTTTTGATGTTTTTATTCAAATATTTGTTAGTTCTTCACTTTTCTGTTACATTGTTGTTTAAACCCTTAATCCACTAGAGGTCAGTGTTATCTAACCCCATACACACACACACACATACGACATTTGGCAGGTACACAAGGCTCGGATTGAATCCCGCTGAAGCATGTGAAGCACATGACCCATCAACTCGCCGGTGTCTATTCCAGTCACGGCACTTTCGGTATCTCACACTGTACTGTTTCCAAAATCAGAGCTCTATTAAAAGCATTTATTTTTTTCTTTCCAAGAACCGGATTTAACACACGACAGGCCCAATTCACGTCTTAAATTTATTCCATTTTTATTTTACAAATACAAGGCACCCATTGTATTCTCCCCCATCGACATCAACTGTGGCATTTATTAATTATCACCTGATCAAGAGTATCAGGAGGAGAAGGATAGATTATTTCTTTTTTTTTTTTTTGACGTGAGGTTCAGGGGGGGGGAAAGCGTACGGCACGGAGGTAAGGCAGAACAGGGTGATGAGTGTGTGTTGGCTTGGTCGAGGCCTCGGGATCAGATGTGCTTCAGCAGCAGGAGGGCGAGAGCTGTGAGAAGATCGCAGCTGTGAGACGGCCTTCGAAACGAGGACGCGACCCGAGCGACGGGAAAAGAGCGATGGTGGATTATCCTACAGGAATTTCACTCGACGTGGATTTGTTTGGATTCGGAAAAAAAAAAATATCTGCGTTCGTTATAAAGTTTTCGTCACAACGTTATATTTCTTCGTCCTAGTCTACATTTATGGCATGTGGCAGACGCCCTTATCCACTTGTCTCATTCATACAACTGAGCAGCAATGGGGTTGAGGGCCATGTTCAGGGGCCCAGAAGATGCTCCACCTAATGCATTAGCCAAAGACACATTTTTGTGAAGAACAAATGAAATGTCCTTAACGTCCTATAATGTCCTTATCTTCCTATAATGTCTCAATTGTTTTTTTCCTTTAAGAGATATATGCTGTATGAGCAAAAGTATTGGGACACCACTGGGGTCAGCCGTGTTACTTTGCTCAATGGGCCCAACAGTGGCAGCTTGTCGATGCCGGGGTTTTGAACCACCGCCCTTCCGATCAGTAAACCAAAAACCTTAACCACTGAGCTTCCACCTTTTCCTAATACCCACATGGTCATCCTAGTGTGATACTATAATTACTGGTAATTCCTATACAGCAGACACGGCACATGAGCAGGGTTTTAGTAATATCAAGATGTAGGTGAGGTGAGACGGCCTGGAGTTCAATAGGTTTTAAACTCTACAGCAGGAGATCTTCAACTCCAATCCATGTAAAGCATATCTTCATTGAGCAAATTTTGTGCAACAGGTTTTGGTCTCTTAGTTGAAAATTTCATTCGACTGCATCCAAAGACAAGTTTGTAGTAACAGATTGGGGGGGGGTTTTTTCCTCTGGCTGTAAATGAAAAAAAAAACCCGCTTTCAAAAGTAACGGCACCCTACGAATCTACGCTCCAGGTGAGATTCCTCTTGAGCTCGGGCCTGACTGTTGCAGTGTTTCCCCAGCTGCTGTTATGAAAAAGCAAACATTCTACAAACGGCAGGAATATCGACGGGAGCTTTAATCCACACCGAAGCTCAAACTTTGACCAGACTTCGTTACGGCGATCTTCGGGCCGGCTTCTGCCCTGGGCCCAGTAAGCTGAAGCATGCGTGAGTGGAGCAAACTGTGCGTTAAGAGTTCCTAAAGTCTTTTTACGTCATAAGTAAATCGGGCCTGACTCCAAAAATGCTCGGTATTCAAATCGAAACGATACACGAACACTTAAAAAAATATATATATATATTGATTTGCGTCCATAAATTGAGCGTTTGGGTGATTTGGATCGTGAACATTCTGGAAAGAAGAAGAAAAAAAAAAATAAAAAAAAAAAAGGTTCCGTAAATCACACTACCCATTTCACAGCGCTGGGAAAAATGTCACGTGATTAAATGCTGGCCAAAAAATATAGTTGTATATAAGATGTAATGATTAGTAATTCCAGGTATCTACATATTTAAATGAATGAAACCGAAACTATAAGTTGTGTGTGTGTGTGCGTGTGCGTGTGTGCGGTC
>MU551748.1:349627-372288 GCA_024362625.1 Silurus asotus
GGGGGGGGGGGGGGGTGTTAGGGTAAAGATTACGAGCCACCGTAACCTCTGACGGAGAGAATCGCTTACAGCGCACGGGCCTGGTCTGGAACCCTGTCGCGCCCTGTTTTCTACGAAGCAAGTCATTAGTATCTGACCCTAACCGGGGCGCTCTGGAGTGTATGCATAGCTATTGTAGAAAATAGAGAGAAGACCAAAGAAGGAGAGAAGGGAGCACGGGACAGAGGGAGAGGATGAGAAACAGAAGGAGGTTCAGTATCTCATGGTGCTGGATGCCCTGAAGTAGGACAGGAACTTGAAGCACAGGTTGACCACGAAGTACCAGATGTTGCGCGCCATCTGCGAGCGCGCGATGAACACGCGCCAGATCAAGACCACCAGGACCGTGTTGAAGACGTAGCGGATGTTGCGCAACCTGGAGGGAAAAAAACAAAACATCATGATTTTACAGAAATGCTGATTGAGGAAAAAAAATATTCTTATTATTCTTATCGGTAGTTTACAGTTACGAAGTAAATGAACTTCGTTACTGTAATTAAGTCGCTTTTTTTTTTTCGCGTATCTGTACTTGTACTGTATGGTCATAGAAATCCACCAATCAGGTTCGAGCGTGCGCATCCGAAGACGTCCAATACGATCGTGTGCCTCCAAACTTTGTGGTAACAAAAAGAAGTGTATATGGTCTGGAAAATTCAGGTGTGCCAATACTTTTGTCTATAGAGTGTATACTGACCGGAGACGGAACACTGTGTACTGTACAAGACGAGTTCCTATTAATCAGCAACTTCTGAATAGAACTGTGCCAAGACTTTATGGATTACGCATTGCTTTAAAAGCTACAGCAGGCTATTAGGAACAGCTCGGGTTACTTTAGCTGTAAGTAGAAGCCGCTGAGGGAACACTCACTTTACATGATGGAGCAGTCACATATTTCATGCTTATTTATTTGATAGGCTTCGTAATTGATTGGAGCTGTTGCTCTGAAGCGGAACATCCGCAGCCGATGCTTTTGAAGCAACAGGAGTCGTGATGTAATCCGCGGTTCTGTTTAGACGCCCGGAAACAACACGGTTTTTCCGTAGCGGGAAATGAAATCGATCGAAATGGAAAGAGAAGAAAAAGATGCTGACTGACTATTACGATCGGCAAAAAGTATTGAGGGGGAAAAAAAATAAAAAATTTAAAAAAATTATAAAATCACCTAAAAAACTATTTAAAAAAAGGCAAAATAATTAAGAGAGAAAAAAAAACACGTAAATGATTATTATTTTTTAGATTAGCATAAATAAAAATGCATAAATATATTATACATATATTAAATTATAATGTATATATATATAAATAATAATAAAAAGAGAGAAGAGGAATGAAAGTCAGTAGGGTTAAGACAGAGTACATGTGTGTGAATGAGAGGGAGGGCAGTGGAGGGGTGCGATTGCAGGGAGAAGAGGTGGAGAAGGTGGAGGAGTTCAGATACCTGGGGGTCAACAGTGAAAAGTAATGTAGAGAAGTGAAAAAAAAAAAGTGGGTGGAGAAGAGTGATAGCAGGAGTGATTTGTGATAGAAGAGTATCTGCGAGAGTGAAAGGGAAAGTTTATAGGACTGTGGTGAGACCTGAGATGTTGTATGGATTAGAGACAGTGGCATTGAGTAAAAGACAGGAGGTGGAGCTGGAGGTAGCAGAGCTGAAGATGTTGAGATGTTCGTTGGGAGTGACGACGATGGACAGGATTAGAAATGAGTTTATTAGAGGGACAGCGCATGTAGGACGTTTTGTAGATAGGGTGAGGGAGGTGGGATTGAGATGGTTTGGACATGTGCAGAGGAGGGACATGGGGTATATTAGTAGAAGAATGCTGAGGATGGAGCCACCAGGAAGGAGGAGAAGAGGAAGACCAAGGAGGAGGTTTATGGATATGGTGAGGGAAGACATGCAGATAGTTGGTGTGAAAGAGGCAGATGTAGAGGACAGGGGGGTATGGAGACGGATGATCTGCTGTGGCGCCCCCTAATGGGAGCAGCCGAAAGAAGAAGAAAAAGATATATATACTTTTATATATTTCTATATTTTATACTTTTTATTTATTCACTTCATTTAATTTTTTCTATTTTATTTGTAAAAATGTTTATATACTAGACAGTCGTATAAAGCATTTCACTGCATGTTGTAAAATGTACGTATGTGTGTGATAAATAAAATGTGAAATTTGGATTTAAATGTACTACAAATACGTTCTGTATTTTTGTATATATTTATATATTAAATTGTTAAGTAATGGACGTGTATTATACATATATATATTCGACGTGAGATTAGGTGTCGAGGTCATTTTTAAAGGGTTAATTCGACATTTTATGAATCTTGATGCACAACTCGATGGCGTTTTCTGTAAAAGCTGATGGTGCTGATTCGAGGTGTAGAATTCAGCTTGCAAATGAACCTACAGGCTGAAAAATTCCAAGTTTGAATCATGAGGATTCTACAAACTGGTTAGTAAAATGGGCTGTGCTCTTTAAATGGGAGGGGCATAATCTGTCTGTTTAGCCAATCAAATTCCGGCTATCTGTGGGCTCAAATATGCAGAAGAGGACAGATGCCTGAGGGAGTCTGTAAAGCAGCACGAGGAGAAGTGAATAACTGGCTTCATTTGTTTAATAGGATGCATGTGCCAGACTTCACCCTCGCTTGCCCGTGTCTGTCATATGATCAGGGAAGCTCTGGTGAGTGAACTCTGTCTGATCGTTATTTGAACAGTTACTGATGCAGTGATGAAGCACTGGTGCGTTCTAAGTGGACTTGCTGTGACTCATGCTCACTTGTTGAGGTGTTTGCGTGCAGCAGGGAGGCCTGATAACTCTTCGTTCAGCACATACTGCTTCGTTCCCATGCAGTAATTCTCCATATATTCGGCCCAGTGCAACTGTCTGACATCGAAGTTGAACACCTGTGCAGGAAGTAAAAAAATATATATAAAAAAAAATAGGTCAAACCAAATTTCGTGCGTCAGTAAGGGTACAAATTAAATACGCAACAAAAAAACCCTGGTCCTCAGCAGGTCTCAGCAGATTTACCTTAAATACTAAATAATCTCAGATGAAAAGACGCCGCGTGACACCTCGGATCTGCGGGTATTTCTGACCTGCTTAGGACCGGAAGGATCTTTATGGTCTCCTGATACTTAAAAATTCAAAAGGTGGCGTTTTCCATGTTTCATACTGCTGCAATTTCATGTGAGAATAATCTCGTTTTTTTTGTTACATCTATAAATAGCAGAAGTGTCTGGTCTAAAGTGATGTTACTACAGTTCGTATCTGGCGCCCCCGTTTTATCGTGGAGAGCACGACAGACCAAAACGAAGACGTAGAGAATTGTTTTTAAGGGGTAAAAATAATGAAATGTATTAATTAAAATATAATCATTATTTATAAAATGAAGTCAAATGTTTTTACGGTACAGTACTGTAAACATAAAAAGGCGGTTTTGGACGTACCCACTGCGATAAACGGGAGAAATTACTGTATTAATAAAAAAAACGGTTAACAATTTCCAATAGCTGATCACTTTCCGAAAACAGGATGTCCCATAGTGTGTTATTCCATACATCCCGTAGCAATAAGCCAAAAAAAAAATATTGAAAAAACATAATTCTTCTAAAGTTATAAAACAACTGCACAATCAGTTGGTTTCTTTTATCACTTAAGCTACAGCAGCTGTAAACAGTCATTCTATGACCAGCCTTTTTTTATTCGTTTAAACTCAGTAAGCCATAAAAACGCAGCTCATTATTTTACAACTAGAGTTACAGCTCTACCTCTGTCTTTTATAAAGCCGTCTGACCAATCAGATTTGAGTATTCAACATTCGGAACTATATATTTAAATACATACAAAACTGCAATCTATAAGCAGTGTAACATTGTGCAACACCCAACATAATATGGCATTTGATGTCCGTGTGTGTGTGGAATGTCTGTGGTGAATAAGACCTGAATGGAGGCTTTGTACACACAGAGCTGAAGCAACATGCTTCAAATTCCATAAGAGAATAAGTGTGTGTGTGTGTGTGTGTGTGTGTGTGTGCGTGCACCTTCTTATCCTCAGCTCCAAGCTGGTTCATGAGCATGGTGACGTTGTCCGTGTTCCACTCCCATGAGTGGCTGGTGAAATACTCCAGCACCATCATGGCCTTGTGAAGGCGTGTGATCGTCTTCATCATCCTGCATCACCAGGGAAACAGCTTTAGAAGACAAAGACAGTGATTCCTGCACCAAGAGCGAACCCCAGGTAGCTATGCGGATTATAAAATGGCCTGGTTGATGACATGCTGCAACGGGGGCCTTGTGGTAAAAGTGCTGCGTTTCGTCATTATGGCGATACGCTGAACATTCTCCAAATCGAGGGAACAACCAAGCAGCTGATTCGATGAAACAACAGTTCGGTTCGGTTTTCAGAGCGTTATATTGAGGCGATGAGGGAACAGATCAGTCTCGCGGACTGGGTGCGATTGAGTGGTCTTGGGAAGAACCTGGGTTTGGAAGTTTTCATATTTATCTAAAAACGTATGAAAATATCCGGATCATATTTCATGGTCCGTATTCCTTCTAAACGTCCCATTATTTTAGAAAGAGAATATGAAAGTCATTTTCCCGTTTTTCTTTGTGGATGCATGGAAAAAGAAAATCGAAGGGAAGCAGATGTGGGGGGAAAAAAAGCTTATACTGTCTATAGAGGTATATGCACCTAATCCATTTCTTTTATCTGGCATGATCTAATTAGCAGGG
This sequence comes from Silurus asotus, assembly GCA_024362625.1. Taxonomy (NCBI): domain Eukaryota; kingdom Metazoa; phylum Chordata; class Actinopteri; order Siluriformes; family Siluridae; genus Silurus; species Silurus asotus. Next base: position 354,409 of record MU551748.1, read on the forward strand.
ATTTTGATCGTACCAATTATCGACAATATTTGTTAAAAATTGTTTTTAATGACAACATGAACATATGCATATGGGCCGTCAACAACCAGAATCCACGATGACATAAAGCCTATTTACACCCTATCTGCACTTTCACTTGCACCTTAAAGAGTTCTCCTCCCATAGCAAACAATTAGAAAGAAAATACAATAAGCCACATTCAGCATTAGGACAGCGATACTACAAGACCAAATTTAGAATACGACAAGAAGATGAAAACAACATGCAACAATCTCTACAGGGTGCAGAGTACATAAGCCCCGCCCACTTTTGCTCTCAAGCTGCTGGCCTGGCGTCACTGTCCTGAAACTGATGTGACCTATTGCTTTTTTCGTTCCACAATCAGACATAAAAAAAAGAATCCAATAAAAAGAAAAATCTACAAAGAAGAAAAAAAAAATTAAGCATTTTTCCAGTTCTTTTTTTTCCTCTTCATGAATCCAAAAGGGAAAATGACTTTTTTTAGTTTTTTTATAGTTTGGTTCTGGAGTATTAGAAGATACAGAAGATACACCAATCAGAATTAAGAACTTGGCGGCATTTTGGTATGATGTACACTATATTGCCAAAAGTATTGGGACGCCTGACCTTTGTGCCCTTTCTTGCCATATGAGGTTCTTTTCCAAACTGTTCAATTGCACAGAACATCTTTGGATGCGGGAACATAAAATTCTGTGTTCACTTGAACTTGGAAAAACCCAAAACCTGTTCCAGCCTGGGAATGCACAAAGTGAGCTCCTCGAAGATCTGGTTTACGTGGTTTGGAGAGGAAGCTCTTGAGTGGCCTGCTATAGAGCTCTGAACTCATCCCTACTGAACACCTTTGGGATGAATGTGAATGCTGCACCTCAGGTCTCCTCACCTACATCAGTACCATCACATCTTCCCAGAAGAGTGGAGGAAACTATAAGGAGTTTCCTTTGGACTAGATGTTGGATGTGATGCTCAGAAAGCACATACCGTACTCATGACCAGCTGTCACCTTTATCAAAATAGTGTATGTGCAGTGTTTTGTTAAAATTAATGAAAAGGTTTAGGTAGATATCATCTAAAGCCTTTAAATTTGCATTTGAGCTTATGTTTGTATAAGATTTGGCTCGGGTCGACTGCAGGACTTGCGTACCTCCGATGCCTGGTCGAAAGACCACAACTGAAGCAATGTAAATTCTTAAAAAAAAAATAAAAAAAAGATTGCACGTTCTACAAATCAACACACAAATCACTTGATGGGACAATATTGTTATAGATTAAGTAACTTCTGCACCCAGGTTCCCTCTCAGATGTAATAAAGGCGAATGACGCATGCATGAAGAACATGGTTCAGTGAAACAAAAAGACGGAACTTCGCCATACGGCTCAAGGAAAAGGAACAAATCAGATGCTTTCAAACCGGAGACCATGACCGCTGATTATACAGGATTAACACTCACATTTTTTTTTTCCAGCTACCAAAACAGATGCCATGCCAATAGAGAAAAATATGATCTTACTTACAAGAACTGGACAAAAGTATCAGGACATCTGGACCTGGTCAGGGACTTTTCCAATGTGTGGTTCTTCACTAAACTGTTACCACCAAGTAGTAGGTACGTAACTGAAGAGAATGCCGTTGGGTTAGGTGGCATTAAATTATCCCTTCATTTGAACTAGGAGACCAAAATTTACTGCAGCATGACAATGCCCTTGTAGAAGGCACGTTTTACATGGGTTGAAGTGGAAACCCAGGGTTCCTCACCTACATAAACACCTGCCTTTACTAAAACCCGTGTGGCTGAATGAGCAAAAATTTCCACAAACTCCCTCCAAGACCTATTTGGAGATAGAAAAATCTATGAACATCTTCCCAGCAGAGTGGAGCTCAATATAGCAGCAAATGAGTACTAATTGTAGAATGACCAGGTGTCCACAAACTTTTGTCCATATAGTGCATGTTCTTGGAAAGCCAAATGAGAGATCTTTTGGTCCTCATCACTGAGGTGGCTCTGATGGATGCTACTGTTTTGGCAATAATGGCTCTGATATACAGGCAGAATTGCTTGATATCTGGTACGTTTCCAACGTCGGTAAACTCAAAAAGTAATTAAATAAAAAATAAAAAAGGAGCGAAACATCATTCCCAGGTCAATCATCAAGACTTCATGGTGGGACTCACCAAATAAACAACTTGATCCATGTGCTTCCAAATTCAAAACAATCGCAGAGTAGCATAAAGTCAAGGCAAGATGTTAGAATTCGATGTTCTACCCATGTGATGCTGGAGCCTAAGCGGAAACCCAAAATCAGGTTGGACCTGAGAAACCACTGAGATAAGGAACTAATTGTTTTGGTGTGAAAACTGAATATGGGTTTAAGTTTAAGACAGTAACCAGGACACGATCACAATGTAAGATTTACGGTGGAACTTAAAGTTATAATGTTCCTATTATCATTTTTATCACAAGACTCTTTTCTTAATCACCTCAGTTGATGTGAAAAGACTCGAATTTGACTCTCAGCACAATGATCTATTAATAGAATGATATTAATGACTCAAACACTGATTTCTATTCAAATCATCATGAGCCCAAAACCTCCTTTGAGTTTCTTCATCATTAAATGTTCTGCTTGCCGTTGAACTGATGCTGAACTGTACGTTGGTGATAAGTAGATACACAAAGTGTACCACGTGTTTGACCAGTTAAGTTTTTATCCGATATTCAAAAAGTTATGACTGATTTGCCGAACTGAAGTTACAGTAAAAATTTTGCCAAACAAATACTTGAGTAAAGTACAGATTTTGGTCTAGGACATTTTTATGTATGTCATCTTTCTGTCAAGTTTTAATCATTGTCTGAACAAATGTTGGTTCAGTCTGCTTTCCAAAGCTAAATCAAGCAAATAACTGAACACTGAATTTGACACTCCTTCCTCTGTTACCCAGGAGGTGAATTCACTGTAAACTCAGCTGTAGTTAAATTAGACCCTTATGTATTAGTAATAGCATAAAGCTGCTTTACAACAAAGCACTTCTATAAGCTGCTGTTGGGGGGAGGGGGGAGTGTCTGACAAATACCTACTGCAAATGTTCCACCAAAAAAAAAAAAAATGAACAAATAAATAAATAATAATTAAAAAAACGCAACCTAAGAACACTGGAAGAATTTTGAAACTGGCAACCCCAGGGGAATACCTCTTCACACTTGGAAGTCTGATTTGGAAGTACATGACATTGTGCCAACATGGAGAGTGAATGAATGACCATTTATATATTCGGACAATCGAAAATGAAAAAGGTTTTATTTGTTTGCAATTGAAGATTGGATCGCTAAGGGTAGCTGGCTAGCTTCTTGCTAGCTTATCAACTTTGTTGCTCAAACAACACACACAAAAACAAGCTTTTATGAAGTTGTTCAACTGCGAGTTAAATTGAATGAAACCTGATGGTATTTGCTGAATGGGTTATCCCTAAACCCCCGCTGACCCCAGCACCACGATGTATAGTTTTGAGTAAAACATCATTAAAATAACACCATTTACCTTGACCTTAACACCACTAAATTTAGGATGAACGAGATTCAACCAAAAACCTTAAATATTTACCATTAACTTCCCTTGGATTGCTTGAAACCGAGCAGAAAGAAAACCAGGACGCCGGCGAAACCATGCCTCGCACAACATGCAAGAAGCCTTTGGGAGGGGGAAAAAAAAAATAGAGGTGGTCCGAGGGGCGTGGCTTTGTGGACCTTACCTAGGCTTCTGCCCTGTGAGCCACAGATAAGCGTCGTAGAGCAGCGCGGGAATGGTGTGGCTCACCGTCGTCCAGTACTGATTGGTAAACGGGTTGGAACGCAGGTTAACATTGGGCCGCCTGAACGCCTGCTCTAAAGGGTTCGTCTTGAACGTCATGTTTATACAGTATTCTGCAGGGAGGCATACACACGCATAGAGACACAGAAACAGGACAAAACGGTTTAGACCGGACCGAGAGCGGCAGAACGGGACAGAGAGAGAATGAGAGACAAGAGAGAGAAGTGACAAGTGTGTGAGAGAGAAAGAGAGAAAGAGAGAGAGAAAGAGAGAGAGAGAGAGAGAGAGAAAGAGAGAGAGATTGCAGAATCCAGCAGGTACTGTCTGGCTTATGCATTCTCCCCGGGTCTGCAGTAAGCAACGACAAGACATGTGTGGTTAGACTGAGCACGAGGGGAGGCGGGGATCGAGACAGATAGACGACCGGCCGGACGGGCGAAGCGGTTTACCTGGGCTCCCGTCCCGTTATCCTGAGGAAGAGATCATAGAGGAATGCTGGCGCCTTGTGGCTCACAGCAATCCAGTACTGATTGATTAGATGATTGGATGTGAGATTTACATTGGGCCGTCTGATAGCTTGCTCGAGGGGGTTCCTCTTGAAAGTGGATATAACATGGTATTCTAAGAGACAAAAGTGAGGATTCAAGTGGGTAAACTTTGCACAGCAGTAATGACGATTTAGTATCTTAAAAAGATCAAACAACGGCCAGTTCTTCGGAGACTGACCCATTTATCAGTTCAACCAAAAGTGCTCAGTGCTCGCCGAACGGAACTGATCCCATGCACTAAAAGCGAGCTTGCTTTCATACCGCATTCTTACAAACACACTGTAAATACACGGATCAGGCATAGCATTATGACCACCTGCTGAATATTGTGTTGGTCCCCCATTTTTGCTGCCAAAACAGTCCTCGACAGCAGGAACTTCTTCAGCAGTTTGAGCTACTGAAGCTTGTCTGTTGGATCGGATCACACGGACCTGCCTTTCCACGACCCTGTCGCTGGATCACCGCTGTTCCTTCCTTGGAGTGCTTTAGATAGAAACTGACCACTGCAGACCGGGAACATCCCACAAGAGCTGCAGTTTTGGAGCTGCTCTGCCCCAGTCGTCTAGACGTCACAATTAGTCAAAATCGTTCAAATCCTTATGCTCGCCCATTTTTCCTGCTTCTAGCATCAACTTTGAGGACAAAATGTTTCTGAATAACAAATATCTGTCCACTAACAAGCGCCATGATGAGGTAATCAATCATTTTCTCACAGGTCACAATGTTATGCCTGGTAGGTGTATTTAAACACAGGCCGTAGACTGTAGTACTGTTTTAAACAATGTGAAAAAGACGGACGTGAGGCAGAATAAAGCTAATTACGTTTTAACTCACGGACTTTGGACTCAAAAAACCCGTAGTGGGAAAACGTTAAACGATTACAGAGTTCTTCACATCTAAGGAATTTTTCGTTCGATTCCGATTTGTTTATTAAATGTTAAATCGGACTCAAGTACATTCACACTAGATTCGCATTACATGGGGTCTTCTCGATGAGACAATTTGCAGCAAAACAGGGCAAAGTTTTAGATACATCCGGTCAATTTTAGTGACTGTGACAGATCTGATTCTATTTAATCTTCTTAACAGTTTTATCTAGTTTTATAACAGTTAGATCTGAACCTTTTGTACAGTATATCTGAGGAGATTTGTAAAAAAAAATAAAAATCATCCACGCTTCCTTGCAGCTCATCCAGTTCCCACCTTGTATAGAATGCAAGCTTGCATGTAGGTGACGTTGTTTATAAATGACTGCGGGTGTTAACGTCTCCACAGGGACACGCTTTTTTTCTAATCTCTGAGATCTAGAATTCATATCCCTCCATAAACTGAAGCAGAGGAGCAGAAGTGCAACTGACAAACGGAAAATGTAAACAGTTTAATTTCACCTGGACCAGTTCCATTTTACAGTCTGTGGTAGTTACTACTGGACATCTACCACTGAATGGGCAATAAAGAACTAAGAATAACCCACAGGACATCAGAGTGGGTCTTTCCACCGAACAGGATGACCTGGTGAAAATGGGCCTAGTCATGTCACATCCTGTCTTGTTATAGATAATAAGGCAGGTTTTGTTTTTGGCTGCAAAAAATCACATTAACAAAATGGACTTTTAAACAAGAGCTGCAAGAAAAATACATCGAAAGCTATAAAGAAGCGAGGATAGGGCTGAATTCTTTCTACACCAGACTCCATGTGGCCTATTAACAATAACAGACTAAATACACCAATCCTGTAAAATTACTGATCCCCTGCATTAACGTGACTCCAGTCGAAGCCCTCCTTTAACACTTCTATTGGAGTAAATGTACAATAAGGTCCCGCGTTTGGAGTAACTTATGTATGACTCTATATATGAGTAATTAATGCAGTTCAGTGCTCCATTTTCCTGCACCTCGGACCTTTATAAAGACAGAGAGCGCTTTCTGTAGTTACACACAGTAAGAGAAAGTAAAAGTAGACAAACGTTTCGAGCGTTTCGTATTCAGACGTTGCAAAACTTAAATCCATGGACGTTTGGGGGGGAAAATAGAAATCACTCATTATTTCCATTCATCTATCTGCCATTAAATCTGTGGGTGTGTATAAAAGTTTTTGCCCTGCATCACTTTTAATATTCCTGTGATGTGACTCTGTGACATAATTACAGTGGCTGAGAAGTTCAAAACTAATTAAGAAATCCAAAAACAGAAACAAATCAGAAAACAAAATAACAAATCCAAAAACAAAATAAATCCAAAAACAAATCCGAAAACAAATCTGAAAACAAAATAAACAAATCGGAAAACAAATAAACAAATCCAAGAAAAGTTTACGTTGAACCATTGTTTTTTCCCCCTAATAAAGAACTTTAAATATTTTGACACTTTTACACAGACTTGGCAACTTTTTTTTTTTCTGCCGCATCCTGTTGCACTTACTGCATATCTTAAATGAATATCTTGTGCAATGAGCGAAATGTATTTCATACGCAAACTTTACAAACCTTTTCTGGATTGTCTAAATTGTGATTGTGTTTTGTGTAGGGATGTTAAAATGAATGCGGAAAAAAAAACCGCAAATACATTTTAACGGCACTAATATTATTGCCGTGCGCATTTCTGTTTGACTATTTTTATTACCATTTTAAATAAACATATATGATATTAATACGAAAATAAAACCTTCAACACAACACACATTTACTCACAAAGTAATTTTATACTGTATATATTTAAAAAAACTGAAAATTATTTTTTTATCAGTAAAAAATCTTTTAATGATGCGCAAAATTCCGTTTGGTGTCCTGATAATTTACGTAATTTAAAACACCATAGTTACTTTTAAACACTTTAGTCTTCATGCTCTATGTTGATTGAAGTATTTAAAAACTTTAAAAGTTTGGATTTACGGTACAATTTGAACAGATAAAAATCTGTTAACTCGTGACGTTACATATTTTAATTGATTGTCTAGTTCTGTTTATTTACTGATTTATTTTTGTGTTCTTTAATTTGTTAATGTTTTCTGATTTGTTCATTTATTTTCGCATTTGTTAATGTGTTTTTGGATTTGTTTATTTGTTCTCGGATTTGTTTATTTTGTTTTTGGATTTGTTTTGGGTTCTGTTTCTTTTTTTTTTGTTTTCAGAATTGTTCGTTTGTTTTCGGATTTGCTTATGGATTTGTTTATTTGTTTTTTTAATTTTTTTCATTTGTTTTTTGGATTTGTTTATTTTGTTTCGGATTTGTTAGTGTGTTTGGATTTGTTCATTTGTTATCAGTCAACTGTACACAATGCATTGCTGAGGTATAAAAGTCTTTTGGTTGAGCTACATACAAAAACGGAAAAAAATCAAAAGAATGGTTCATACCGACTTCACCCCAGTGAAAGGGATTGATTGCGCCGGTCGTGCAGTTGTACACCAACAAACTTTTTGGCCTGTGAACAAACAGGAAAGACTCCATTATTCTTACTCCATTAGTTCTTATGAGTGTCTGACACTTATTATTGTTCTGCTCTTTATAATATTATATTTCTACACTACTCACATTTCTCATAACCAAAAAAAAAAAAAAAAACTCATTTAGTTGGCTAAGGGAATACATTTCTTGTGCTAAACGCTGTGCATTACAGATATATATATATATATGCCGTCATTGGCAAAAATATCAGCAACAGTTCTTGGAAAATTGTTCCAATTGCAAACGTTTTGGTATTCACGTGCTTATTGTTTTTGTTTGCACTGCAACAACACAAAAAACAAACAAACAGAGGAAAAAAAATTTAAACTTGATAAGATTTCACACAGAAATAAAAAATTGACTGGACAAAAGTATTGGCACCTTGTCAAAATTGTAGGAAATGACTGCTTTTCAAGCATGTGAGGCTCCTGTAATTTGTACTTAGACCCTCCTGTGGTAAGTAACAGGTGTGGGCAATATAGTAATAATAGTATAATAAACCCCTTGTGTTGTGTGTCATGCTGAGCATAGAGAGGAGAAAGAAGTGTAAAAAGGGTTGTGGATTTAAGAGAAAAATATTGTGGAAAATTATTGTGTAAAAGACACCATGGCACTGTTTACAGAAAAATAAATTCCTATAAAGAAAAGAACACAGCCCCTACAGCTAAACATGGTGGGGGCTCAAAGATGATCTGGGGATGCTTTGCTGCTTCTGGCACTGGATGCCATGACGGTGTGAACGGTATCATGATCTAATCATCAATTTTGGGGAGCAACGTAGTGGCCAGTGTCAGAAAGCTGCGCCTCCACCAGAGGTCATGGGTCTTCCAGCAGGACAATGGCCCGAAACACACATAAAGCTTTGGAGAGTTCTGAAATGAGTCCAGATCTAAATCTCATAGAACACCTGCGGAGAAATCTCAAAACAGCAGTTGGAAGAAGGCATCCTTCAAATATGAATGACCTGGAGCAGTTTGCAAAAGAAGAGTGGACCAAAATTCCAGTAGAGAGGTGCAAGAAGATTCAACTTTTCCTATGCGAACAAAAATGGCAGGGGTGCCGATATTTCTGGCGATGACTGTATATGCAGCTGTACATGTAAAGCCTGTTTGACCTCATTTGTGAGCTGTTATCACACTGACCTGGTGTGTTTCTGCGAGCCTGAGTGCCACGCAGCAGCCAGAATTGTGTTTATGACCACGTCGACCGGCACGAGGTCAGCCACAGCGCTGTTAGAGGCTCTCATGGTGCGTAGGATGCCTTTCCCCGCCTGCGGAAATAAAAGAGTATGTTTGTATCGCGTATATACGTTTTGTAGTGCGTTGGGGTGATGATGAAGATGAAGATGTTGGTGGCAATAATAATAATAGTGAAGATGATAGTGATGATCATGCTTATGTTGGCAAGTATTGATGATGATGATGATGATGATGCACTCACAGCAATAAATATCCCACTCGGTCCATTGAAATTATCAATCCATCCCTGGTGTGGGGGAAAAAAATAACACACTATTAGGATCGAAATATACACTAGTGATGTAAACGTTTGCAGGTAGATCACAGGAGTGAGAGCGATATTTACAGGAAAGGGCTCTTTCCAGCTGGCTCCTACTATAGAAGGCCGCACAATGGCCACGTTTAGATTCCCACACTCCTCCTGGACCAGGTACTCGGCCAGGGCTTTGGTGTACGTGTACGTGTTGGGTCGCTCGCCGAGCAGCTTGGGGGTCATCAGACTGACCAGCTTATCATCCATCCACCTGCATATAAGCACATGACCAAATTAAACTTCATGTAAAGTCTCATCCAACTGTATTCAAAGCAACCATCATTATGGATATAAAATCAATAAATGATTACACAAAGGTTATAGAAATGGCATAGTTACACAAAATACGTACTCCAGCGTATCAATGAGCTTCTTGTAGTCGACAGGTGGTGGGTAGACGACCTCCTCAATGAGCTCTCGGTCACAGTTAGCGTATGCTGTGGAGATGTGAATAAACACCTCCAAATGTTTCATCCCGTGAGCCAGATTCAGCATCTTCTGTGTGGCCAGAACGTTCAGCTGCATGGCATCTCTGAGCAACAAATACATAAATAGTCAAAATTACAGCTCCCTTATAGTCACTAAACTCATGATATCAGAAATAAAGACTGTGGATTTTGTGGATAAAAAAAAAAAAAAAAGCTCCAGTTCTCCAGTCTGGAACTCAAAAACCAGAGTCGCTAATAGAACTAAAAGAAGTAACATGTTGCCCCCCCACCTCAAAACATCTAATCCACACTTAACTGAATCTGAGAATAAAATAAAAAATCACATTGACAATAAAAATACAAACTCGAACCTGCCATGAATGAGCAAGATTGCGCAGGTTATTTATTAGTACCTAGAATAATGATTCAGGTACAGAGCCGGGAACTCAAGGGATTGGGAATACACAGATGTGTAGCCTTAAGAAAACCACTCATCACTGGCGGATCAGGAAAAAAAGGCTTCAATTTGCTAGGTAGCATAAAGATTGAATTCTGTAGCAATGAAAGAAGGTCATGTGGTCTGATGAGTCCAGATTGACCCTGTTCCAGAGTCATTGGCGCATCGGGGTAAGAAGAGAGGCGGATGAACCGATGCACCCATCCTGACTAGTCCCAACTGTACGAGAGTGCGGGGGCAGGGCTATGATCTGGGGCCGCTGCAGTTGTTCAGGTCTCGGTTCAGCAGCGTTTTTTGTACACAACGAATGAGGTCAGCTGACTACCTGAATATACTGAATGAACAGGTTATTCCATCAATGGATTTTTTTCAGTCCTGATGGCACGAGCATATTCCAGGATGACAATACGAGGATTCATCAGGCTCTACTTGTGAAAGAGTAGTCCAGACTTTAACCCTATTGAGAATCTTTGGGATGTGCCGGAGAAGACGTGAAAAATTACTGCAACTCTGGATGGTAATAAATGTTGTGAAATTGCAGAAGTTTATTGTAACGATGCCATTTGTTTGGACGGGCAGTGTGTGTAATAAACTTCGTAAATGGCAAAAATACAAAAAGAATAGCAGAGTGAATGAATGTGAAAACGTTCTGTACACAGATCTGTTCTGTTTGTGCTCGAACGAAGTACAGGAGAGAAGATGTGATCAGACTGCCTCACCCCCACAGTCAAACATGGAGGATTGTGTTACCAAACTTTCGTCAGGCACACAGGTTTTTTTTTTTTGCGTTAAAAAACTCCCAAATTGTGAAACGGTCTTGGCAATAGTGTGATTTGCACATAGTCACAATCTTTAAATCCAGGCTGAAAACCTATTTTAGTCAGTTCTTTGATTATTAACTTTTAGGTATTGCCCAGAGGAGAATCGTGGGCATAGAATCATATTCAATCTGAAATATTCCTTCAATATTTTAAAGCTGCACTGCAATTAGACGACAGACTTAAGTAAGTTCTGAGACGGTTGTTTGTATATGACTTGAATTATGATGTCACCCAGGTGTTTAGCACTGCTCCCAATTTCACTATGTGCAGTTTATATACAGTGCATCTGGAAAGAATTTGCAGCGCTTTACCCCCCCCACATTTTTTGTTGTTATGTTACAGCCTCATTCCAAAATGGATTACATTCATTATTTATCTTAAAATGTTTGAGAAATCTTTTAATATTTGTTTGAGGGAATTCAGGTTGTATGTACATTATATATGCATACTACACACTATAATGTGTGTATAGTGTACTCTATATATAATTCATTTATAACGTTTTTTACAGTAGTATTTCTTTATATTTATACAGTAATTTACTCTATTACAGTAATGTTTATCCCCCACATCATCTCACATATATATATATATATATATATATATAAATAAATTTATACTATAATGTTAAATTGAAGAACGGGAGACTAAATGAAAACCACGCCTACTTGAGAGGCTCGTTGAATCGGATGGTGGCTGCACAGTGGAAGACGACGTTGATGTGCTCCTTCAGCGTGTCCTGGTCTTCTTTGCTGAGGTTTAACTCGGGCTGCGTGAGGTCACTGTTTACCGGCACGATCTTCTCCGCAAAACCTGGCTGCTCTTCTCTTAATCTGTCGAAAAGCTAAAATGGGGACACAAAGCAGGAATAATTACAGAGACGAGTTCAACTGTGAGGGCATTAAATAAATCCAGACAGCAGCTGCTTCCTGATCCGACCTCTTTCTCATCAAGATGAATCGATGTGTTACTTCACTCTTATCTGAATTCTACACATAGGCTCACTATTGTATAGGATGTCTTTGGATGAGGACATTATTCCCCTCACTTGAACGAGGAGACCCAATCCGTTATTAGCATAACGATGCCCCTGTGCGCAAAGCTGGCTCCATGAAGATATGTTTTGGAGCGGAAGATCTAATTCTATACAGCTCTGACCTCAACCCTACTGAACACCTTTGGGATGAATGTGAATGCTGAGTGCACCCCAGGCCTCCTCACCTCCACTACATCAATACTTGACTATACTGACAATCTGAATGACTACAAATCTCCACAAAATCTAGTGGAACATCTTCTCAGCAGAGTGGAGGTTATTCAAACAGCCAATGTGGTGTTTAAAAAAATTCCAGTGGTTCACAAACTTTTGCTCATTTGGTGTATGTATACTGTATAATTTGGACACAGATACGTGCAAACTCCCAAGTCAAGTGGTCCAGTACTCACCCTGCAGTTGATCATGTCTGCGATGCGGGCGCTCGGAGACTGACCCGCTTTGGGTCGCACGAGCACGTAGGCCTGTCTGGTGCCAGGGCAGGAGCGGAGCAGCTTTTCCAGCAGCACTTTGCCCATGAAACCTGTAGCTCCCGTGATCAGCACGTTCTTGCCCGTGTAGTACTCCGGAATGGTGACCATCCTGAGAGTGTGTCCAGTCCCTTAAATGAGTCACAGCCACAAATTAACACCAAAGAAACAAATCATCACACTCATCCTTTTACAAATTCCCTTGTACTCATTTTAATCAACAAAGTCATCCCTTACTGTTAGGAAGTTTTCCTCTCTACCTCGACCATATAAGGATTTTCACAATGTGGTGCTGAGTGACAGGTTGCACAATGTCGAATGGCCACTGGTCAATGATGACTGCTGCTCGGTTTTCCAGCCTTTTATACTCTTGATGGAGGACAGTGCACTGTAATGTCATAGGTAGCTTGTCATTGCTTGGTAAACTGCATGTCTGCCTCTAGTGGTGAAGCGTGGAAATACAACTGAATAGGAATCCTTTCTTACACTTACAAATATCATCATTTAAACATACTGCCATCTCCTGTCATCAACTCAAAATACAGTAACGTTACAGCTGGGTGATATGATGCATCATTAAAGAGAGATCTTGAGAATAAATAATTTGTAATACTCTGCTCCAAGATAATACACTGTATAGACAAACTGTATGGACACCTGAGCATAAGATTGCTTTGTGCTTCTTTACATTCAGAAGGCCAAGGAGGAGGTGTATAAATGTGTGCATATGTAGAGGACAGAAGGGTTTTGGAGACTGATGACCCGCTGTGGCGCCCCCTAATGGGAGAAACCGGAAGAAGAACAAGTAGAAGACATTCCACATTTAGTTAGGAATATTTCCCCCTCTGTAATGTAAAGCAAGTTGATACATTTTAGCCCGAAGGGCAGTGCGGACGCTGTTAATCGGACTACAGGTTACACATGAGGAATTATGGGTAAAACCGGTTCTACAGGGCTGTTGGAAATGTGCTGCCTTTTTTTATTTTTTTTTTAGCAGCTTGTTTGTAGTTGCCACAGCAGTGTTTACTGAATAACAGCGGCGGTCAATCCTGCGTCACGTGAACCCCAGAGCCCATGCAGCGATCTCCGAAAGTGTGTCCTGGGGGGGTTCGCGCATCTCTTTCGCACTTCTTCACTGATATTAATCACATGCATTTATAAAATAGTGTTCTTTATCCGGGAAAATGCTTCCATGGTTCCTCTCCAACCCATGTACAGCAGATCTTCACAGAGCTTCGTCATGCTGGAACAGGTTTAGATCGATTAGATCGAGTGAAGGGAAAATTTCATGCTACCAGTTCCAAAGAAACTCTGTACAATCGTGTGTTTTTTAACTTTGTGGTAACAGTTTGGGGAAGAAGCACATACAGCTGGTAGACAGACAGACAGACAGACAGACAGACAGACAGACAGACAGACAGACAGACAGATAGATAGATAGATAGTAAAAACTAAGAATAAGTAAAAGCTAAAATGTAATGTAATGTGTATGTAATAAACTAATATGTAAACACACACACACACACACACACCCCTGAAGGAGACTGATTACACCCCTTTGCTGAGGTAAATGTTGTTTAGAAATGCTGAAAGGCTGAAAACTTTTAGAGGAAAAAATGAAAATTAAAATAGATTTTTCCCCTCACACAAGTCGACATTAGCAGGATAAAGAGCTCTCGTTTTCCTGCTGAATCTAAACAAACGACAGGATTTTGCAGGTGAAAAGTGACAGTTTCGGTGAATTCGCTGTTCCTGAAGTCTGGTTCTACTTTGTGCAGTGTGAGAGTGAAAGTGAGAGTGAGAGCGAGAGTGAGAGCGAGAGCGAGAGTGAGAGACAATCAATGTCAATGGTCCTGCGATCAAAAGAAGCCTGAGAATGTACTGATAATGTCCGAAATTTAGGATGACCATCTCACAGTGAGTTTGCTGCTACGATCTATGCCTGCTGCCGAACCAATAAAAATACAACGTGAAATGACTCATTGATCCACATGAGATGGAGCTGAGACTTGAATACCAGGGAGGCAAAAAGAGCTAAAAGGAATATGTGGGAATAGGTGGGTTTTCTCTTGTGGAGTTGTGGCAGTGGAGATGTTGCATGGAACAACTCAGATGTTAAATTAACCATCAGAAGATAATCCATCAGTGGCATCATCCAACATTCTGGTTTTGCTATTGGAAGTTCATATGGATCACTATGTGCTTTTTAATAGCAACAAGAGAGGGACAGGAAATGGAAGTCCCACAATAAATCTACAGACACTCATGGACATTTCCTCCTAAAAAAAAAGACCACTGATGAAATTCCCCTTTTTACTTCCAGGTTGGAAAGGAAGTTAGATTGGGAATCTTGTGCACGGCGGCGTTCTTGCAGGTGCTCAAAACCTCACTGTCTCAAAATCTCTCAGAAAGTTAATTTGCTAGTTCCTGAACCTGTTTCTTATTTAAATTCGCTCGATGATGATTTCATTTCCTCCTCGATCTGATTTTAAATGTAAATCGTACGAGAAGAAAAGACGCTCTAAAAGCTTATTTATGAGGTTTCGGATCTAAAATTGGTGTTTTCCGGAACACTACGGCTTCTTTTATTAGAATCAGAGGAAATAAATTGAAAATACTGTTATGAAGAATTGCTTCAAGAGTTTTTTCATTTTGTAAAAAGAGAACACACACACACACACACACACACACACGCGCACACACACACACACACACGCACACAATCTACGACTTCTGACCAACCAATAAAAATGCAACAGAAAATGATCCACACAACATTTAGATAAGACTTAAATACAAAAAGTGTGTGTGCGCATATATATGTGTGTGTGTGTGTGTGTGGGGGGGGGGGGGGATCATATTAAGGTGTATGGTATAAATGCATGATAAACGACATTTTTGTGCGATGTTTCTGAGCCGAGTCCGTGTAGTGCAGCGTGATTCTCAGTGGATTTCTAAATTCTGAGGCTTCAATCAGAACGAGCCTCTGTATCACGGATCCCTGTGGTAACGTACCTCACGCAGGACAGATCTGGGACTCTTCGGAAACGCAAAATCGGCTCGGTCCGGGTGTGTGAATAACGAAGGCTCCAGATGCTGACGCTGCCCTCAGACGAGGCTCCTGGGAACTGAGCCTGGTGGTGCTGGTGGTGGTGATAAACGGATGCAGCCGCACTTCAGAGAGATGCTTAATAGGACAAAAAAACGGGATGAGAATGAGAAATATTATACATGATCCTCAAACAGAAATGCACTATATAAACAGAAGTATTGGGAAACCTGGATTTTTCCAGCCATATATGATTCTTTCCCAAACTGTTAACACCAAGTTGGAGACTTGTACAGGGTGTGTATGGATGTGGTTGCATGAAACTAGGAGACATAAACCTGTTCCAGCATAAACAATAAATCTAAGTGCACCCCAGGCCTCCTCACCTTCTCACCTACATACCCGAGTTTACGAACAACTGTGTAGTGAAAATCTCCACAAAATCTAGTGGAACATCCTCCCAGAAAAGCGGAGGGTATTAGAACAGGGACTAAATATGAAACGGTATTTCAAAAAAAAAGCACATCCCAATCTTCTAGTCAGGTGTCCACAAACTTTTGTCTATGTAGTGTGTGTAGATTGATATATGAACAAATAAATCAGACAGACGGACGGACAGACGGACAGACGGACAGACAGACAGACAGACAGACTTTTTATATCTTTGGGGAACTACAGGTTAATATAAATGAGCTTATTCTAATATATTATTGTTTCTATAGTAACAGCTCAGACTAATAATAAACAGATCAAATAAACTGTGATATTTTGATAAACTGTGATTAATACGTTACAATTTGAACAAGCTGACGCAGGGATTTTTTTATTGATGGACGGCATCTTGAAGTGAAAATGCGAACAATCAACTGTTATCCTTTACTTTTTGTTGGTAAAATGGCAGGCTGTGTTCTGTGTGTGTGTGTGTGTGTGTGTGTGTGTGTGTGTGTGTGTGTGTGTGTGTGTGTGTGTGTGTGTGTGAGTATCTGAGGTCTGAGCAGAATAAAAAACTCCAGATTTTTGATGGTGATTAAAGGATTGGCGTCGGGGCGTCGGTATAAAAGGTAACGACGTGATACATCGATTAAAAAAAAGTGTTCATCAGATACAAGAATTTGTGTGGAGTCGTATCCCATCAGTAGCTGCTTCATGTGTATCTTTAATGTATCGTATCGTTGCCTAGGCTTCAAGATTCAAATCGCATCAGATTCAGTTATGGAGATGCACAATTCCCACTACAGACTCCCTCAGAATCACACACTTACAGACGCAGGAGAATCAGCAATACCCCTGGGTGCATTATATCCACTTTCACATGTCAGTTATCTAGTCTAATCTAGTCTAGTATAGTCTAGTGTAGTCTAGTTTAGTTTAGTCTAGTGTAGTCTAGTTTAGTTTAGTCTAGTGTAGTCTAGTCTAGTATAGTCTAGTGTAGTCTAGTTTAGTTTAGTCTAGTGTAGTCTAGTTTAGTTTAGTCTAGTGTAGTCTAGTCTAGTTTAGTCTAGTGTAGTCTAGTTTAGTTTAGTCTAGTCTAGTCTAGTTTAGTCTAGTCTAATTTAATCTAGTCTATTGTAGTCTAGTTTAGTTTAGTCTAGTGTAGTCTAGTTTAGTCTAGTCTAGCTTAGTCTAGTGTAGTCTAGTTTAGTCTAGTGTAGTCTAGTGTAGTTTAGTCTAGTCTAGTGTAGTCTAGTTTAGTTTAGTCTAGTTTAGTGTAGTTTAGTCTAGTCTAGTGTAGTCTAGTTTAGTTTAGTCTAGTTTAGTTTAATCTAGTCTAGTGTAGTTTAGTCTAGTCTAGTCTAGTGTAGTCTAGTTTAGTTTAGTCTAGTGTAGTCTAGCTTAGTCTAGTCTAGTCTAGTTTAGTCTAGTGTAGTCTAGTTTAGTTTAGTCTAGTGTAGTCTAGTCTAGCTTAGTCTAGTGTAGTCTAGTTTAGTTTAGTCTAGTCTAGTGTAGTCTAGCTTAGTCTAGTGTAGTCTAGTGTAGTCTAGTGTAGTCTAGTGTAGTCTAGTGTAGTCTAGTCTAGCTTAGTCTAGTGTAGTCTAGTTTAGTCTAGTCTAATCTAGTCTAGTGTAGTTTGGTCTAGTCTTGTTTAGTTTAGTTTAGTCTAATTTACTGAAGGTTAAGTAAAACAGGCAGTGAGATGATGAGGGTTGAGTAAGACAGGCAGTAAGATGATGAGGGTTGAGTGAGACAGGCAGTGAGATGATGAGGGTTGAGTGAGACAGGCAGTGAGATGATG
>MU551748.1:380717-390717 GCA_024362625.1 Silurus asotus
TAAATATTACTTACATTTTTTATTTTTAATACTTTTAAAATAAAAATAGTTATATATTATTAATATATTGAAACTGTATATTTGACCAACCACTGTGACTAGCTTGTTTCCAAATATAGTAGCCAGTCAGCATCATCACCAGCCAAATGAATAATTAAAATCTTTTTAAATAAAAAAACAAAAAAAATTATACATATTTATAAAGTAACCATTTTCCAATATCACACAGACACCACGAAGCTCCAGACAGCATGATGATTAAAAAGGTGGTTTGATTTGTTTTTATTTGACACGCTGGTGTCCATGCAGAGAGTTCCTGCATGGTGTGAAGGCCATAGTGGCCATAGAAATTTTGACCAGAAAGTGGTGGATCGTGGGGGGCCGAGGTTTGGCGTGAAGAATGTGATGCTTCATGAGCGGTACCATTATAGACTTCCTACGAATTTCGTTGCCCTGCTGGAGCTGAAAGGACACGTACACTTCCGCAAGATTGTACTATACTATACACTGTACTATAGAATCTTATATTCCAAGATTCATCTTAAAATATTGTGTGAGGTCAGTTATTATAGGAAAGAAAATAAATATTGGCAAAGCTGCTGTTGATGAAAATACATCAACATTTTCTCACCAGTCAAAATTAAACTTTCTTTCGGCTTCTCCCATTAGGGGTCGCCACAGTGGATCATCCGTATTCATGATCCACATGTTTTGATTTGGCACATGTTTTACACTGAGTGCCCTTCCTAATGCAACCCTCCCCATTTATCCGGGCTTGGGACCCGCACTAAGAGTGCACTGGGCTTGTGCAACCCTAATGGCTGGGTTTGGTTCCCTGACTGGGATTGAACCCGGGCTGCAGCGGTGAGAGTGCCGAATCCTAACTACTAGACCACCAGGGAACCCTGACCTGTCAAGATTGAAAATTAAATATGGTTGAGAATAATATGTTACTATTAATGGATAAAAAAATGCAGTGTCAACTTTGCCACAAACAAAGATTTGTGGCATGATAATGGTCAAATATTTCAGGAATGCTTCAGTGTTGCGAAAAACCCAAAGAAACTTTCCTTCTCAGGTGACTTTGCTCAGCCTGTTTGTCTTCCTCTTCCTGGTGAGATCTTTCCAAACGAGGAACAGTTGCATTGTTGCTGGATGGGAACAAACAAAAGAGAGTAAGAATATGGAACCTTTTATCTTTTGACTTTAGTGGTATCTTTTTGACTATTTAACAATTTTGTCTATTTTCAGGAGATCGGGTCGCTTCGGTTCTTTATAAAGTGCAGTTGGACCTAGTGGATCTGTCTGTCTGTGAACACATCCTACAGAAACTCAGACCAGGACTGCAAATCATCACAGTGCTGTGTGCTGGTCCAGGGAGAGGAGGGAAAGATGCCTGCTGGGTACCAATTCAACCTTCGATCAAAAGTGTTAAAAAAATCCACTTATCCAAAATGTAGTTTATGTACTGTATATTTTTGTAAACTGTTTTCCAGCAAAGACCAGGAGACTTGGATATCTTTCAGCAGTAGTCTTTATTGCAGATGGCACTACATGTCAGAGGTAGGTTCTTCGGAGCTGCGGTCATCAAGTCCAACTGTAGGAACTTAGCATTTTGGTTTTATACACATTCTGGAGGCAGTCCGTCCGAAGGAGAACAAAGCACTAAGGTGATGAAAAAAAATTAAACATGAAAACTCTTTCTCAGACCACTTCATTATCAGAAGAATACAGAAAGGTTGACACAACTTTGGCATTCCCTCAGAAAAGTGGTTAAATCGTGAGCAAATGGTCACCAACACGGCAGGAGACGGAGATAAGGCGATACCTTGCCCCCTTGTTTCATACAAAGGAGCATTTGGAGCTGGCAAACCTTCATCCAGCACTTTGTTTTTACATCATCATGTAATTTAAGCTGTTACTTCATTTGTCTCCTAAAGATGTATAACATATATAAAAGCATGTATAGTTCCCAATACAGAAGAATAAAATTAAACAACTATTCAAAAATCTACAATCCTGCAATATCAACCAAGATATTTCAAACTTTAGTGCTTTTATTGAAGAAACATTTTTCAAAAAGCTACAAAGAACAACAAGTAGCTAATAGGTGCTTCCTTAAACCTGGCTTGGTGTGTTTGGGGACAAAGTAGGACTTGATTTTTTTTAGGATTTGGTGTAGCCATAAAAAGTTTGCCAGTATAGTTCACTATATACTGCATATAGTATAGTATAGTTCAGCATCTTTGTCAGCGTCACATTGGATCCGAAGCCAATTCTAGAAACACTGGGATATGGAAGGTCAGTTGTTAAGACGTTGGACTTTAGAACGGAAGATCATGAGTTCTAATCCCAGCACCACCCAGCAGTGACAGCTTGGACAACTGAGCAGTTGAGGGTTAAGGGCCTTACTCAAGGGCCCAGCAGTGACAGCTTGGTGGTGCTGGGATTAAAACTCTTGAGTAAGTTGTACTTAAAGTGACTATAAGGGCATAATGCCATAAATGTAAATGAGTGAGTGGGGTATACTGCAGGGGTCCCCAAACTAGGGCCCTCAGGCTGAATACAAAGATTTTAGAAAATCAAATTTTAAATATATGTTTTACCTATATCAGGTGTGTATTGAATAATCATGGTTTGCTTTTAAACTAAAAATTCTCCTAGTTATTAACGTAGCCTACTTTCTTGTTAGATTCACCAACCAATCGACAGAATGGTGCATTGAATGGGATTAAAACTCTTGAGTAAGGCCCTTAACCCTCAACTGCTCATGTGTACTTACTCATGAGTTCTAATCCCAGTACCACCAAGCTGTCACTGCTGGGCACTTGAGTAAGGCCCTTAACCCTCAACTGCTCAGTTGTACTTAAAGTGACTATAAGGGCATAATGCCATAAATGTAAATGAGTGCGTGGGATATACTGCAGGGGTCCCCAAACTAGGGCCCTCAGGCTAAATACGAAAATTTTAGAAAATCAAATTTTAAATATATTTTTTACCTATATCAGGTGTATATTGAATAATCATGGTTTGCTTTTAAACTAAAAATTCTCCTAGTTATTAACGTAGCCTACTTTCTTGTTAGATTCACCAACCAATCGACAGAATGGTGCATTGAACATAACGTTCCATCGTGATCAAGCAGGTGCTCCTGCATGCGAGCCAGAGGGAAAATGTAAAGAGAGAACAAAATGCTTAGGGAAGAGCTTCTAACCGAAAGTGATCAAATTATTGTTTTTTAGTTCACGGCAAAGAAAACAATTCGCACACACACTATAAAACCCGCAACAGAGAAGAGTATGCCAGCCTGCAAGGGCAATAATACTGGTTGTCACTCCAGCCCAGAGTTACAGATCCCAACCCACTCCCTGTTAAAGAAAGAAAAAATAACCTGGCCCTTCCAAAATAAAAATTTGGGGACCCCTGGTGTACTATAACTATCACGGATTGATCAGGCGTCGTAGTCAGGAAGCACAGGAAACAAATGCGGTATGTAGTCCGAGTGATCTATGGTAGTAACCTGTAGATCGGACTGTGAGTAAAGGGGAATAGGGACCTTATAAAGGGGACGGGAAAATGGAGGACAGGTGTAGGTGATTAGTAGGAGGAGGACAGGTGTAGGTGATTTGCAGGAGGGAGTGAGAGCATGAACATTGGAGGGAGGCGTGACTGGTGGCTCCCTGACAATAAATATGCAAAAATGAGTAAAAACCATACAGATAAAAAAAAACAAAAAAACAGCTGAGATGGGTGGGCATCTGAACCTGGGTAACTTACTTTAAGACTGTCTTGAGACCCCCAAGGAGGCACTGGAAATTATATCTGCAATAACCTTCTAGTAGTTTGCCATCCTGTCCTCACCAGAAGAAGTGGATAAAAATACATGACTTATGATCTAATGAAATTAATCTTTGGCACAGGGAGACTCGGGTGGTCATTTGCTGTGTCCACGGGCTAATGGACAGATGGTGGTGGTCGGAATCACGTCTTGGGGCAAAATTTGTGGATGCAGCGGGATAAACAACAAGATGAAACCTTAAAATCCAAAAATGGGCTGCTCCGGAAAGGTTGCTTCATCTCAGTTTGGCAACAGGGTTCAATGTATGTATACTTTTCTAGGGAATTTTCATGGAATACCTGAGGTTTGACCTGGAGAACCACCCTCAATGCCAAAGTGACCATCTCACAGTGTTTGCTGGTGAAGGCCTACCTATAGGTGAGGAAGATGTGGAAAAGAAAAGGGTTCCGTAAGGGTTTTTTGATTGGTTGATGGTGCCAGTGGAAACAGGAATCCAGGACCACTGTGAGTCCGAGTACAACCTGGATGAGATGGCAGGCCATCATGCAGGTTTTTGGAAGGATTTAGGAAGCCAAAATAAACATAGGCAGAACAAAAGAAACTCCACGTTGACTGTAATGTGAGCAGTGTGGTCCAGCGTGCATTCCTATGTCATGCCAGTTAGTGCTTTACAAATAAGTAAAGTGTTAGTACAAATAAAACCTAACGATGAATCAACATACTGAAAGGTTTTGAAAGGTGGAGGAAACCGGAGCATGCAGAAAAAGTCATTTAGACTAAATATTTGTCTGACTCTCCACAGACAATTGAAGTATCTGAGCTTAGGATTAAACAATGAACCCTGGACTTATTTTACCAATTGAAAATCAGGAGGATGGTTTTATTTGACATGGTTACGTATTATAATTTTAGCCGCATGCTCTGAATATACTGTAACCAAATGTATTTTCACTCTATTTGTAGTCAGGTCAGATTTGTGGCAGCAATCCCCCTGCACCAATGCTTATACACTCCAACACCATCGAACTTCAGTTCATGTCTGATTTCCGTGTCTCAGGCTTCTCCATTCACGTCAGAGCTGTTAAAGATCAGTACACTTTGGGTGAGTTGGAAATCAGGTATCAAAACCAGTCAAGCCACCAAGCTATAGCTAGCCGAGTGGTTTCCCAGAAACCCTGATACAGTAAATATGTCTGTAAATATGTCTGGTGGTGAGAGGAAACATGGCACTGATGATTCAAGGTGATAACAGAATAAGTTGTGGGGGCTCATACGTGCATGCCTATTGGTGGTATTGCATTCAAATATTATGGATGTAAGTTGCCTTGGATGGGCTTTTGTTTCCCTTCGGTAGCATATACAACATTCTACAACAGTGGCATTGTTCTGCCTTAAACTGGGAAGGCATTTGACCAAGACAGTTTTTTTCCCCTATTGTATTTGTATATCACATTTGACAGTAAATATGGTCACAAATCATCTTTACAGGAATCCAGATATTGGTTTTGAACCCTAATGAACAAGAGTAGAGTGGTGAAGGAAAACCCCCCCAAGAGAACACCTACGTGCAAAATCTTTAGAGGATACAGGCTCAAAATGAAACCTGTCCTCTTCTGGGTGACACAAATAGTGATAGATAGTCATTAGGACTTCCAGTAAGACTGCGTTATACAGTATATACAAACCAAAATAAATGAGGGGTCCAGAGACAAGAGGTGCCCTCTGACAACATTCCTGGTTCCACTGTGGCCTCATTAAATGTATAATTCAAAGTAGTAACAAAAAGTCAACAAAACAGAAATCCAAAGTAATGTGTAGTCTAAAACTTTGGGGTGGGAAAAGAAGTGACTTCATTAGACTTTAAAAAAATCTAAATTCTAATGGCAGTAATAATCTGTCGCCAAGAGACATTAGAGAATAACATTTGTCTAATTTCCTAACCAACAAGTACCACACTCTGGTCCTGGAGAACACCATGTCCTCTGTTTGATCAGACCACACAGGGCCAGCCTTCGCTCCCCACCTACATCACTGAGCCTCGGCCGCCCATGACCCTGTCACAGGTTAAACACGGTTCCTTCCTTGGACCACTTTTCATAGATACTGCCCACTGCAGACCAGGAACATCCCACAAGATCTGCAGTTTTGGAGGTCACAATTTTGTCAAACTCCTTACATTTGCCCATTTTTCCTGCTTCTAACACATCAACTTTGAGGACAAAATGCAATTGACAGCAATTGACCTGCTGCCTAATACCCATTACCAGGTGCCATGATGAAGAGATAATGAGTGTTATTCACTTCACCGCTCATAATGTTAAAATGTTATGCCTTGTCAGTGTATATGCAACAAACTAGGTTATTTAACTTCATAAAGATCTGTTACAACCAATTTAATATATAAATGTACACAAGTTCCATTAGCCATTAGCCTCCATTAGCCGACAGTTCGTTTCTCCAAACATTCAGCTGAAATTCTTTGCCATGCTTCTTGTAAAACTTGACAAAGATGTTATTCACAAGTTGGAGATTTCTTTCATGCCATTTCATGATAGATATCACTCCAGACGACTGTTTGCTCTCTAAATAACACTCACATGGATGCTTGGATGTACACGTCGGCTCATTGCCTTGTTGCATGGAAGTCGTTTCTAATGAGCCGCAGTCCAGACGGAATTGGATGGTGTGATGGTGAATAAGTCTCCATCCTTTCCTGCTCCAAAACAACCCAAACCATTAAGTTTTACTTTCATGTGTGACTGTGGGTGTGAGGCAGTCGGCTAACTTTTTTCTCTCCTGTTCTCAATCTTACACAAGATAAAAAAATGTCAACATTTGGATTCCACAGAACTTTCTTCCACTCATTCGCTAGCCAATTCTTGTGTGTTTTAGCCTTATACCTGTTTTATTTTTTCATAGAAACCAAAGAAACATGCATGTGTCTGTAATAATATGATAGAAGACTAGATGTTTCCGAACCTTAGACATTTATTATATACAATGTCTAATTTTCTCATCTTAGTACCCACATATTTATGTCATTAGCCCTAGTCTTGAGTGCTAATTATTTATAATACTCTCTCGTTTGGTTCAATGTGTGCAGCTCACTACACGGGTGAGCGCTTGTCCCTAGAGACGGTTTTGTCCCTTGAGACCGCCATCGATGCACTTTTACTAAGGTGACACAGCACAGGTGGGTCCTGGGAGACCTTGTGCTGGTAGGGTCATGACCATAACGACAGCTGTGCTTGAGGACGCCACACAAACACACACACACACACACACACACACACACACACACACACACACACACACACACACACACACACACATACTGTATCCCCTAAGAGTCAGGAATAGTGGATCAAAACAGCACTGGCATACTTTCTCTCTTCAGCACATGACCTCTGGTGGAAAGAAACATAACACCACACCATGTTTGTATAGCATGCAAACTGGCATTGTCTCCTGGGAGAGGTGTGTGTGTGTGTGTGTGTGTTTGTGTGTGTGTGTTTTGTGCTTGTTCATGCTTGGATCCACCAATACCTCCTCTTTTGTGTTTGTTCAGGACCAGGCTGTCCCCGGCGGTCCTACAGAGCCCTGACTACCCACGATCCTATAGCGACGATACCCACTGCCGCTGGGTAATCTATGTCCCCGAGGGTTATGTTGTCAAGGTAACACGGCCTGAGGATTATGGTGAGGGCAGTAGACTGGCACGGTCAACTCGTCTGTAGACATGAATGCATTCATTGGCTGTGTGAATATGCAGTGAGAGTGGAGACCTCGCGATCAGCTTTCCAGGCCAGAGAGAATGTGATACTTGTTTCCATTAGTGTAGGACTGAGGGGTTTACCGTTTTAGGTAGATGCATACTGATTCACACTTGGGGGTGTGCTATAATAGGGAAATTATTAGCAATACGTATGCTAGGTATGATAATAGTTGAATATTTTTCTGTTATGGTTCATGCTGTATTGGTTTATTCTTCTCATACTACAGTAATCTGATGGCATTTTTTATAAATGAAAGTTTAGCTGTTGAATGTTTTGTGGTAGGTTATCATTCAAAAATGAACAACAGTACAGTCTAAGACCAAAACGGTAGACGCAGCACCAAAGGAAATTGGAAAGACAAAAGCAAAACTCTGGTCAAAAAGTCAAAAATACAGAGGATTTATCTAAAAAAAAAAATACACAAACCTTTACAACCTTGAAAATGCATGTCCATGCACTTTATGTTGTGATGAAACAGAAAATAGAAATCGCAAACAAAGATGTACAAAATTTAACTGAGGGTGCCCCCTAGCAGTCTGGTGTATCATTATGCTAGTTCCCAGAGAAACTACAAACTTTTTTGTGACATAATACTTATTTATAGCTTTACCTCTAATTGTTATAAAGCAACAAACCCTGGAGACTCTTGAAATAAATACTTAATAAACAGCTATTTACATAAAACTTGACCATATCTGCAATTGCCAGCAACAGGAAGTGATAGCTCATTGATTGAGTTATTGGCCTTTCAATGGGGAGGGTTGCAAGTATAAATTCCAGTACCATTGCTGGGCCCTTGAGCAAGACGTTTACCTAATCACCTGTTAAAATGAGACAAATGTAAGTCTGGACAAAATGTGCAGGGAAAGGGGAAATTTTGCAACCAGGCGTTGGCAACGAATTAATGGCGAGAGGTTCTAAACGAGGTCCCAAAACAATTACTGACGGCCCAGATTCACCAATTCCTAGTTCCTCAATTTTCTGTTTCCCATGCTGTACAATAAATTACCCATTTACCGAACGGTCACCTTCTGAACAACCAGATTTGAGAACTGAACAGTGTTGTGTTACAAATGAGCCCATTCTTGTAAGAACACCATTACTGAATTAATAATTGTTTGTCATAGTTTTGTCATTACAGACATTGGATCTGTATCCACTCCTGCTCAGCGGGTTCATTAATAATTCACGGCTCTATTTGCAGTGTAATTGGTGTATAAGGGACAGTGTAATGTTGCATAACTAAAACACTGCTATCTGTCCAATAGATACGCATTGTCACTATGGTGGACTCTTTTCTTTCAGCTCGACTTCATTGACTTTGTTTGAGAGGATACTGAAAGGTGTCAGTATGACTCACTGTATGTATTCGGAGACTTTAAAGCCAGAGAACAAATCGGTAAACTGACCAAAGCTGCTCTTTCTGAAATGTAAAGCTCCACAGCACACTTTAGTGACACTGTACCTATGCTAAATATCAACATGCTAGCTAGTGTTAGATATACATTCAAATTTAAAGCTTAAATTTTTAATCAGATCATGAAATGACTTATAACCTCATTCTAGATTTAGTGATTAAATTACTTCCTTTGGTTAAATCCTCTAGAAATTTCCGCCATGGTATGAATTTAGCATTATAGTTAAATCGCTCGTCTTTTTTGTTCTTGTGTTTATGTGGGAAAGTGGTCTTGGGCGGTCACAGCATTTCTCCCCCCGGGTGATGGTTTTGCAGTTCATGACGGACGCCAGAGTGTCTGCCCGGGGCTTCAGCGCTAATCTCTCAGTCATCAGCAAAAATGGTGAGTGCATCAACAAACACAAACATGCAGAGCTGGGGCTCATCTTAGAGCCAACAAAACAACTCCCACTCCCACGCACATACTTTGTATACATTAGAAATGCCATTGTAATGCTAGCAATATATATAATGGCAGGTTATTTCGTAGCAGATTGGCACATAGACAAAAAACAAAAAATTTATCTTGAAAAAAATCATCATAGGTAATATGGACAAGAGTTTTTCTACATGTAGTTCCCATTTCCTCTTATAATAAGCTCCACTCTTCTGGGAAGATGTTCCACAAGATTTTGTGAAGATTTTTGCTAATCCAGCCATAAGGGTTTTAGTGAAGTCGGGTACTGATGTAAGTGAGGTGAGGAAGCCTGGGGTACAGTCAGGGTGATCATCCCAAAGTTGTTTAATAGGTCAGAGCTCATTAGCAGGAGATCTTCCACTCCAACCCATGTAAAACAGATCTTCACAGAGCTGGCTTTGTGCACAGGAGGCATCGTCATGCTGGAGCAGGTTTAGATCTAGTAGTTGAAGTGAATGGAAAGTTTCATGTTACCGCATCCAAAGACGTCACATATGATTGGTCAGTTGTCTCAATACTTGTGTCAATATAAATCGGATTTCAAGTAAATG
>MU551748.1:395717-423217 GCA_024362625.1 Silurus asotus
AGTGAAGGAATTTATCCCAGATAAATCAAACGGTTCATCGTCATCAATCTTTGCTCAAGCACACAATACACAACAAAACAAAACAAAAGGTTTGTGTTTTATTTGCACAGTAAAGAAAGATAAAAGGTACAGTCAGATAAATTACTGGCACAGAATATCATTTGTGTTAAATTTGAGTAAATGTACTTCATTACTGTACTTAAGAAATTCTCTGCCTACTGTCTAGTCAATGATATTAAAGATAAAAGCAACTTTTTCTCTCCACTACATTTATGAGTTAATATATGCAGTATTAATCTCTTTTACAGTTTTTCTCAGTTGCTTTGGAGAATTTCTTGAAATATTGGATCATTGTAATGGATATTCATATTCTTAGATAGTCACAATACCTCAGGTCTTGACTGGAAAGAGACTACATGTGTGTTCTAGCGCCACTATGTGGTGAGGATAGTGCTGTTCTTCTAGTGAATCTTCTAGTGAACATGATTGATTTGGGAGGCCAAATGCAGCTCCAATGCCTTCTAGTGTCCACATCTGTTTATAGTTTAAGTTTATAGTGTTCACATCTGTTTATTTTTACATTATTTTGTAGTTTTTCATCAAGGTCAAAGCAATAGAATCCTAGTTTCTGTGCAGAACCTTTAACATCCATGTAATCTTTCCATTGAACAGAATTTTTTTATATTTACACACCTTCATTTCTTTGCCCCCCCTTTTTTGTACCCTATTTTATCTATAGTCTTTTATCTCTCTTTTTCTACTCATCATTGCTCTCTCTCTCTCTCTCTCTCTCTCTCTCTCTCTCTCTCTCTCATTTTCTCTTTACAAAGTTATACACAAAGAAAGCAAACAGTAAAACAGGGTTTAAACTGTAAACTGGGCTTCTCCCATGTTCTTGCAATGC
The DNA here is from genome assembly GCA_024362625.1 of Silurus asotus. Taxonomy (NCBI): domain Eukaryota; kingdom Metazoa; phylum Chordata; class Actinopteri; order Siluriformes; family Siluridae; genus Silurus; species Silurus asotus. The sequence goes on from MU551748.1 coordinate 396,622, forward strand.
TTTTTAATTTGTTTAATTTTTTGTTTTTTAAAGTTAAATCAGATAAAGTCTTTCTAATATGTACAGAATCCTAAAAAAATATGTTTTCACCTATAATTTGTTTTGTTAATTTATAATTTTTTTTTTCTTGTGGCTTCTCTTGTCCACATTTAACATGTGATCTGCCAATGCATTAACTGATAAAGCCAACCTACATCTATGTCCTGATCAGACTGGTAAGTGGTCACATGACCAGTGTAAACCCACATTAGGTGAAACAGACCTACAGTATATACGAGGTGCCATCAAAAAGCTTTGAAGCTATTTCTAACTATTCTATTTCTAAGTTGTTTCTAACTGGTGCCATTCTGACCAGGTGTTACCACGTCTGCGATTTCGTCATGGACAGCAAGATTGAACAAAGAGCAAACGTGAAATTCTCTTTGAAAAAGGGCAAAAATGCCATCGAAATGTTTGACATGACATACGTTTGACGGACATCGATGCTGCAACGAGTCGTCTGAGGTGTTTCAAGTGGCATCAATAGCAAAAGAACATCACCGGAAGATCGTGAGAAATCAGGAAGCCCTTTCGACAACTTCAACCTCAGAAAATGTCGACAACTTGTGCATGATGATCATCAGAGAACAATCCACATGATCTCAATTCCTCACTCACACTACATGCCAGATTTTGTGAAAAGTGCTTATGGTTTTGCCAAAAGAGTGATTGATTCAATCAGTGGGTTCAGGCAGCTGAGCATTTGGTTCAGACAATAGAGTTTAGTGTTTTAGCAATTGAGAAAAACTGAAAACAAGTCTGATTGCTGTTAAGTAAAAATACGACACCAGGGAAATGCACAGAGAGTCAGTATTACCTTTGATACAAAATCTGACATTTTTGTCAAATAATGACATGGAAATTGAGGGAAGAAAAATCATAGGGACTAAAAATAATACAAATTGATTGGGTATTACATCTTTGATTTTTATTTATTTATTTATTTTGTTTTTATTTTGTTTTTATTTTTTTATTACAATTATCCCTAAAAAACGCATACCCATTCTTTCACCATAGGTTAGTTTTTATTTACCCTGCTTCATTGATGCATATTCTAATGTATTGAACTGTAATGCATATGGTATACTGTATATGATTCACTGTTTTGTAGAGATTAATACAGTATTAAGCCACATCTGGAACAGCCACACACCTGCTTCATAGCTCAGAGAAACTGCTGGCAGGGTTTCATGCTTAATTTAGTTTTTTCCACCATTCCAGACTTGCGTGTCATGATAAATTACACACAATGCAACAAAGCTGTCTTGCAGATGGCACCGGGACACAGCAGGCACATCAGATACAACCCCTGGAAAGAGTTCATTTTCGTTCTGAACTGCCAGATGCACAATGGGAAGAATCTGATAGCGAGAAAGAATTGTTTTAATGATTTTAAAAAGGAAAGATTTGGAGCAATAGAGTAACAGAACGTACATTTATGTATTTATTTCCAATTTTTGTGTACTTTTATATATTATGCTTGATTTATATATTAATTTTAATGGCACTCATTTCATTAAATCATGATTAATGCAGCGTGCACGTTTGACCATTTGTATTACAAATATAAAATATATAAAAGAGGCGAAATTGAAACCTTCAATGCAACACACATTTAATCACGACATCCTTTCTTTATTATATTATGTTTTACTGATGCGGCAAATTTTAAATCAGCACTAAAATCCGCCATGATGCACACATCCGGCAATCAAAACCGTCCGTGTGGAAACACAGCAAACGTTCCTTTTTGGTGTCCTGTTGATTTACGCAAATTAAAACACTTTAATTAACACATTTAGAAGAATATTTTGTCTTCATGCTCTATATTGAGTTTGGTTTCACTAATAATAAACATACATAATATTTGTCCATGCGCATGTTGAATAGAGTATTAAAAACGGAAAAGTATTGTTGGAGCAGGGATTGTTGGAGACTTATTTTAGGTGAATGGAAAACTAAACCAACATGGCTACCATTCCATATTTCCAAACAGATGACTGGAGTGTTTCGCATAATGGAACGGCCTGCCTAGTCAGCGCACCTAAATCCTATTGAACTGCTCTGGGATAAACTGAATCACAAGGTCAGTAAGAAATCTCGAACTAGTGAAGAACATCTTTGGTGAAGTTTCAAGGCAGCTGAATGTTTGGAGAATTGAACTGTTCAGCGAGTGTGCAAAGCTGGTATTCATCCTAAGGGAATGATTTTTCATTTTAAATAAATTGAAACATTTATAGATTTTTTATGTTCAAAGTCCTTCATATCCTCATATGCTACAAGACTGCTGCATCGAAACGAAAGGAACATGCAAATATCTCCCAAACTTTAAAAGACAAAGGGCTTTACAACCTTTTAACAGACCTTGCATTAGGATTGATTTCTCAGTACACCGTATTTTAGAATTATTGGATGTTTTAATTTAAATAAGGTGAGGATTAAATTCATCGTTAAGGCATGAAATTTGCATCCTACTTGTAATCTCTCAGTGTATTAGGAGGACATAGTTCAAGACTCTTCTCTGTTTTAGCACCGAGGTGGTGGAATGAACTTCCACTTGAGTCTCTAGCAGCCTTGAAACAAAGTCTAAAGACCTACTTCTTTTAGCAGTACTTTTCCTATAGAAAACACTACATAATATAATAATTTTTCTCCCAACAGACCTTTAGATTGATACCATTATTAGTCCTAATCTTAATATTATTATTATTAGCTTTGGATAAGCCAGTAAAGCAATATGATGTAGTAGATACATACAGTAGATGCAGATGTGTAAATAGAAATCAAATGTAAATCGCTGCTGTGGGAAAAAAAAAGGTAATTAGAGTATTGAGAGAAGTTCAAACTTAGCGTTTAGCATTAGTATGGCAAAGTGAATAAATTGGATAAATAACCCTGAAGTGATCTGGATTTTTTAAACTAAATATATAAACCTGACATGGTGGTGTAGAAGCTAATGCTCCTCACAGCTCCAGAGCAATCCTGAGCTCAGGTTACTCTCTGTGCAGAGGCTCCCAGAATCATTGTGGGCTTTATACCGGTTTTCTGGTTTCCTTCAATCTTCTAAAAAAAACTTGAAGCACTTGGCGAAAAATAATGATGTATAAACGAATATAAAAATTTTTTAAACTCTTTTACTGATCCTAACATGAACAATTATCTGCTTTCCCATTGCTTTAACTCTAGAGAATAAGGCCGTGGGGTGATCCCACACCATTCCCGTTTACACAATCAGACAATCAGCTGGCATTGGCTGGGGCATGGAAGTGCCATGATTTTCTGTGTTGTGATTGGATAGAACTTGTTAGCCCCATCCATCTTACCTTTATTCCCCTTTTCAACAGGGCTTCAGTGCAAAGGTCAGAGTGATAGAGAGATAGAGCTGAAGTAGAACTTCACTCACACAGTTTACAGATCGGACAGGACAACATGGAGCAAACGCTGGTAAGGCTACACTTTCATTACAACGGTTTCTCACATTCCTTTTCGCTATTCAACGATGTTCTCGGCTTCACTCGAAAGTTATCACCCCTCTATTAGTCACTAACAGACTGCTGCAGATGAACAGTGTGATTCAGAAATAAGTGCCCTAGGATTTGTATGTATCTCTGATTGTAAAGAAGTCATAATTTCCTATGGTATAGCTGCTGTATTATATCTATTTTTCTGTTACTCCATTAATAATTAATTAAATAATAAATCCATTTATTTAATTAAATAATTAAATGAGTAATTGCATATGCACTTAGTTACACTTGGGTGCTGGTTTTAAATGTGTGATTTCTTTCATTATTAATATACAAATGATTTGAATTATAAGAGAATACAGCTAACATCAGAATTATGAGAAAAATGTCAGAAAATGAGGCAAAACATTTATTTTAATTTGATAACTTGAACATTGAACCTGGAAGGGTTTTTTTTCTCGTTTAAAAAAAAAAAAAAAAAAAAAAAAAATTCATTGTGTGTGTGTGTGTGTGTGTGTGTGTGTGTGTGTGTGTGTGTATTTATTTATTTTAAATTTTTAAATTTTTAAATTTTTAAATTTTTACATTTTTAAATTTTTAAATTTTTAAATTTTTTAAATTATTAAATTTTATAATTTTTTAAAAAAGGTTCATTTGTTCTAAAATTGTAACCCATTTTTTTTAACATTTAGAATTAATAAAAAAAAAAACAGTGTGTAAGATTTATTCATATATAATTATTGCATTTGCACACCACTTGATTCATTCATTATTTGTTTGTTTGCTTATTTTTTTTTTGTTTGTTTGTTTTTTTACATTTTCTTTTATATTTAATTAAATCTTAACACTTCCATTGTACAATGTTAATTGACGACCACCTAAAATCAATATCATCATGTTTAGGTTATAATTCACAATCCTTTTATTAAATAATGATGTAATAAATGATGTAAAAATATACCGCATAATAATATCAAAAAAACAGACAAACAGTAAAAATATTCTCAGTCCTGGACAACATGCTTCATATGAATAAATCCTACAGATTGTATTGATTTTAGATCCTGAACAAAAATAAAAAATAGAAAAAAAAATGTTTCCACTTTTTTGTTTTTTTGTTTCAACAATAAAGAGTGGAATATAATGTGTATTATATAATGATATAACTGAGTCACTTGCACCTGTGCATTACAGATGTTTCCCGTGCTGATTGGACTCGTAGCCGTGTTAGTCACCATCTTCTTTATGTTCCTAAAACCAAGGAACTGTGAAAGTAGAAAAAAACTCTGCAAGCACCCAAAAACTCTGCAGGACCCCAGCATTAAATATCCGCTGCCCCTCATAGAGAAGGAGGTGAGTCAGGAATCCAAAAAAAAACACTGACTCAAATGACCTAAAATGATCTCACTGCTCTGATTTTACAAAAGTTTGCAATGAATATCTACGTGAAATTACTCTACTATATACAGTATCTACCAGATACTAGAAACCAGATGCCTGATAAAGTGGAGGTGATTAGAACTGTAGCATTCAGTAAGCAGGATAAATAAAAAAACACGAAAAAAAGATGCAAAATGTTCAAAGTAGAGACATATTATAATGCAAAGGCATTAAAAAGAATACAAAAAATAAAAAGGTCACACACTGATGGTAAAGTAGTGCCTCGATATCCAAGCAACATACAATAGTAAAACATTAGCTAATGCTAACAACAAATTAGCAACAGCGTTATTCCTGATCTCTCATCGAAGCTAGCATGTTAATAACTCTAGGATACAAGCTAGTTAAATGCTAAATATAAGTAGAATGGTTTCCGTTGCCTCTAATGCCTCATTCTCACTCTTATAATTGATAAACTAAGCTTTGAGATGCTTACAGAGCTTAGAAGTACGCTTTCCAGATGGAACTGCATGGTGTTGATGTATGGAATGGTAGCAATGTTGCTTTAGTTTTCCCTTTAACTGGGAATAAGTCTCTAACATTTCCTTCCCCTAAAATAACCCCAAACCATTAAGCTTTCACCTCCATGTTTCAATGTGGGGGGGTGAGGCCTGCTAACATCTTCTCCACTGTTCCTCAGTCTTAAATGAGTTGAATATATATATATTCTGCAATTTCTTCACTAATTATGTGAAACAATTGAACAATTACTGTACCAATTCAAAATTTGTCACATGAAACATTCAGTTTTAACCCATGTGCCCTTAATGGTGACAGGACATCACGCATGACACGAAAAGATTCCGCTTTGGGCTTCCCTCATCTCTTCATGTGCTCGGGCTTCCAGTCGGTATGAACCTTCACCTTGATCTCATGCTTATCTCGCACACGTATCTCACACACCATATCTCACCTGTCGTCTACATTGATATCAATGCTTCTGTATTTTTTTGCACTCTGAAAAAGGTCAGCACGTGTACCTGTCTGCTAAAGTCAATGGAAATCTGGTTATCCGAGCTTACACTCCCATCTCCAGTGATGAGGACCAAGGACACGTTGATCTCATCATAAAGGTGGGAAATAAACCACAAGCCGCCTCGGATGTTAAAAATTTACTGTATATTGTTGAAGTAAAAAGATTGGGTTATACGTAGGAAAATTTTAGGAAATTCCATTAAGGGATTAAATATGAAAAAAATATAAATATAAAAAACGTTTAGAACCTTTTTGATGTGTCTCCTTAATAATGTCTTTCATTACATTACAGTGAGCAGTGAAATAAATGAATAACTATAAATATGAACTTATAAAAAGTCCAGAAAAATTCAATATTTATTCTTAAAATAATTCACTTTTTTTAAATTTCTTTTAATTAATAATTGTAATTTTTTGTATTAAAAATGGATTATCTACGCTCTTTAACCTAGGTATATCACAAAAACACACACCCAAACTACCCTGATGGAGGCAAAATGTCTCAGTACCTAAACGACATGAAGATCGGAGACACCATCGACTTCCGAGGGCCAAACGGCCTTCTGGTGTACAACGGCAACGGTACGAAAGCTCAGAATCTAGATCTAGAACAATGTTAAGAAAAAATCTATGGATTAGAAGATACCAAATACATAAGTTCTAACCAACAGAGGGCAGCATCAGGCAATGTGTCTGAAATAAGTTGCATTGAGAACATGAGAATATTTATTGATATAAATATTATTTTCTGTTTAAGGTTTTTTTGCTATAAGACCTGATAAAAAGTCTGACGCCAAACTGCAGAAGTTTAAACACGTGGGAATGATCGCTGGTGGCACAGGTCAATACACGTGCGCATTTCACGAAGCATAAAGGTTATTTTTGATTGTTATTCATGCTACTGGTCATGTCTATTCAGGCATCACTCCAATGCTGCAGCTTATTCGCAGTATCACAGCAGATCCCACAGACAATACCAGGTGCTCCCTTATTTTTGCCAACCAGGTCAGTCATACTTATGACATCACTCATATCCACATACATACATAATACATGACCAAGCTGTAAGGCTGTAGATTTATATTATATTAATGCACACATTGTACTATACACTATTGGGACAAAGGTTTGTGGACACCTGGTTGTAAGTATGGTATTTGCTTTTAGTCCCCCATTCCCTTTAACATTAACCCCCACTCTTCTGGGAAGATGTTCCACTAGATTTTGTGGAGATCATTGAGCCACTAGGTTTTTAGTAAAGTCGGGGGTGCTGATGGGGTGGAATTGCGGAGCCCCAGGGTGCAGTCAGCGTTTAAATTCATCCCAAAGATCTAACGCAGGAGATCTTTCACTCCAACCCATGTAAACGATATATTTATGGTGCTGGCTTTGTGCACAGGAGCAATATCGTTTCGGAACAGGTTTGGGTCTATTAGGCGTGGAGAAGGAAAAATTTAATGCTGCTGCATCCAAAAACATTTTCTATACAATCATCTCTTATATTTTGTAGCCAAGGCTAGAAAAGTCAGGTGTCCAAAACTGTTGTCTATTTAGTGTGTGTATATATTTGATATGCAATGCTTATATATGTATCTTCACTAAATCTGTGCACAGACCGAGAATGACATTTTGTTAAGGAAGGAACTGGAAGAAGTGGTGAAGAATCACCCTGAGAAAGTGCACGTATGGTACACACTAGACCGACCTCAGCAAGGTAAAAAAAAGCACAGACAACACAAGAAGATGCTGCAGCTGGCTTTGGTTTATCAGGTCCAGATATGATGTTGGTGACCGATTACAGATAGTATCCCATCTGCTCATGTGGATTATGTTTTAGCTCCCTTTTACCCTGTCCATTAGAGGAACACCACAGGATCACTATTAACCAGATATACACTGTATGGACAGATGTTGTGGATGCCCCACATTAATATCCATATCTAGGACGTCCTTAGAATGGGAAAAATTCTGAAGGTTCTGAAAGCATAGCTGGTTGTATAGTCAGGAATAAAAACATGAATTTGTATTTGTTTGTATTGAGGTAAGAAATTCATGACGCAATGACATGTTGGTGTTGATGTATGTCTGTTGATGCCTCAGGTTGGAAGTACAGCACAGGATTTGTAGATACGTCAATGATCAAAGCGCATCTTCCTCCTCCAGCCAGCGACGTGCTGATCGTGATGTGCGGACCGCCCCCGATGATCCAGAACGCATGCCTGCCGAGCCTCACCAAACTCGGCTACAATTCGCAAATCACCTTCACATACTAAGACTAATTATAAAATAAACCTTCAACACGTCGTCATTGTTTTGGACGTATTCATGAGCGTCTTATCCTGTACATATTGAAATAAATAATACATTGTATTTTGTACCTGGATTTAAAGGATTCTTTGTAATTCATTGTAAAATATCATGAATTTTATTAAAACGTCAACAACTCTTTCGGTAGTATAACTAAATCGAATTATTCATGAATTGATTAGAATTTCTATAGTAACAATTGGTACCATGTGTAATGGACGCGCCACATCGAAGACGCGCCACATCGTAATAGCTGGGATTTTTCTGGATTTTTCTCAAGTTTTTCTGGAATGATTTTATTTTTCTTAATTTTTTTCTTAACTGCAACAGGTAAGAAAATTACTTTCTATATTATAACTGCTATAACACAAGTATTAACACAAAAAAAGGCAAGTTGTTGTGGTAAAAGTTTGTGGTCACCTGACTATAAAGTTTGTGGTCCCCATAATCCTCAATCTGTTCCACTCAAGATCTTCCACTCCACGCCATGTTCCACTCAAAGCGTATCTTCACGAAGCTGGCTTTGTCATGCTACATCCCATACAATGGAACCACTATGTGGTAACACTTTGAAGAAGAACAACATAAGGCGGGAAAAGTCGATTGCACATCGTGCATCATGTCATGGTGAAATAATTCTGTATTTATTCCATAAGTATTCCACAAGTATTCAGACTGAGACACAAAGTGTTTTATTAGGTAACTGCATTTTACACAGAAAAAGAAATACACACCAATTGTATCCCATTTTTTCTAAACTTCCTGAGAACACATTTTGTCAGGAACGTGATTGGAAGAACCCAGAATGCAGGATGCAAACGGAGTATAGTTTAACAGTCTTTAATAAATAGAGAAAAGAAAAGACAAAGGCATCTGAAATCTAAAGAGCACAGGCAAAAGGGAGAGGCAAGACAAAACAACTAAACAGTCCCGGGTCTGAACACAGGCAAACTGAGACAAAACAAAATACACAAACAAACTGTTCAATACCAGAAAACAGGGCAGAGACAAAACAGAATCAAAGAACAGACCAAACATCATACACCAACAAAAGACAGTTCAAAGGTCGAACCGGTTACCAGGGTACCCAGGCAGAACAGGAATAAGAGACACTACAAGTGTTCAGGAAATAACTCAGGCAGAAAGGCAAGAATAATCTCTGGGACATGTGGAGCCAATCAGATGATCTGGCATCCAGTTAATGTCTTTGGTGCCCCTAAAAACACCTGGCAGCGCGGGAAACGAAAAGATGGCCGCCGACCTGGAAGTGCACCCTACAAAACCATATTTGGTCTAAAACATTTGCTTCTTGAGCCTCAAATCAGTCTCAAATCCGTCCACTAAACAAAGTCTGATGAAGAGCTGGTGCTGGTGTGGGTTTGCTACAATTATACATACTGTAACGCGTCATGAGATACAGAACCTTCATGGAAATATCTCGAGAGACGTTAAAATACGGACTGTGGATATTACAGGAATAGTTCATTTTCTCAACCAATGTCCATTAGTTTAGCCAGATGTAATCAACAAGCATGGCGAGAGGATCGTAATCCAACAAAACCCCTTAATAAACTCCTGAGCAGGTTTGCACTTCCCAAGAACCTGACGCAGGTTGTTACTCAGCAGGCCTCGAATATCCTGAGGATCATTTCTATGTCCAAAGAAACAACAAAAAAGCAAAGCAAATTTCAATTCCAGCGCAGATCTCCACCAGCCTTTCAGCTCTGGTCCCTTCTAATGACTCCACATCCAAGTTATAATGTTGTGTTGGATCTGTGATGATCGCAAATGTTGAGCTATTTTATGAGTTGCTCAGTAGCTCCTGGTTCCACAATGTCAACTGAGACTGTAGAAAAGGAAATGACTTATAATCACACACTCCAGTGTTCATGTTCATTCTTGCCATCTGGTGTTTTGTATTGTTTTAGAAGATTCATAATCACACTCTTGATGTCACCCAAATGAGGATGGGTTTCCATTTTGAGCCCGGTTCCTCTCCAGGTTTCTTCCTCATAACATCTAAAAGAAGTTTTTCCTTGCCACAGTTCAAGCTCAAAGCTCATTGAGGATAAACACACAATCACTTCAATGTTTTGTTCTATAATTCTTACATTCTTTAAAGCAGCTTTGAGACAATGTGCATTGTGAAAAGCTCTACTGAAATAAACTTGAACTTGAGCTTGGTTTGGTTTGGTCCTTGGTTTGGGTCGTCTCGGTCGATCCTGCGTCAGAGCGTTGTTTCTCGAATGCACTATGAAATTTGATGTAATTGTGTGTCAGGACCTTTTCAAATACGGTTAAAAAAATGAGTTTTAAATGCTGTCGATAATCCAAGTTATGCTTGTTTGGTGTTTGCTGTCAGTGGTGTAAAGTATTTGAGTGAATGTACTTCGTTACTGTACTTAAGAATTTTCTTTGGCTACTTTTTCATTTTACTGAGCATCAAACACAAGCGATTTTTACTCTCAGTATAAGTGCTCTGCTGTGCCTAATTCCAGCAGAAGGGGCGATTTTGTTTTTGCCGTTATATTTTTTTTTCCATTGAATATCAATGGTTCTTCTACTTTGTGACACAATCCTGTAATTTCATTGGTTAATTAAAGATCCCTTTATAGAAATATTACAATTGTTTGATCTTTGTTTTATTCTGGTATGTTGAAGATGTGTTAATTTGGCGTTGAGGTAAAATTCGGTTTGTATTTATGAAATAAAACCTCACAAACCAACTGTATTCAGCTTTTTATGTGATCATGTGTCTCAGTGTTAAGGACTGGTGCATCTTTGAGTCTATGTTCAATATGAGTCAAATACTCAAGTACTGCTCAAATCAGATACTCAAAGACTTTTACTCAAATCATAATGGAAGTGGTGACTTTTGAATAGTAATGGAGTAAGTATAGCAGTAAGGTATCTATACTTTCAGGTACTTTTTAAACTTGCTATTGCTATTTTTTTCTATGTTGATGTAGTTAGACAAGGTGGCAACATCCAATCAGGTTAGTGCTTCAAATATCTAAATCTGCATCAAAGTAAAAAATTTGGGTGTGACTTAAAAGTTTGACTTTTTATTCCAACTTTAGCTACATCCATTGAAAAAATAAATCCAAAATCTTGGCTTATTGACAGCATTTTAACTCATAGTCCCAGTGACTTTAGCTAGAAGACACCTTCAGGTACTTTTTAAACTTGCTATTGCTATTTTTTTCTATGTTGATGTAGTTAGACAAGGTGGCAACATCCAATCAGGTTAGTGCTTCAAATATCTGAATCTGTATCAAAGTAAAGAATTTGGGTGTGACTTAAAAGTTTGACTTTTTATTCCAACTTCAGCTACATCCATTAAAAAAAAAAATCCAAAATCTTGGCTTATTGACAGCATTTTAACTCATAGTCCCAGTGACTTTAGCTAGAAGACACCACACACACACACACACACACACACACACACACACACACACACACACACACACACACACTGCAGGTTGTTTTGCATGTGTACTGGATATTGAGAAACAATCTATTACTCACCAGTATTAGTCTTTCTTTAGTGTTTGAGGAAAAAGCAACTCTGTCCAATTCTGTCTTCTTTTCTCTGAAGTCCTACCAAAAGACTAGTTTCAGGCAAAATAATAAAAAAACCTCAAAGATGCAAACTTGTCCAATGAGTTTACTTTGGGCTGATCCTTTTACCATCCAAATTAGAATCAATTATAAAAAAAAAAAAAACAAGGGATAAAAATAAAGGATTTTGTAATAAACAGGACAAACAACAGGCTTTGCCCAACTTTCCAAACCACTGTAAATTTTAGGGGTGCTTTTCAACATCAAAAAATTGATAGTTTGGGCAGAAGTTATAGATTCTTTTTCCACTTTCATCAGTTTATAAAACACGAAGTCTGTGTTGAGCCAAATCTTCAACAAGAGCTGTTGGAGATTCAGCCGACACTATATACAGAAATTATTTCATAATTCTGTCAAAGCCAAAACCAGTATCAGAGCAGCTACTGGGAAATTAGTCAACATTTTCGAAGCAATCAAACTGATGAATTTAACAGTTACACAAAGCCAAACAATAAGCCAAACGTGTCAGGATTTTAAGGGTTCCTCTGAGGTTTCTACCTTTTTTTTGTGTTTTTTTGTTTTCTTACCTGCTGTTCCCCCTTTTACCCAGTAGATGTCGCCACTAGACGATATTTAGCTGCGTATCTACATCTGAGTCTAATCACTAGTAAGTGTTTCCCTTTGTTCAGTTTCTTTGCTTTATTGTTGAAGTTACGTTTATATTTATGGTATTTTGGCACTTGAGATGCCCTTATAAAGAGTGACTTTCAACAGCAGTTAAAGGGTTAAGGGCCTTGCTCAAGGGCCCAGCAGTGGCAGCTTGGTGGTGCTTAGATTTGAACTTGTGATCAACCAGTAGCAGAGTCCAATGTCTTAACCAATGATGTACAAACAACAAAACAAGTGCAAATTTACTGTGAGGATTTCAGTGTTAGAGTAAGCTGTATAATTTCCATACAAATCTAAAGAAAGGATTTGGGGAACACTGGGATATTTTCTGTTTGAGTGCATGAAGCTGATTTTTAATGGTATAATTTGTTTAATGGAACAGTTTCTTTTAGTAGCAAATACTTTCAGCTACACGTATGTGCCAAAAGTGCAGTCCATACAATGTTACAGAAAAGTATTGGATGTATTTTCGGAGTGTACTGAAGTATAGAAAACTAAATGAGGGATTTATCAAGATATTTCTTTATCACATGGGATGTATCTTATCCAAAAATACATCATGCTTATGAAAATATACATATAAATATACCTCAAACCTGTAGAACTTTGTGCTTAGCGTTGATTCTGAGGTGTACATTGTGTGATATTTTATTATTGATTGTACAATTGATTACAAAACGATTGTAAGGATGGCAATGTGACTGAAGCTCAGCACAGTGAGTGTGTGTTGAGTGTTAAGAAAGCTGCAATTAGCATACAGAGTGTTCAAGTGATACAAAGTCTGTTCTCATAAGTGCTCTTTCTGGAAGTTTCCGCCCAGAGCGTGGATTTGTTAGGCTGAGAAACGCGGTGAAGGCCGGGTCAGGGGTCAGGGAGGTTGTGGGTTATCAGTGCTGAGGCTGGGGATCTGATGAAGGTCAGGGAGGTAGCGGTGTTAGCCGAGCAGCGAGCGGTCACACCATGGCCGTGTGGCTGCGTCTCATTCCTCTCAGAAGGACGTCCCGGCTGAGTAAGTGCTGGAAGCAAGAGGTAGAGTAACGGCTGGGGTTAGAGCACAAATACCTGTCCTTAAACAAGCCACACTCTTTAGTGTCTGTAATTCCTATTACTATATTATAGCTACACAACACTGAAGATGCTATGGTAGACATTGGTATGGTATGATGCTATGGTAGATATGGTATGGTATGGTATGGTATGGTATGATGCTATGGTAGACATTCAAATTCTGTGGTATGGTATGGTATGGTATGATGCTATGATATGGTATGGTATGATGCTATGGTATGGTATGGTATGGTATGATGCTATGGTATGATGCTATGGTAGACATTCAAATTCTGTCCAGATTGCATGTATGGAGGGCAGTGGTGCACAGTAGGGATTGTAAGATTCACCGATTCGTATTCATTAAAAATGCGTGCATCGGATAAAAGTCATTTGTGGGTGTAGAAAAAACCTCCTCCTTATAAAGGTGTGATGTGCAGTTAAATGGAGCACTGAACTGCATCCGTTATTCACTCAGTTCTCATTAATCATTTTCTTCATAGTAAAGTTTGTTTAGAAACTGGAACCTTTCTACGTTTACTGAAATAAAAAATGTATAAGGAGTCATTTTTAACTAGGAAGTTAGAACTTCTACTCAAGTACAACAATGGTGTACTTCATCCACCATTGGTGGAGACCTGGGAAAATCATTACCATCACTAAATTTGACCATTTTCAACTTTATTTGTTTTTTAAACTTTCCTGACCTGAAACATGTTTCTTCTTGAATTATGTTTTTGAAAGTTTTAGGTGTTCCTGAGCTCATGTTTGTTGAAAAATTGTGGAATTATGAAACTCTTTTTAATTTACCAGAGTCTCATCACCTTCTATTCACTCGACCCATTGATATTTGGTCCTAATTTCTCATTACGTCTTACCACCATGTATGTGTTGATGAAGATGTGTTGATATTCATTTACAGTGTAAAGATGGTTTCTTTTAAACCTTATGCGACATAAAGCTTCGTCCGAATCCTCATTTGTCACATACACTGATCAGGCATAACTTCATGACCACCTTCCTAATATTGTATTGGTCCCCCTTTTGCTGACTAAACAGTCAATTAATCAATCAAACTTCTTCAGCAGGTTGAGCTACAGGAACTCGTCTGTTGGTTTGGACCACACAGACCAGCCTTCGCTCCCCACATGCATCAATGAGCCTGAGCACTTTTGATAGCTACTGACCACTGCAGACCAAAACTTTGAGGACAAAATGTTTACTTGCTGCCTTATAAATATATCCACCCCATGATGAAGAGCTCATCAGTGTCATTCACTTCACGCAGGTTCAGCTATTGATCTGTACCCCTGCAAGAGAAGCGTTAAGGGTCTAGCTTGGTGTTGCTTGGGCTTAAACCCCTCACCTTCTGATTATTTAGCCAGAGACTTTACTACTGAGCAACCACTGCATGCGAGTTGACTCAAACACTTCCAGACTGTTTTGATAAAATGTATTTAGCTCCCCCCCCCAACCCTAAAAACAATCAGATATCAATCAGACAATTTTTTTGGCCTTCAAACTGAGGAAAAAATCCTAACAGTGTTTAAAGCTTTGATAAATCAATTCAAGACAAAGGATTAGAACTTTTACGTAGTGATTTTGGATCACGCTGTATTTTATATCAGCTCTTGTGATTACAATTTTTAGGGCACATTTTTCTCTTCTAGCCTCCATGTTTTGAGAAGATCAACTGAGCAAACATGCAAAATTCAAAACACAAACCAGGACGCTATTATGGTGTTAATGATCCAGAGGCATAATTACTGCAGAGAACAGACGGATGAGAGAACACTCACTGTGAGGTGGTTAATGCTTTCCGATAACGCTTCAATCTGCATCGCTGCTCCTTTCGTTATCTGCATCTGAAACGTCGAGCCGTTCATCAAAACAACAACCAAGAAAACATTTAAAACCCACTTGAATTATGCAATTAATGAACATTTAAGCACAAACAATGGATGAAAGATAAGGCTAAAAGGGAGCACAGAAATTTGCACTTAACTTCTGTGTCTGGAAAATATACAGTATATTTACTGTATATATTCTCTTTAATTTTACATTACTACCAATTAATTACAGCTGCTGAGTCGCAGTGAGTGCAAACTAAGTTCAAGAGTCTGTACTTCAGTGACACTGACCAGGCATATTTTTTTGCTAAAAGTAATTTGTCTACATGAGAGGTGCCAAAACATCTTCCTATAAAATTTTTCCTCCGGCTTCTCCCATTAGGGGGCGCCACAGCGGATCATCCGTATTCATGATTTGCATGTTTGATTTGGCACATGTTTTTATGCTGGATGCCCTTCCTAACACAACCCTCCCCATTTATCCGGGTTTGGGACCAGCACTAAAAGTGCACTGGCTTGTGCACCCCTAATGGCTGAGGTTGGTCCCCTGACCGGGGATCGAACCCGGGCCACAGCAGTGAGAGCGCCGCTTTCGAACCACTAGACCACCAGGGAACCCTGAAACGTTGTCCTATGAATTGCCAAAAATCAAACTTGATTGAGGGTCCTGGAAGTGCCTGGAAGTAAATGTTTTTGCTGCCATTCTTTAATTAAATTAAATAAAAAAAGGTCTAAATCACTTACATTGTCTACATTTAATTTTAATTGACTTTTTCGCAGGTCAGAAAATGAAGCTGTGCATCATATACAGCAGTGGTCCCCAACATTTTTTGGACCACGAACCGGTTTCCACTGTGTTGACTTTTTGTTCATTTTCCTAGTTTGGGCGTATGAATTTATGTATTATATGTTAGCGGCCCCTTAAGACATGGTAAGACATGGGACCGAGGCATCATGACATGCATCAAGAGTGAGTCATAGACAGATGTGGAGGAGAAAATCTGGTCATTTTCCAACATCGTTCAAAATCAGATTATAAATAAAATAGAAATAATAATATCTCCACAAAATCAAGTTGGATTGGGAGGTTCAAAAAGCACATATATGGTCAGGGGTCCAACAAATATTTGTTGGCCAGAAAATGCAACGCATAGATTCCATTATTTGTTTTATTTGGAAGAAAGAGTATTTTTTTGCAGGGTTGCCAGGTATACTATTAAAAGGTGGTTAGTGAGGGTCAAACATGCAGGTCAGTGGGTCTCTAATGCACTTCATGTAGTCAGTAGTGGAATATAAAAAATAAACAAATAAATACAAACAAACGGATAAACACATAGTGTCAACCCCCAAACACTATAAATTCAATTGGCCAGTATTATTATTTTATATATATTAAAGAAAACACAGTATTACAGTGATGGATGATTTTTATTAATCATTGGATTCATAGATTTTCATACTTTTTGTGTATTTATAAATATATACAAAGTGCTTAGTAATAATAACGCACCATTTTCACTGTTTATAAAAATATCACCCTGAATTTTTTACGTACAAAAACGCACTCAAAGGCTATAAAAAGCATCGTCGGAAAAACTACTTTAGAAATTCCTTACTTTTAAAAATTAAATACATGTACAAATATTGCACAAGGGTGTAAATCCTGTCTCCCCCTAAAACAAACAAAAAACAGCACGAAATAATAAAAATGGTGTATAAAAATGGAAGATGATGACGTGTGTCATGGAAAAAAAAAATCATACAATTAATAAAGTTCACAGTCAGTCTGGAGGCATCACTTGGTAACGTCATGGTGATCAGTGAGGGATGGTGAGGGATGATGGGGGATTAGATGATGGCGCTGAAAGCGAGAGGGGTGTGGGGTTGGGTAGGGTTTGGCACAGGTAATCAGGGAAACCCTGAGTGTATGGAGGGGAGGTGGATGGTGAACTCAGGGGGAGATGGGGTGGTTAGTTTAGCTCGAGCCCAGCACAGGCCCCACCTGTTCCCTCCTCTCAGTGTCCTGTACAATGGAGACGGGTCGCTGGGAATCGCTGAGCAGCGTCAGAGCCTTCGGACACTCCAGAGGGCAGATGTAATCACTGGGGTCATCAGGGCGTTTCTTTCGGAGCTGGCTGAAGTTGGAGAAACCGATTTTCTTGGGCTGGAGGGAATGAAGGTGAGAGCAGTAGTGGTTATAAAGCTGACAAAACACACAGGGGTTCATGCAAGCAAAAACAATTGTTAATAAATATTTGTGTTAATTATTTGGAATGAATATAAAT
Organism: Silurus asotus; assembly: GCA_024362625.1. Classification (NCBI taxonomy): domain Eukaryota; kingdom Metazoa; phylum Chordata; class Actinopteri; order Siluriformes; family Siluridae; genus Silurus; species Silurus asotus. The sequence goes on from MU551748.1 coordinate 414,262, forward strand.
AGATGATATTTGTACTGCTGAGTCGTCCACATAGCAACAAGTTGGAAAGAAAAAGAAAGGCATGGAATGAAAAGGAAAGGAAAGGAAAGAAACGGAAAGGAAAGGATATAAAAGGAAATTAAAGAGGAAGGAACGAGAAGGAAAATAATAGAAAGGAATATGAAGGGTATTAAAGGGTTGGAAAGAAAAGTTAATTAAATAATAGTGTGGGAAACTTAATGGTTGGAAACGAGGTAGTACGAAAGGAAAGGAATGCAAAGCAAGTCTGTGTGTATATTTAAGTGAGAGAGGAGCGAGGAGAGAGGAAAGGAAATGGTAGGAGTGGAAAAAAAAGGAAAGGGGGATACAGTAGGATAGGTATGGAATCGGAAAAGAAAGGAAAGGACAGGATAGGACAGAATGGGATAAAAATGTATAGGAATGAGATAGGAATTGAATAGGAAAGGTAAGGACAGGATAGGACAGAATGGGAGAGGAATGGGATAGGAATGGTATGGAAATGGGATAGGAATGAAATAGGAATGGGATGGGAATGGCATGGGAATGGTATAGAAATGGGATAGGAATGAGATAGGAATGGGAATGGTATAGAAATGGGATAGAAATTGGATAGGAATGGTATAGAATTGGGATAGAAGTAGATAGGAATTGGATAGGAATGGAAAAGGAATGGGATAAGAATGGTATAGAAATGGGATAGGAATAAGATACGAATGGAATAGGAATGGAATATGAATGGGATAGGATGTTCATTGCAAATTACTGGTAGTTAAAACGATCAATAACCCTACACCTGTTCTGGAAGAGTAACGAAAAGAAAGGTAAGAGAGAAAAATTAAAAGGAAAGAGGAAAGGAAGAAAAAATAATAGGAAAGGAAACTGACAGAGAAAAGGAAGACAAGAAAAAAAGGAAGAGGAAAGAAGAGAAGAAAGGAAGAGGGGAGGATTTTTTTGTGTATGTCTGAGTAAGGTAAGGAAAGGAAAGGAAAGGAAATGAAAGAAAAGGAAAGCAAAGCAAAGCAAAGCAAAGAAAAGGAAAGGATGTTCACGGCAGATTACAGGTTACCCTGCTACTGAAGATCTACCTAAATTCAGCTCGAGCACTGCACACCCAATTCACACCCAATTCACACCCAATTCACACCCAATCCACCCTGAAGTGTACAAATAATCTCCAGATGATGTTTTTGATCAGGGCAGGAAGTAAATTAGAGTGAACTCAAGCCAGATACGGTACCCGGATTTTAGCTGTAGTGGAGAGCGGGGTGTAGTTCTGAGACTCCATGTATTCCTGTTTCTCCATCTGAGCCTGACCTCCCACTAGAGAGTTGAAGTTGGTGTTGAGGTGTCTCCTCAGCAGGGTCTTCTGCGGTGGGATGTTCAGCAGCATCGCCAACGTGTCCGAGTTAAAGCGTGGCTCCAGGATCTGGATGTTCCGAAAAAAATATCAGGCTGTGACAGATCAGCATTCCGTCAGGAGGCGGCACAAAGCCATAACTTCTGGTTACTGGATTAAAGCCATAGCATGTGTGTGTGTATGTGTGTGTGTGTGTGTGTGTGTGTGTGTGTATATAAATGTTACTCACAATGAGACCCCCATGTACACCGCTGCCCCTCAGGTTGGGAGCGTATTCAGCAAGATCTACTGAGCGAAGCCACTCCATCACACGGTGATTGGACCACTGAATCACCTCGGAGGGTGACGTCAGCATCTGTGAAAGTGGGAAAGTGGACACCAATACAGTTGGTTAAATTCCATTATGGCGTTTTACAGATTTTCTCAGTGGCTTCTTCTTTTTATTTTCTTTCTCTCTCTTGTCTTCCTTTCATATTTCCTCTCCCTTTCCTCTCCTCTTCCTTCTCCCTATTTTCTTTTTGCTTTCGTATTTCTTTTCTCTTGCTTTCATCTCTCATCATCTTTTCCTCTCCTCTTTTCTCTTCTTTTTCTCTCTCGTCTTTCTTTTTATCTTTCCTTATCCTTTCCTTTCCTCTTTCTTCTTCTTTTTTTTGATTTTGCTTTCCTCTCCCATCTTCTTTTTCTCTCCTCTTTGCTCTTCTTTTCCTCACTTGTCTTCCTTTCCTCTCCATTTCCCCTTACTTACCTTTCCTCTTTTATATTCCTGTTCTTTTCCCTTCATTCCTCTCTATTCTTCCTTTCTATCCTCATCCTCTTATTCTCTTCCTTTCCCTACTATGATCTCTTTCACGTATCCCTTCCCTTCCCTTCATCTTCTACCCTTTCACATATACACAGAGGCAAATAAAAAAAACCCTGTTTTTCCTCACCTCATCCCCCGGCCTCCTCTTTAAGCAGAAAGGGTTGAACTTGTTCACATACAGCACATGGATGGCACTTTTAATGCTGAGGTGATGCAACTGGCTGCTCACTTTAAGAATCAGTAGGTCGTTCTGAAAAAAGTGAAACCGCATCAATACGACGCTGCTTGCAACAACAAAAAAATCTCATGAATAGTGCGAGTAAAAATTGAGGTGTTTACCACAGTGAGGTACTGCAGCATCCTCCCGTCCACACGACCTTCATGGAACTGGTCTTTATACTGCGGTAAACCGATATCATCCAGCCATCCTGCGGGATACAACAACAAAATCTGTGGGGTTCAGAAATCTGTGTCGTCCAACAACACTATTTTCAATTCACCAAAATTTCATTTGAATTTGATTCTGCGTGCTGCAATGCAATGAAACGTTTCCCTTTTTAATGTTTTCAGTTTTTTGACTTTTAATTTCTATGATGTTTTTTATAGCATGTCCATTCCACCTTTAAAAATGATATTAGTATTAGTATTGTGAAAATATCGAAATGTTTTGATGCTGCACACACATTGCATTCATTTCAAATAAAAACAATAGAAAAAATAATATTTTGAGAGAAATTGTGAATCTGGATCATGTTATTCAGTGGAATCGCACTAGTTATGAGCTATGAATTTTGACAAATTATACAGAATTGTTCACAAGATAACATGAATTCACTCACGTGTAACCCAGATGTGGTCGAGCTCTGCTGATTTCTCGCTCTGCCGTGTGGTGAACGAGTGCAGGGCGAGCTGAAGCTTCTTTCTGTGCAGCGGATGTTTTATCCCCAGCTCCTAAAACCAGAGTAATAAATCACTTCACTAATGACAAATTACTGTAATTATTATTCATCATAATCCTCTACATATAACTATTCACATTTATATAGAACTCGATATTGCCAAAGGAATAAAACACAAAATAGTGTGTTACAGTCGAAATGATGCATTGCAGTATTGAAATAATCCAGATCTATTTGTTACTGTAATTCATTTTTTTTTAATTGTGATTTGAGAAATGTAACTGTGTTTAACACAGCGGTTGGGGTAAATTAGCCCTCAGATGGCACCAGTTGCAGGTAAATATAAAGATTGAGGTAAAATGATGTGTGAAACTGCAGGAAAGACTGATGATGGTAAGGTCACATGGGAAAAAGTGGATCACAGACAATGCACACTTGAACAAAAGGGAATGTGATTGTGTGTGTCTGTGCGGGACTATTTTTACGCCTACTACTGTTCCTGGTGATGTTATGACATAATCCTACACATTGGCAAACATTCTTAACCATTCCTCCCCACCCTCATTTTAACCAAATCCTGCTCACCCTCATTTTAACCAATCCTGCCCACTCTCTTTTTTAACCAATCTTGCCCATCACTCTTTTTGTCCAATACTGAACATGTCTCCTTTTGACCAATAGTGCCCATGTCTCCCTTTTGACCAATCCTGCCCACACCTCCTTTGACCAATCCTGCTTATGCCTCCCTTTGACCAATCCTGCCCATGTCTCCTTTGACCAATTGTGCCCATCTTCCTTTTGACCAATCCTGCTGATGCCTCCTTTTGACCAATCCTGCCCAAGTTTCCCTTAAACCAATCATGCCCATCTTCCTTTTGACCAATCCTGCCCATGCCTCTCTTCGACCAATCTTGCTCATACCTCCTTTTAACCAATCCTGCCCATGCCTCTTTTTGACCAATCTTGCCCATGCCTCTTTTTGACCAATCCTGCCCATCCCTCTTTTTAACCAATCCTGCCCATGCCTCTTTTTGAACAACCCTGCCCCTATCAACAGAGACTCTCGAACAATACAGTCTGGTCCTACAGAATTTCATGGGCAATACATTTCTAATACCCTTGAACAATACAATATAGTGTCTGAACTATTTTACCCATTTCTATAGATTTTCTTGAACAATACCTTCCAATCCTACAAACTCTCTTAGGCTCAGACTCTTCTAAACAGAATAATGTCGAGTCCAGGTGACACTTTTGGATAGTACCATCTAGTCCTACAGATCCTCTTGCACAATTCCATTCAGTCCTATAGACTCCCTTGGGCTATACCACCCAGTACTACAGACCCTCCTGGGCAATTCCATTCAGTCCTACAGACTCTCTTGGGTAATTCCAGTTATACAGATGCTCCTGGGCAGTACCATTCAATGTTACAAATAGACTTTGACTCATCCTGGAAACGTCTGCAAAAACTTGACCGATTTTGTCTATTCTTCCACCAAGTCCACCCATTCTTGCAAACACTCCTGAACAATCCTGCATAGTGAAGACACACTTGCTCTTGATCAATCTAGTCTACTAATCCAAACACTCAGGACCAATCAGTTTAAAGACACTTTTGGCCACTCCTGTCCACACTCTTGCCCAATCCCACCATCCCCTCTAGACACTCATTAACGATTCTTTTTTTTTGTTTTTTTGCCAGAAATCTATATTGCCTCTGAGAACGTCTTGAGCATTTCTTTCTGTGTGTGCAACCATGTGTTTTTTTTTTTTCGGAACTTGCCTTTTCGAAGTCATGCAAGGAGGCTGAGAGGAGAGTCTGTCCACTGCTCACCCACTGGCTGGCCATGGGGACATAGTGTCCCAGCCCATATTCCTCCAGCCACATACACACCTGGTCACATGACCACTTTGAAAAGGGAGTGTTGTTCAAGTCTCTGAAAAAAAAACAACAGGGTTAAGGTTAGGGTTAGTTGATTTGAATGATGCAGATGACCTACCACATAAATAACTTTTTGAGTTACACTGGACTACTGTGACCTGTATACCTTTATAAGCACTTTTGTACGTCGCTCTGGATAAGGGCGTCTGCTAAATGCCGCAAATGTAAATGTACCTACATACTGACCAATGTGGATGATATACCTGATAAAACTAAATAATGATCAACAATTGCACTTTTGATGTCTGTAATTATTTGTTTAAGTATAACATCTATCTGTTAGTGTGGTAAAACGAACCGTCCCGAATCTCTGTTGCCCATGGCAGCCAGCCGAGGGCCTGCTGTGGAACGGACTCCTCCCCTCTTGAAATCGTTGCTGTCCACACCGTCTGCAGGCATTCCACCTGACTGGGTCCTTCTTATCCTGACACAACACACACAACAGATGTGCCCACATATTATCCTTGATCTACATTATCCTTGTACAGTAATTACAGGAAACTGTATATGACACCACAACACTTTTGGAAGCTTGGATTTCTTGAATTTGCCTGATTGTACGAGTTCGAGTTTTCCGAGGTACGAGCGGTCACTCTGTCGATTTTTTGCTTCGTTACGTGTGCAAACAATTGAGGTACGAGCTCGAAACGCCGCTGCTAGGTGGTGAAGCAAAGCCAGAAAGCGAAGATTGTGAAGAAAATTAAGATAAGCAAAGAAGAAAAAGTAAAAAATTAAACGTTTAGGGATACGTAGTGTACAGGAGTGATAGTCAAAAATTTGTTTTACCTCTTCCGCCGCTTATCGCCTCTACTATCGCTTAAACTCGTAGGTCAAGGTACCACTCTACAATGTAATTTAATAATAATTCCAAATGTGATGTTTGGCTCTAACAGAAGAACTTGTGACTGAGAATAGTGAAGATGTTAGAAGGCTGCCTCACCCACACAGTCAAATATTAAGGCTTAATTTTTCGGGGTTGTTTTGGAGCTTGGAAGATTTAAGATTTATTCTAGGTGAAAGGAACCAACATGGCTACCGTTCCATACTTCAACGCCATGCAATTCCATCTGGACTGTGGTTTTTTGGAACCGACTTCAGCATACAACAAGATGATGAGCTGAAGCATACGTCCAAGCTCTGTAAGCGTTTTGTAAAGTGTTATCTATGGCGGAATGACCTGCCCGGTCAACGCACTTAAGTCCTATTAAACTGCTCTGGGATGAATCATAAGGTCAGAATGAAATCTCTAATTAGTGAAGAAAATTTTTGGCAAGTTTTAGAAAAGGAAACAACAAAGTGTTCCAGCCAAACGTTTGGAAAAATGAACTGTCCAGATTCCGAGAGTGTTTAAAGCTGTTCATCATGATAAGTATGGATTTTGTTTAGGAAAATTAACTGGAACTTCTGGAAAAATTTGAAGATTTTTGTTGGTCAAAGTCAATCTTCATACTGTTGCATTACCTAATGTGTTGCATATAAACAAAAGCGACATGCATGTGTCTCTCAAAAAACATTAATTAACAGGTACTGTATATTATACAAATCAATGGAATCAGTGTAGAGAAATCTCAATGCTCTGATTTATATCAGTGGCATAAAACCAAAAAATGATTTAAGTAATAAACACATAAAGACAAGTCATATCTATAACACGGGTCAAGTCAGAATATGACTTACTTTCCCCACAGCTTCCTGATGCCTTTCTGATTCTTCTTATTCTCAGGAGAAACCGGCGACTGCTGCCCCGAGTCCATGCCGGATGACATGGGCGACACATCTGACAACGTGGACTCATCCATCTTCTCCGACTTTGCTGAGAACACAGGAGGCGCTCATTTAAAATCCTAAAGATTTATTTCACTAAATGCAAAGCCTGCAGTCTGATGTTTTTCCTGTTTTCTGTCTCATGAGATAAAGAGCTCTCAGAATCCCCCATTAGCTAAATGATTTACGTCAAAGCAGGAAAAGACACCAAACTGTGATCAGCTCTGTGGTTTCACATTGCTTATCTCGACGTTCTGATGTTTACCCACCGGCTGTGAAAAGCTCGAGCTTCCAGCGTGGTGCTGAGGCACGCATGAGAGGATGGAGAGAAACACGATGTGTTATAGCACCAGGAATTAAAAACAAAAAATCCTTTGCAGTGTGAATGTTCGACATCTCAATTAGTCCTGAATAGCAATAGAAATTAAAATTGCTCAAAAATCCTTAATACAGTGAATTCATTTAAATATTTTATTTATGTAAGCCTTATCCAGAGTGACTTACAGTTATCTCATTTTAGAGTTTAAGGGTTAAGGGCCTTGCTCAAGGGCCCAGAAGTGGCAGCTTGGTGGTACTGGGATTTAAATGTATGACCTTTTGATCAGAAGTCCAACAACTTAACCACTGAGCTACCACTAATCATTTGCACTGATAGCATCTGGAACGCTCCCTTATCCAAAGCAACTCTTATTTATACATCTGAGCAGTTGATGAGCAGTAAAGGGCCTCGCTCAAGGGCCCAGAAGTGGCAGTTTGGTTTTCATTTCTAATAATGGCATTCCCCAGACTCCCCTCTTCCTTCTCCAAAAGAACATACATTAGTATCAATCATACAACTGAGCAGTGGAGGAGTTAAGCACATTACTAGGGGGCCCATTAGTAGAGCTTGGTGAGACTGGGATTTGAACTCATGACCTCCCGATCCAAAGTCCAATGCTTTCACCACTGATCTACCACTTCCATGGCACCATGATACCAATTAGACTTCCAATTTCCATGAATGCTGCTACAAAAAAAGTATGCACTGATCAAGCACATGCAACCTTTGCTCATATCTGATCCTGTGCCATGAGTTCAATGAACATTACTCATTGTATTTTACGTCTCAGTAGGCTGTGAGTTACATCCTAAAGTATCAGCAGCTGTCTGTGTTAAAGAAATATAAAAAAAATGTTTAAACTGCACCAAGTGTTCAACATTTTCTCATTGCAAAAGCTGATAGATCATATATAAGAGGACAAAGGCAATTATAAAGGTAGGCATGCACTTACAAGGCATTAAAAATATTTAAAAGACATTTAGAAAAGGAGGTGACAAAATTGGTTTTATATCAATCAGTATCTCAAACATGCATCAACCGTTTTTTTTAGTAATTATGTCAAGTGATAATGAAGGAACTCTTTAAAGTCTTATTTTCATTTGCCTGAGGGTGCACAAAGTTTTGCACATTTGCACGTCTGCACCAAATTTCCAGTACGATCGAAGGGAATGGACAGAAAAGATGAAAATCTATGAAAAAGTCAGTATTGACCATGTGACTTGTATTTGTAAAGATTGTTTGTATATGTAAATTTAAAACAGGAAAGGGGTGGGGCTTGCTAAGATTTTGTCTAATTTGCATTTTAAGTGAAACATTCATGCAACAAATCTTATAACGCTATTAAAATAAACAAAAAATATTGTCCGTTTTTGGTAAAAGCCATTAATAGAAATAGAGATTTTAAAGATTACTTAAGCGCGAAAGCATTTCAGATTTTTTTGTCCCTCAGCCAGAGAAACAATCCATGCCTTTTTCTTTTATATCATCCAATTTTTTTTTTCAGAATGTTCTTATTATGTCATGCTGAAACCGAGACAGAAGCGAAGGCGAGGGTACGGTACCTAACGCCGGGGCGCTGGCACTCCTGCAGCGATCTTCATACCGAAGCGCAAAGCGGCGAAGAGCCGGCGTGAGGGATTAAAAAGGAAGAGCAGAAGACATGCAAACACTGCGGTGTTAGAAACAGTGTGAGGAAAAGCGCTGTGATTGGAGCTGATGGATTACAGTAGCATGCAAGTTTGATTTCATGTACACTATTAGGACAAAAGTCTGAAGACACTTGACCATAAGATTGGCTTCTTTTTTAACACACTGTACCAAATTGAGTCTTTTTTTGAAGAACAAGCTCTACTCTCCAGGAGTAAAGTCA
>MU551748.1:425717-445357 GCA_024362625.1 Silurus asotus
GATTTCAGCCCTCTAGACACACACCGCCACCTGTATGTGTGTGTGTTTGTGTGTGTGTGTGTGTGTGTGTGTGTGTGTGTATTCCTTACCTGGAATCAAGCTCATTTTGTAGGCACATCGTAGGCAGTAGGAGTTGTGGTGTCCCTCTTGATGACGACATCTGAACAGAAAAAGAGGGAAAAAAAAATTAACCAAGAATATTGAAAGTATATTCTTTCGTTCTTTTTTCCCGTTTTTTTTTTTTCTTCGTTTTTTGTTATTCTTTCTGTCTTTTCTCCCTTTTTGTTATTCTTTCTTTCTTTTCTCTGTTTGCCATTTTTTCTATCTTGCATGGCTTTCCACCGTTTCTGTTCCGTCTTTTGGCTTTCCTTTCCTTTCCTTTCCTTTCCTTTCCTTTTTCTTTTCCTTTAGGGTTGCACAAGCCAGTGCACTCTTAGCGCTGATCCCAAGCCGGGAAAAATAGGCGAGGGTTGCGTTAGGAAGGACATCCAGCGTAAAACATGTGCCAAATCAAATATGCGGATCAGGAGGTTTATGGATGTGGTGAGGGAAGACATGCAGGTGGTTGGGGTAAAAGAGACAGATGTAGAGGACAGGGGGTATGGAGAAGAATGATCCGCTGTGGTGACCCCTAATGGGAGAAGCTGAAAGAAGAAGAAGCCTTCAATTTAAAAGTAAGTGATGTGTAAGTGACAGGGTTTAGAGACGAACCTGCAGGTCAGACATGACAATGTCTGAGTGAGCTTTATGGGGCAGAGCTCGCCTCCTCAGTGACCCACTCAGATCCTCCTCACTGCTGCCACACAGCAAACGATCACCACACACTGCATACAGATAGAGCGAGAGAGAGAGAGAGAGAGAGAGAGAGAGAGAGAGAGAGAGAGAGAGAGAGAGAGAAAGAGAGACTCAGTCATTTAAAACAAGCCGCCCAGACAGAAGTGTCTGAGAAGAGAACAGTTCCTGCTACAAGGAAAGAATTCACAGCGCTTCATTTTTCCCACATATTGTTATTTCATTCATTATTTTGGACTTCATGTTTTGCTTTATGCTCTGACATGCACTGTAACTGTGGGACCTCATATAGACAGGTGTGTGCCTTCCAAAATCACGTCTAATCAACTGAATTTACCACAGGTGAACTCTAATCAAGTTGTAGAAAGATCTCAAGGATGTTTCTACAACATCTCAACCAGTGAAAATGGGATGCACCTGAGCTCAATTTTGCTGAGAAGCCAGTGAAAGGGGGACGTCATAGTAGGGTGTTGCGATTTATTCTATACGCACTTCACATCCAGTGGAATCTGATTGAATTGTAATGTGTTACCTTGAGAGAGCACCATCATGTCCTTGCATTTCCTGTACTGGCCGAGCAGCACTGTGAGCTCCTCAATATGACGATCCTGTGGAAAAAAGACCAAAACTAAACAAAACTAAAATGCAAATACAAATACAATATACAACACACACACACACACACACACACACACACACACACACACACACACACACACACATGAGCAATATGAAATGTATCCTGTGATTTTTATGGCAAGCTTTAACCTTTTCATCGTTCGCAGCTAAAAGTGACTCCATCCCGATTTTCAGCTTCTGCATCTCTAGATCTGGAAAACACACACACACACACACACACACACACACACACACACACACACACACACACACACACACGTTAAAACACCAATCTCCAAAAACTAGACTCTGTCAGTTAAAATGCAACTTTGTAATATAAGAAATAAAGCATGTACTATATAATATCCCAGAAATATTTGGGACACCTGATTTTTCCAGCCATATTCGTCTCTACCTCAAACTGTTTCCTCAAAGTTAAAGGTACTCAATTGGAATTTTTTTTTTTCCCATATTTTTATTTTCCCTTCACTTTGGATGAATTTGGTGGCATGAAATCTTTCCTTCACATGAACAAGAAGACTCAAACCGATTCTCCAGGTTGCCTCTGTGCACAAAAACAGCTCCATGAAGGTATGTTTTGCAGGGGGTTTGAGTGGTTGATCTCCTGCTATGGAGCTCAAACTCTATTGAAGACCTCTGGCATATAAATGGGAATGCATACTGCACCCCCAGGCCGCCTCCCCTAACCTACATCAGTACCTGACTTTACTAGGGCTGAATAAACTTTCTTTCGGCTTCTCCCATTAGGGGGCGCCACAGTGGATCATCTGCATGTTTGATTTGGCACATGTTTTTACGCTGGATGCCCTTCCTAATGCAACCCTCCCCATTTATCTGGGCTTGGGACCGGCACTAAGTGTGGCTGGGGTTGGTTCCCTGACCTGGGATCGAACCCGGGCCGCAGCGGTGAGAGCGTCGCATCCTAACCACTAGACCACCAGGGGACTCAATGCAATCTCAAAAATCTCAACCACAAATTCTAAAAACATCTTCCCAAAGATTAACCATATCTTCATAAGTTTGAGGGAGGAACCACATATGGCTGGAAATTCAGTATGGACTTAACAACATAATTGAGTGACTGATGATTTGTAAACACGCAGTCATCAAACACACAATACAAAGACATACACGATAACACAAACATAATAACACACATATACACAGACACACAGCAGGCACAACTGCATGCTGGGAAATCAAGGCGTTCGGCAGCGAGGTGCAAAAGTGGAGACATTTTGTCACGCATTTGCTTACGTTTGCCTTTTAATTTCCTCCTGTACACCTCCTCTACATCACAGGGCAGAGGAAGAGAGACCACAAGAACAGAAAGATACGAGTTAACCTCGAGACATCTCCGAGACAGAGCTCAACTGATGCCACATTGCTAATAATTAAGTGTCCATTTTCCAGACCACCAATAATTACACTAACATACACGCTGTACAGAAAGATATAGAATATATGAGTACAATATAAATTCATACACAACAAAAAAAATTACACAGTATGGACAAAAGTGTGTGGACACCTGACCATAAGATTGATATGCCATTCCACATTTATTCCCCATTTCCTTCACCTAGTTTTACTCTTCTGGGTAGATTTTCTATTTGATTTTTTAAAGATTTTTTGCTTATTCAGATAAAAAGTGTTAGTAAAGTCAGTTACTGATGTAGGTGAGGTGAGGAGGCCTGGATTCATCCCATTAACGTTAAGGTCAGGGCTCTATAGCAGGAGATCTTCCACACCAACCCAGCTAAAGCATATCTTCATGGAGCTGGCTTTGTGCACATGGTTATGGTCATGCTGGAACAGGTTTGGGTGTTTAAGTGTGGAAGAAAATTTACTGCGATCGAATCCAAGGACGTCCAATACGATTGTATGCCTCTAAATTTGTGGTTCAGGGAAGAAACCCATGTCTGGAAAAGGCGGGTGTCCCAATACTTTTGCCCGTCACGTGTAGGTATATAAAAACTTAATTAAAAATGTATTAGTAATTATTTTGTTATGTATCTACAGTATAGTGATTGACATTCAGCATCACACTATAAAATATCACATCATCCACTTTTCCACTTTGCCTCAGTACATTTAAAATGAGCTGTGGTCCAGTGAGGATGGTGGCATTTCTGGATCATGTTCACGCATACCTTCTTCTTTACATGACAAAGATGCAACCTGCATTTGTGGTTGACATGTCAAACTGTGTTCACAGACAATGATTTCTGGAGGTGTTAATCAACCAATGCAGTAATGTCCATTACAGAATCATGACTGTTGTAAATGCAGTGATGCCTGAAGGCCAGAAGAAGGCAAGAAGTTGTCCCTTGTGCACAAAATCTTTGAATCTTTGTAAAGTTTTGCATCATTAGATGTTGAGGAACATTATTCTTTAATTGTTTCGTAGACACGGCCTTTTACAGATATTTATACCCAATTAATACCTGCTGTCAGTTAACCTCATTAGTTGCTAAATGTTTCTCCGACTGTTGAATTTTAATAACGCTTACTTTTTCCAGACTTTGTCGCTCCGTCCCAATTTTTTTTTGACATGTGCTTCAGCCCTCAAAATCAAAATGACCTTTTTTTTTTAATGGCACATTTTCTATGTTCAACTGTAAATAAAATTTAGGTTTATAAATGTAGCCAAATCAATGCTTTCTGTTTTTATCAACATTTTACATAGTGATCTTTTTTTAAATCAGGGTTGTATAAATACTGAAGTGTTACAGTTTTGAAAACCAAGAAGGAATCTTTAAAATATAAGTAATGGCACTGGGAATATGGAATATTTAATCCTGAAAAAATCATGTAGGAAAAAAAAAATCCTAGACGCAGGACGTCACGTAGTCGATCTGTGACCCACACTAGAGGTCGAGCGATAGTGGATTTTACAGATAGATAGTTTGGATCGTACTTGTTGATAAACGATTAATCAACCGATTTGTTATTTGAATAGATCCTGAATAAAAAGCAAACAAACCTAATACTACATGTCAAAAAGTACTAAACTTTATTAAAAAAACAAAAAAGTACTAAAACATGCAAATGTGATCAATTAAATACATAAACTAATAAATATAACTATACAATTAAGTAATTCTGAATGATCAATATAATATAGCGCTCTCCGTGCAGCACGCAGTCTCGCGCGTAAAAACAAACAGCATGTGACGTAGGTGATTCGCCACTAGAGGGTGCTCTCTTAATGACAGCAAACAGGAAGCCATATTTGTATGGATTTTCCGACAGCTGTTTCTGCAATCGACTGTCCCTGCGGATTAATTGCAAAACCAATAAATCGGTCGACCTCTAACACAATCCGCAGAGGAAACAACAGAGTCAGCTGCATGACACTTCCAGCAGACACGCCTCGCTCACCTCTATCCACACCGTCACTGTTCACGTTCCCTCTGGACAACAGTTGAATTCGTAAACTCTCAATCTCTGCATCTTTGGAGGCCAAAATCTGCTGAAGCTCGCTGATCTCCGTCTGCAAAAATGGCAAGAAATCAATAAATATCCCATGTCAAATGCAGGATACACATCATGGTGCATCGAGCCCACATAAGAGGGTCAAACCAGAGGTGGTGGTGGGGTTGTGGTGTGAACACAGGACACATGAAAACTTTAATGGGGTGTAGGAGCCACATGTGTCATGTCCAGGAGGAAATCAGAAGGTGAACAGTAACATCTGGAGCAACTGGAGAAACAGATTGGATGATTAAAAGGTACAGAAAAGAAGGATGCACATGTTCTACAGATTTCTTATTCTGAGAACCAATGTTTGAGGGCTGAGAACAAATTCTGGAGATCTGTGAAATAAATAGAGGATATGACTCCAAATTTTTGGGACCTGAGAGGAGATTTTTGAGAGCTGATAAGAAATTTAGAAAACCTGAGAAAGCTGAGAAGATATTTTTGGCATCTGATGCACTATAGTGTTGTTGTTTGATGCCTAGCAAAAACCCAGGCTAAAAGGAGACCCATGGGGCTTAGGGTACCTAAGAATTGAGCTACAGACTGACAAATAAAACCAGAAGGAAGTATCTGACCTGGTCTCCTATTATTCTACTCGTCTGTGCTGCAGTGAGGTTTGAAATAAGCTGGTGGAGCACAAAACGCCTATCATTAGATCATTTTCAGCAAAAAAGCACAAGCTAATTGTGCACTGTCTCCTCTATTTTAGGAAACTGACCACCATGAAACCAGAAATCAACCCTTCTCTCACCTCTGAAGCCGACACTGGCACGAAAAGACCTTCGAACTTCACACATCACCAACAAATCACACATAAGGATAAGGATAAAACCAAAAGCACTGTACAACCTAGGCAGGGTGATGATACGCTGACAGTGCATGGAGATACAAGACACAGGAAAACAAGAGAAGCGCGATGGTGTAAAATAGAGAAGCACGATACTGAAGGACAGAAGAGCATGATGTTGAAGAACAGAGGATCATGATGGGTAAAGAATGAAAAGCATGATTATTGAAGATCAGAGAGAGGAGCGAGGTGGTGAAGAACAGAGGAGCATGATGTTAAAAAACAAAAGGAGCACCATGGGTAAAGTATGAAGAGCATAATGTTGAAGAACAGAGGGAGGAGCAAGGTGGAGGAGAAATAAAGAGCACGATGTTGAAGAACAGATGAGCACCATGGGTGAAGTATAAAGAGCACGATAATGAAGAACAGAGGAGCACAATTGTTAAGAACAGAGGAGCACGATGGGTAAAGAATGCAGGAGCATGATGGTGAGGAACAGAAGAGCACCATGTGGAAAGAATGCAGGAGCATGATGTTGAAGAACAGAGGAGCACGATGTTGAAGTACAACTATGATGAAGTTTAGAGGGTGAGGAGTAAGCACCTGAGCGGCCCGACAACGCTCCTCCCAGCGCTGCTTCTCAACCTGAGTGTGCTCGACTGTGAGCTTCAGGCTCGAGAGCTTGGTCATGAGCGACTGGTAACACACATGAAGAGAATAAGAGATGGACAGCTAAAGAGGGAGAGAAAGAGACGAAGAGAGAAGGAGGAAGGAGACAGTAAGAGGTGAGAAATGTAATATAGAGAAGGATAGAATACATGACAGAGCCAAAAGAGAGAAGAGTTTATGGCTTTTCATTGCTTTTTTGCTCGAACAAGAGCATCGACTCTAAACAGATGAGATACAAAGTTCTAAAACATGAAGCAAAGAATGAAAATTGGGACTTATTTGTCCAATTATTTGTCTTTCATTGTATTTTTATTGATCTCATTGCCTGTTTTAATATCTAGTCTCTGGCCCAATGAGCTGCCTTGAATCTAAATGTGTGTGATTGTATAAATGAGACTCACAGTTCTAGTAAATACAAACCTTTATGGTGGATTTGCTTCAGAATTGTTCAAGTACTCAGGTACTATCTGGATTGGAAAAATTCAACAAATAGGATTTTTTAAAATGATACATGTACTGTATCTAACAAAGTGGCCAGGCTTCAGTGGTAATTCGAGCTAGGGCTGGGGCGATATATCGGTATAATAAAATATCGCGATAATTTCTCATCGATATACTTCTCGGATATATTATTGGTATGGTGATGTATTCTTCATGAACAAAGATTTGACGTGGTTTTTGAACATCTTCCACATTTACTCTTGCTTTATCTGGGAAGAGGTTCTACTAGGTTTTTTAAGTGTTCTCATAGAGATTTATGGAGATTCATTCAGCTACAAGAGTGTTGTAAAGTCAGGTACTGATGTAGGCTAATTGAGGAGGCCTGGGGTGCATTTCATTGCAAAGGATTTATAGGGTTTATAGCTCTACAGCAGGAGATCTTGCTCTCCAACCCATGTGAAGCAGATCTTCATGGAGCTGGCTTTGTGCACAGTTCAAGACGGGGAAATTTCATGCTACCGGATTTAATCCTGTGTGTCCAAGTTTGTGGAAACAGTTTGGAAAAGAACTACAAATGGCTGCAAAAGTCAGGTATCTCAGTATATTTGTTCATAATATTACAAATAAAGTGGTCCTGATTAAATAATGTTGATTTGTTGGAATTTTTTGCTCAAAGATCTTTATCTCCGTAGACCTTAAAAGTATAATCAGACTCAGTGTAACTGTTAAGCAGACGATTTCTTAGCTAAATGATATATCGTGATGCACAGTCTACATTGTTAGAATGTCCTCAAGTATCGCAATATGATATTTCTGTCATATCATCCAGCCCTAATTTTTGCTTGCTTACACCTCAGGCGGTCTCCTTCAGGAGAAGAATATCAATCGAACTTGATGAAAAGAAAGTCAAGAAGTCAAGACTGAGAGCAGAAGAGGTCAAGAAGTGTTGAAGAATCAATCCAGAGAACTCTTTACTTAGCAGCGTAACAACGATGAAAACGGGTTGCCAAGTCAAACGTATAAAACGATCCACATACAAATGATTAAACCGAAATTCGCGTCACCTTTGTGGCTTTCAGCTTCCTCTCGTACTGCGATTTCTCGTTCTCCAAATCGTCCACTTTGGCCTTCAGGGCTCTCAGCTCATGCACCAGAGCCTGCTAATAACACACACAAACACACACACACACATAGACATGGCGTCAAGAATCAGTTCTACGGCTACAGTTTAAGAAGGTTACACCGTGTTAAAAGGGTTTCGGGTGATGATTCGGATTAATGCGTCGGTCATCAGGAAACTGCCACCACCCGAAGAAGGTTTCACCCATCTATTTTTAACAAAATGAAAACGTTATTGCGAAAGGAAACCAATAATCCCGATCCAAAGAGATCGGAACGGAGAATCCCAGACAGATTCCAGAGTCCGAGAGCCCAAACCCATCTCACACCGTGCTGTTAATGGAAGTCTTTTCATTGATCAGTCTCTCAGTAGTACACATCTGAAGTCCTGGCTCAGGTTCCTCCACCATTAATATACAACATGTAGTTTTATATATTTATATATTGAGAGTTGCTTTATTTATTAGGTGCACATACAGTACCATGTGTAGCTACAGTAGATCTGTTTACCTTCTAGACGGTACTAATTCCTACCTTTAATGGAAAAGGAGAACCAAAGTACCACGACTGGCTAAATATAGATCTAAAGTGGGTCTACAATCATCAGTTTTAACAATATAGTTGTTATATAGTAATATCGTTTATACAAGTTCCTGGATGGGTTCCTTGTGTGTCTTCCAACAGCACTGTAGGAACTGTGACTGCAAAGAAGATCAAATAGTTGTTAAGATATTGTTTAAAGTATGTGGGCACAGTAGATTTTGCGTATATTTAATTTTGCCTCAAATATTTTAAGGAGTTCATGGTTTTATACATTTCGGTTTTAAAAGATGTCTCAAATTAAAATATTTCTACGAAAATTGTAGGAACTTTTAATAGACAATTGTTTTAATTTCTCAATGATTAGTTTAATAATTATGTATGTAATATTGGCTCAAGCATATGAGTTTGACATACTGTGGTGACGATTTAGTTGTTCTTAGCGAAATTAGCATTTGTTAAATTCACCCCATGCACATCTTGACGCTGTCTATTTTTGGAAAGCGGTAGCTCGGTTGTTAAGGTGTTGGACTTAAAGACCATGGTTTTGAAGACCTTGACTGCAAATTTCAGTAACACCACGCTGATAGACCAAGCAGCTGAGAAAGCTCCATATCCCTCAACTTCTCAGTTGGATAAAAATGAGATAAATAGAGTCATGCTGATATTGCAGGGCCCCTGAGACAGCTCCTTATCCCTCAACTTCTCAGTTGGATACCAATGAGATAATTGGAAGCAAAGCTGATACTGCACTTACATCTGTCATCTACATGCTCAAAATGTTCCTATTGAAGTCAACTCTGATACTTCCTTAGAGTTGTTTCCAATCCAGCTACATTTTAACAACTTATGATTATCTCATATATACACCTGAGCAGCTAAAGTCTTTGCTCAAACCCTCAGAAGCAACAGCTTGGTGGTGCTGCGATTTAAACTCACAACCTTCTAATCCCAAGTCCAACATCTTAGCCACCGATTTACTGCTTCCCAATGTGTGTCATTTTGCTTCTCCAATCCTGCTTCGGGCATGAACTCCCACTGGCTTAACCGTCAGAGGATTAGCCGTTCTTTGAAGCTCGCATTTGTCCATTTGTTAATGTTTAGTAGGACAAGTTCCACCCCAGTAGGTCCTGTTTTTGCAGGAGAGAATGTTTCAAAGGTTAAACCATTTCTGATTAGACCAACAGATACGTGGTTAAAGTTTTCAGGGGGATCCTGAGGTAGAAACCTTGGTGTGTGAACGTGTAGGTAGGAGTGCACTTAATAACATAGCAACTCAAAGTATACACATTTATGTACACTCTCAATAAGAAGAGACTAAAGTACTGTAGGTGGGAATACAACCAGGCATTATAAAGAATTTAGGGAAATAATAATAATAATAGAAAAACAATCCTGCTAAAGATCTTGATCATTGGTTGAGCGGAAAAAGGTCAAAAAACGGAACTGGAGCCGGAGGTCCATAGGGTCCAGTTGCATTTATGATACAAAAGAAGTATCTGTTCCTATAAGACCACCACAGCAGCAAAGAGAGTGATAGAATATACTAAAGAAGTGTTAACCATCAACAAACCCAACTTTCTCTACAGAGACCGAAAAAACTCTCAACACCCTCTGGATTAGTAAGAGGTCTAATCATGCAGGAATCCCAGACTCCAGACTCAAGCAATCAGTGGACACCAGGAACCATGAAAATCCCCCACTGCAGCAGGGCTTGTTAATGTTAGAGTTGAAATGACTCTGTGATGGTAAGCAGGGACGTGCAGTGAGCTTCACGGCACAGCAAAAAAAAGCCCGCCTACGTTATCTCCTCCAGAACTACAGTGGAGTTTGGGGTCTTCGGCGTCAGAAGGGCACGCATCCGAATCGGGGCTGCGATTGTGGACGTCACGATCTGGGTTCTCCGGGTGGCCCTCGAGAGCCCGCTGCTCCCGGATGCGTGTAGTGATCTCCTGCTGGAATTTGCGCATCTGCGCCTGGAGCTCGCTGATCACATTAACCACACACTGATACAGACAGAAAAACAAGCCAAATAAAAGGAAATGTGAAGGTTGGCATGGAAACGAAAGGAAAAAGAAGACTAGGAATAGAAAAGAAAAGTATCCAATACTGATATTTTCTTGTTTAAAATGCTACTTTCATGAAAAGACTTGTACAATGAAACATATACAATAAAAAAGGGATACAAATAATGGTTCATTTTTATTATATATATATATATATANTATATATATATATATATTCTTCTGTCACATGACTCCCATAAACACAATGCAGTTGTATATATATACATACATACATAAATTATTGGAACTACAGTGGAACCACAGAATACGAACGTCCCCAAATACGTATGATTCAGCATACGAATTGTCATTTGGCAAGATTTTCTTATCAATTTACACATAAAAATTTAGGATACAAATCATTTGAAGCTCGCGGCGGAGATTTCGAGGGGACGTCGGTTCATCCGTCACGCAACCGGGACGCTTTCCCGCCTCAGAAAATTTAGTTAGCGTCTTAAATTCGCTGTGATAGCACGTCTTAGCGCTGTTTATCTCTGTGTCTTTGTTTAGTTAATCCCACAATACAGTAGTCATTAATCGTATACACTATTAGTGCATCTCGTGTATTACATTATAACAATAATTATATATTATTTAGTGTTGAAATAGTGTTCATTAAATACATTTTAAAAATGTTGCTAAAGAAAAAGAAGCCTGTTATTGAAGGTGAAAGAAATTAGAGATCATTAAGAAAAAAATTGACATATTCCAGTGATTCCGGTGACATCATAATGAAAGGAGAATCTCCTTCCAAACAATAATTCTCCGAACGTCATCTCTATCATGCCAGCATTCACGCTTCTCGAAGGTAAAGTACCAAATTAGGATACTGTTTTCCTCTTTTAGATGTTAAGGCGCCATTATTAAATGGTAAATACTGAATATTATTATTATTTATTAGTTGTATTTTTATATGAATATTTGGGGTGGTTCGGAACGCCTTATCCCACTTTTTATTATTCCTTATAAGGAACTCCGTATCGGTATACCAATTGTTCAGGGGGGAATGGTTTTGCCGGAATCAAATTCGTAACACGAGGTACCACTGTATAATCATAGTTTTTGTATGTAGACGTGTTGAGGATCTACTTATTCAAAATGTAACATTTTATTTGAATTCTGATCAAAGGAACAACAAAGTGACAACAAAAATTTAAATGAACGAGATTCAAAGAACCTAAAAATTCACAAAAATGATCCGATCTTCAGATCACTAATCTTCCAGTGCTATATATAAATAATAGTATTATTAAAATTGAAATTTGGTGTAAATTGGGTATAGACACTTGCGATAGAGTGACACTGTATTGTAATGAGAGCGCGTGAGAGAGAGAGAGAGAGAGAGAGAGAGAGATCGTGGGTATGTGAATTATGTGCATTTGTGCTATGAAGCTGTTGGAGTTAACTCCTAATGCCCTTTCTCATTACATTGTTATTTCTATATTTGTGTAAATGACATTTTAACGCTTTCTTTTTTCACTTCCTCGAATTCATCTCGTTTATCAAAATGTACCATATAAAAATCCTCCAATCAGCTCAAAAATTTAAATTTTTTTACAGTAGCAGTTGCTCTGAATCGATCTTGACCTGTATGTTACTTCAGTCACAAATATATAGGATATATAAAAAACTTGCACCTTCCAGCCAATCAGAATCCAGCATTTTGAAAGACGATTGTATAAATGATTTAAAAGCATGATGCGCATTAATAAATAACACATTGCACCGTATTGTTGATTTGTTTTCTCTAAAACAAAATGTGTCTTTGTTTACTCTAGATACTGTACATATCAGTTTCCTGAATAAAAAAACAAGCATATTTTATTAACCAATAATTGATCCACTGATGTAAATATCGTAAAAATATACCAAATAAACTGCTTCGTGTCAGGTGAACGAAGTTACCGAGCTAGCATCAAACATGTAGCCGCTACACTTTCTACACATTCTATTTACGAGGCACCGGAACATCTGAGCTTAGCGCTAAGATGCATTGCTCTCAGCGTGGTTCATGGAGAGGCATGTTTGGACTTCAAGATGGAGGGTGTTCATACGATAGGACCAGTTGACGTTGAAGTTGATGATAAGATCCACGTTCCGTGCCTATATATAGCCGCTGTACACTTTGGGGAAAGTGTGTGTGTGTCTGTGGCATGTTCCAGGAGGATTTCTGTCATGCTGGGGTGCTGAAGTGAGTGTCTGCATCTGTCACAGCCTTTGAAAGTGTTTGTTGATGCAACAGATGGAAGGAGGCCCTCGCTTTAGCCCGGCGCCTATGCCGCATCGTGTAGACGAGAATGCCGTCATTTAGCAATTATTTCAAAGTTGATTGTACAGGACTTTCATGACGGCTCGATTAATAAAACCCAACCAACAGCAAACTTGTGATTGTGAAAATTTAAATTACGTCTTAACTACTAGGGATGTGCATTTTGAGGGCGACGCATAGCCAACAACACCATACATTGAAGATACATATGAATCTATCAGAGACGCGATGCGATACGATGCCATTCAGCCCATTGCGATGCGGTGCGGTCCGATTTCGGTTCAACACAATGTTATTCAGAAATATGGAAATATACGGTTCTATGCAATTCAATATGGTATAGTCCATATCTTTACCATATAGTTTGGTTCAGACAGTTCCTTCTGCCTTCTAACGCATGACCGTTTCACAAACAGACCTTTGTAGTGCAAAAATTAATAAATAAACCCAGACATTCTTTTCCTGATCTGCCTCCAGGAAGATGCAGATCTACCTCTGCCATGTTAATCTGTATTCTATGTGACTCTCAGGACACGCCTTGCAAACCGATCCAAACAATGATCTCTCACACGCCTGTTAACTACTGCTTGAAATTCAAAACATGATGTAAATTCAATTCAATTCATCTGTAATATATGCAAACAAACTGAGGTGCAAAATGCAAACGTGTGCGATATACTGTACAGTATGTTTTTTCCTGGGTTATTTATTACGACACATACATTGCCACAATTTTCAAACACTACCTCCCATTTCACTAAACTTCCTTTCAGCTTCTCCCATTAGGGGTCACAACAGCGGACCATCCGCAAGTTTGATTTGGCAAATGTCCTTCATAACGCAACCCTCCCCATTTATCCGCGCTTGGGACCAACACTAAGGCTTGTGCAACCCTAATGGCTGGGGTTGGTTCCCTGACCGGGGATCGAACCCAGGCCGCATCCTAACCACTAGACCACCAGGGAACCACTACCTTATGTTAGTGCTCACTCTCCAGTGTTCTGTATTGTTGAAAGATTTATGATCAAACTCTTGATGTCACCCAAATGAGGATGGGTTCCCCTTTTGAGTCTGGTTCCTCTCAAGGTTTCTTCCTCATAACATCTAAGCGAGTTTTTCCTTGCCACAGTCACCACGGCTGCTCATCAGGGATAAATACACACCATTCACCTTCACTGTTGATTTGTGTAAAGCTGCTTTGAGACAATGTCTGTCGTGAAAAGCGCAATAGAAATAAACTTGACTTGACTTGACTTGACCTCCTATTTCACTAATATGTATAAAAGATTCTGAATACATCACCCTAATTAGCTTGCATTTGTAAAGCTGCTTGTGAAGTTGACAGGAAACAGTGACCAAAGTACACAACATTCCTGGTTCCTCAGCAGGTTTCACATTAACCAAAACCTGTAGCAGGTCCCAAGATAAATGCATGGAGTTTGAGTTTATTCAGCTGTAACCTCCAACACGTGCGTGTGCATTTTCTGCCGTTTAGTAGGTGGTCTGCAGACCTGAAACGCTCGAGACGCTCGTTTACGTGACAGCTGAGTCTGGAACAGGCGTCGTTAAGGAATTTTATGGAGCTCTTGTGATCTCTGGAAGTGTGTCAGGATGCCTGAAGCTCGACTCAGCAGGGGATCGGCAGGAATGCGGACACTCCGGACCTACGCTGTCACTTCAGGCAGGTCACGTTTCAATTAGCGACTGACCCTCGCTCACGTTCTTCAGCACGGGAGAAGAGGATATGGCCTTTATCTTTTCAGGAGAGTTGTTCAGCTCTAACCCTGTTTTTAGTGCTCACACGTCTCTGAGGATGAATTAAACCCATCAACAGAGAGTGTAAAATTCCAGGTGAAAAAAAAATATCAAGAAAATAAGCACATCTGGTGGTAAACCATATTAGACAAGCCTTAAATGGAGAAAGAGAGAGGGGGAAAATAGGGGGGAGAGAGAGAGAGAGAGAGAGAGAGAGAGAGATTCAAACCTTACCCAAAAACCACCAGTGCACTTAAAAGCATGTCATCCAAAAGAGAGGGAGAGACTGATAGACCAGAAAACGAGTGAGAGCTAGATAAAGCGATAAAGTGATAGACAGAGGTCGAAATGCGGCAGACTGGAAAGATGAATGACTAAACTGAAAGTGGTAGAGGGTAAAAAATAGATAGCAGATAGAAGGATGGATGTACTGTCATACAGCATTCAATGGATAAAATGAGAGAGGGATAAATGGATAAATAGAGCAAGATAGGAATAAACTGATAAAGTGACAGAGTAGTACAAGACTGATAAACTGATACTGATAGGAGGACAAACTGAAAGCGGAGAAGATGAAGCAAGAGAGGGATGAATAGATAACACGACAGAGTGATATAGGAATAAACTTAGAAAATATGATGGTGAAAGATGGATAGAGTACTGTAGTGAGGAAGTGAACAGAAGGAAGGAGTTCACAAAGAGAGACAGAGTTAATAGAGCGATAGAGAGATGGACAGATTTGATGGTACCTCGGCTTTGTGCTGCTTGTCGTCTCGGTCCGTGTGGTTGTGATCCTCCTCCATACTGACCAGCTTCAGCTTCAGATACGAAACTTCATCTATCAAATCCAGCTTCTGGGTCTCCAACGAGGTGCGGTTCAGAAGCTCCTACGCCCACAAACACGCACATAAACATGAACCCGTGTGGACACACATCCACAACCATACACATACACACACATGATCCAGGCAGCACAAGGCGACTTTCTGTTGCTCTACATGCAAGTTTCCCCAGAATTACATCCTGGGCCCCTGCCAAGCATCGCTAAATATACACACTGAACCAACGCTATTTTTACTTCCTCTGTGCCCCCCTAATGTGCGTTTCTCTGCATTCCTTTGTCGAACAGCTAATTCCAGAACAACCCCAAGACTCCAGAGCCGAGTCTCAGCTGAGAACAGAACTAATGTCCCATAATTCCCCTTTAGAGAAGAATGAGAACACTGATGTATGATCGTTTTATCTCTTCTGCACTAAACAGGGTCTGATGACAGTCAATTGGTGCCTGAGTGACTGTGTGCTTCACACACACACACACACACACACACACACACTCTTAGTAATACACTGATAAAGTTTACACTACATTAAGATCATTGCTTTGAGTTAGTCATGTGAGAAAACGTTTGGTCCACACCTCGCATTTCACAACTGCTGCTTCCCACTACATGGAAAACGCTTCTGCTTTCAGTTAGGTAATTAGAATCTAATCTAAAAGATTTTAACTTTGTTACACTTAAAGCTGCAGTGTGTAAAGTTTCATGTTGCAGTTTCTGAGGTTTAAAGCTGCAGAATGTTTATTATGTAATGTTGTATATTGCTGTATATTATTTAAATTTACAGTGTGTAATATTAAACGCTGGAGTTTGTAATGCTTAATGTTGCAGTGTGTAATGATTCAAAGCTGCAGTATGTATTGTTCACCTCTGTAATGCAGTGTGTAATGTTTAAAGGTGCAGTGTGTAATGTTTGAAAGTGCAGTGTGAAATTATCAAAGGTGCAGTGTGTAATGTTTGAAAGTGCAGTGTGTAATGTTTGAAAGTGCAGTGTGTAATGTTAAATGCTACAGTGTGTAATGCTTGAAGGTGCAGTGTGTAATGTTTGAAAGTGCAGTGGGTAATGTTTAAAGGTGCAGTGGGAAATGATTGGAAGTGCAGTGTGTAATGCTTGAAGGTGCAGTGTGTAATGTTAAATGCTACAGTGTGTAATGCTTGATGGTGCAGTGTGTAATGTTTAAAGGTGCAGTGGGAAATGATTGGAAGTGCAGTGTGTAATGTTTGAAGGTGCAGTGTGTAATGCTTGAAGGTGCAGTGTGTGATGTTTGAAGGTGCAGTGTGAAGGTGCAGTGTGTAATGTTTGAAGGTGCAGTGTGTAATGTTTGAAGGTGCAGTATGTAATGTTTGAAGGTGCGGTATGTAATGTTTAAACGTGCAGTGTGTAATGATTAAAGGTGCAGTGTGTAATGTTTAAACGTGCAGTGTGTAATGATTAAATGTGCAGTGTGTAATGTTTGAAGGTGCAGTGTGAAGGTGCAGTGTGTAATGTTTGAAGGTGCAGTGTGAAGGTGCAGTGTGTAATGTTTGAAGGTGCAGTGTGTAATGTTTGAAGGTGCAGTGTGTAATGTTTGAAGGTGCAGTATGTAATGTTTAAACATGCAGTGTGTAATAATTGAAGGTGCAGTGTGTAATGTTTGAAGATGCAGTGTGTAATGTTTGAAGGTGCAGTGTGTAATGTTTGAAGGTGCAGTGTGTAATGTTTGAAGGTGCAGTGTGCAATGATTAAAGGTGCAGTGTGTAATGTTTGAAGGTGCAGTGTGTAATGTTTAAACGTGCAGTTTGTAATGTTTGAAGGTGGAGTATGTAATGTTTAAACGTGCAGTGTGTAATGATTAAAGGTGCAGCGTGTAATGTTCAAAGGTGCAGTGTAAAATGTTAAATGCTGCAGTGTGTAATGTTTGATGCTGCAGTGTGTAATGCTTGAAGGTGCAGTGTGTAATGTTAAAGGTGCAGTGTGTAATGTTTGAAGGTGCAGTGTGTAATGTTTGATACTGCAGTGTGTAATGTTTGAAGGTGCAGTGTGTAATGTTTGAAGGTGCAGTGTGTAGTGTTTGAAGGTGCAGTGTGTAATGTTTGAGGTCTAACGGAGGACACATGGATGTATCATGACACACGTCTGCAATCAGACACTGCTGTTGCTTCAAAGGACAACAACTGAAGCACTTTATCAGGAGGTGAATCATGACGGCTTATCGGCTCGTGCAGAACACGTCCTGCGGCTGTGTAAACACACTCTAAGACGCTCCTTCCCGTACGATAAGCCGCAAACGTAGGGCATGGCTGAGCCGATTTATGACTCGCCTGCTTACAAGCCAATTAAACAAACCACATAATCAGCATTGGTGAGACTCGGGTCTTGGATATTCAGCAAGGAGTATGTGCAGTGTGGGAAAACCAAAACGCAGCAGAATGTCAGTTTCGGTAATCACTGTATGATTTAAAGCTGAAACCCAAACAAATACTTTGTTACTTTTGGATATGCAGTCCAGTTTAAGTTCCAAAGCAAATGTACTATGACCAGATAATTGGCTCTCTGGTGGTCCTATTCTTTTCTAAACCTTTCAACGTGACACTGACATTCTCCTTAGTCCAGTCACTTAAATAAACAAACATCTGAATTTTAAAAATATCCCTCAATTCAATTGGCACTCAAGTGGAAGAGGAAAACTGCATCACTTGAACCTGTCTAGGCAAGCAGAGGACGCCTCGAGGACACACTATTAATCTGTCGATCTCCGATTCTTGGCATTCCATCTATATCTGATGCTCATATAGTGTCTGTGAGTAAAAATTCATAAAAGGAAAGCCCTCTATTTTTTTTTTACACACTTATATACATGACGCCCTCTACTTACGATGGAGATACGTTACAACGACCTCATCGTAAGTAAAAAATATCGTAAGTTGAAGATTGTGCTATGACTGTGTCTTTCCTGCTTCATGCTGAATTATAATTTTTATTCTCTGCTCTAAACTGATGGCTTTCCTATTCTTTTTTTCACTACAAGCAGGAGACATACGTGGCACTTGGAAGACATGCTTTTATCACAAAAATTGCTGATTGAAACTGTTTCAAACAAAAACGAATAAACACTGAGACTTTACTCCGTCTACCATTAGCAAGAGTGGGGCATCTCACAGGGCGAGAGATACGCTCATCCAAATATATATACATACCGTAATTTCTATTTGGACTATAAGCTGCACCCTTATATAAGCCACACCCACTGAATTTGACAAATATTTTTATTTTTAACTTAAATAAGCTCCACCTGTCTGTAAGCCAGAAAGCGAAGATTGTGAGGAAAATTAAGATAAGCAAAGAAGTTGCTTATCTTACAATAAGCAACTTTTCTTACAAAGAAAATGTAAAAATTTAACGCCCACCGCCATTTTCGTTAGCTCAAGTCGTCTCATCTCCAGGGAAAATACACTGAATAAAACTTATATCTTATATCTTTACATACTCTTTCTATTATGCTTTTATTCAAGATTTGTTATTTAGAAATGTATTTTCCGGTTTAATAACATGAAACATAAAAAAGGGGGGTCATTTTGAGGGTTGGAACGGATTAATGCCATTTTAAGTTTTTTCAATATGGAAAAGTGATTTGATGTGCGAGCAAATTGAGATACGAGCTCGTCCACGGAACGAATTAAACTCGTAGGTCAAGGTACCACTGTATTTCTTTCGGGAGTTTATCTTTCGTCATCGTCGTGCACCTCCGGTGAAAGTTTTTTCTCCCGTGAGGTGCGTTTTTTTGTTTCCGTTCGAAAATGTTATGTCGCCCAGTTTTTTGGCTTTAAGTTTGTTAAACCGGGAAAAACCCAGGAAAAATCCATAAATTTGCCGCCTAGTTGTTTAAGCCACGAGGTTTAAAACGCGGGGAAAAAGTAGCGGCTTATAGTCTGAAAAATACGGTACATGTATATATGTATATATATATATATATATATACAGTGAGGAAAATAAGTATTTGAACACCCATTTATTTTGCAAGTTCTTCCACTTAGAAATCATGGAGGGGTCTGAAATTGTCATCGTAGGTGCATGTCCGCTGTGAGAGACATAATCTAAAAAAAAAATCCAGAATTTACAATGTATGATTTTTAAACTATTTATTTGTATGATACAGCTGCAAATAAGTATTTGAACACCTGTCTATCAGCTAGAATTCTGACCCTCAAAGACCTGTTAGTCTGTCTTTAAAATGTCCACCTCCACTACATTTATTATCCTAAAT
>MU551748.1:445892-458392 GCA_024362625.1 Silurus asotus
GAGTGGGCCAAAATCCCTCCTGCAGTGTGTGCAAACCTGGTGAAAAACTACAGGAAACGTTTGACCTCTGTAATTGCAAACAAAGGCTACTGTACCAAATATTAACATTGACTTTCTCAGGTGTTCAAATACTTATTTGTAGCTGTATCATACAAATAAATAGTTAAAAAATCATATATTGTGATTTCTGTTTTTTTTTTTTAGATTATGTCTCTCACAGTAGACATGCACCTATGATGACACCTTCAGACCCTTCCATGATTTCTAAGTGGGAGAACTTGCAAAATAGCAGCGTGTTCAAATACTTATTGTCCTCACTCTATCTATCTATCTATCTATCTATCTATCTATCTATCTATCTATCTATCTATATATATATATATATATATATAGAGAGAGAGAGAGAGAGAGAGAGAGAGAGAGAGAGAGAGATGGCTCTAGAGTTACGATGGCTGGACTTACGATTTTTCGATCTTACGATGACGATAGCGTTTCAAATATTGTAAATTTTACATAATAGACGCCATAGGATACGTTGCAGCTGGGATGTAATGTTATTTGTAATGGTCACTGTAAATCTAAATATAGTCGAGTAAAAAAGTTCGAGAGTAAAAGTTGCTTATATCTTTGATACTTAATAAAACTAGAAAACGACAAGTTTAGTAAGGAAGTACATTTACACAAATACTTTACAACATCGCAAAATATAAAAAAAAAACCAGAACAGACGGATGACAAAATCATTCCAGGATCACAACAGTGTCTGTTTTACAAGTTTGGAAGAAAAGCACCCTAAACCCAGTTGAGCAATTATGAACTTAAAACACTTGATGAAACCTTGTGAAATTGAAGCATTGCTCAACCCTGACATTCTCGAGCGAACTTTGGATTAGACTTAACCCTGCCTAATCTTATAGTTACAGAAAAAACTGAAAACAGATCCTCAAGTAGACGAGTAAATTTAGGGAGACTGCATTGCTATGTATAGGACTGGAGACAAAAAAAAAAACTCTATGAACCTGCCACCAGGCAAACATTAAACGCATACATACACAACAGCGTCAAAAGTTTGTGGACACCTGGTCCTCATATCATACATATTCCATTTCATTCCAGTCCTGTTATAAGAACCTCGACTCTTCAGGGAAGGGGAGAATTTGTGATTATTAGGGTACAGGAGCATTAGTGAGATCAGATACTGATGTTGGAGGAGGTCAGGAGACTCCAGTTCCAGTTCATCCCAAAGGTGTTTAATGGGGTTTAGGAGGTCAGGGATCTGTAGAGGCCCATCACGTTCTGCTTTCTGAACATCTCACATCACCTATTTCATAAAATGACCTCAGAACTAGATTTTGTTGTGGAGATTTGTATTCATTCAGGCGTTTTATACGATTGGGTGCCCCCAAATTGGTCCTAATACTTTTGGCCATATCTATATCGCACTTCTACATCATCTGACACTCGCAAACCGTGTTGAGCTGCTCGGTATAGCTCCAAAATCCATCAAAATTTACAATTGAGCTCTCCAGCATCAGGTCTTCTGACTTCACCGTGTGGACAGAATGTGTAAGAAAAGCCTATCACCTTTCTCAAAGAGCATAAAAAGAGCAATCTTCAACCACCAAACCTGTTCTGGCTGATCGACTGCATTTGCGATAAGGAGAAACGTGCACACATTCCTGTCGATGGTTCTATCACAGAAGATCAGATGAACACACAAGTGCTTCTGTTCGTGGCCAAGCTCTGAGCATGCTCCTACCTGCTGGAGCATTTCCTCGGTGGAGACAAGCTTGTGGTGATGTTCCTCCAGAGAGGCTTCCAGATCTCTGATCTTCTCCCCCTGAGCCTCCACCTGCTCTGTCAGAACGCTCACCTGGACACACACACACACACATTAGAGACTATGTAGGAAGTTTTACAACAGGGATGGATGACAATATTAAATTACATTAAATGCAACTATAAATGGATAAAAATCTGGATATTCAGATCATTTCCACCTTTCATGCGTGTCCACATCATATGGACATATTAGACACAATTTTATACTTCAGTATGCAAGTGCAATTTTTAAATGCTGGAACACACACACACACACACACACACCATCCAACTGATACACAGCATATATTGGACTCACATTGAAATCCTCACACACACACACACACACACACACACAAACACAGCAATCTTACACACTCTCTGCTCCACCCATACAATAACCTTTACTCTTTCACACACACACACACACACACACACACACACACACACACACACACACACATAAACACACAGACACACACAGGAAAATCCCTTACACACACACACACACACACACACACACACACACACATAAACACACAGACACACACAGGAAAATCCCTTACTCATGCTCCCATTCGATCAGCCGAATGTTGGCTCAACAAATTTTTAGCAGCTAAACAAAAACTAACCTGGTTTCACAAACTGTCAAACACTCGTTCGGACGCTCTCACTTCTCTGTCACTCCCTCTTTCTCTTCACACTGCTTTAAGTTGTAATTTCCTTCACTCCCAGTTCCACACTACTCCAACAAACTCGAAAGCAGAAGCGAAACATCTTCAAGATCGCATACGTCAGCGTCCGTCTGCTTCTTTCGAATGCGGTATAAAGGCTGAGTTCATTCACTTTGCTGCTTTTGTCTTGCCACAAACTAAAGCCAGCCCACCTGCTTTCAGACAGGTATGAGCAGGAGGAGGAGGAACACTTCCAGAGAAGGAAGTGGAAGCAATGTACGAGCCAGTGTGGTTGAGCCGTGGCCCGTAGCACAAAACTTTCCACCAATCGACAGGAGATTCTGGAGAAACTTGAGGAATGTGGCAGAAGCGTGACTGCAGGCTTGCTGTGCGAGTGTGTGTGTGTGTGTGTGTGTGTGAGTGAGTGTGTTTGAGTGTAAACCTGCTCATTCACTTTGATCTCCTGTAAATACAAAAGGTTATGAACTAAGCTGAGCTTTTTAGTTTGTAGTAAACAGACACAAGGGTCTGGTTCTCAGAAAGTAAAAGGACATGTTTAAAGACTAGCGGATGATCAGCCTTGTGAAAAAAACTCTCTGGATCAGAGGCAGTATTTCTGTTTTGAAGGATTACTGACAGACACAATAAGGACACTTAATAATCCATATCCTTCTCTTCCTGTCACCCTCTTCTCTCTCTCTCTCTCTTTCTCTCTCTCTCTCGGTCGAGTTAAACATGCTCCTGAGGTTCCAGTGACTCTGTGCAGCTTGGGACGGTTTCTCATCAACGCCTTGGGTGGTTTCATGAAATTCTGGAGTAAAAACGAGTGCTTTTGAGGATGGATTGGACTGTAGTTAATGTCAACAGTCTGCTACATCGACTCAGGACTACTTTTCACTTCTGATCATCATCACTGAACCCCGCAACATTGTATATCTGGTACAAATGGACATTCGGTGCAACCGAGATGAGGATGGGTTTCCCTCTTGAGTCTGGTTCCTCTCAAGGGTTCTTTCTTATGCCATCTCGGGGAGTTTTTCCTTCACCACAGTCGCCATCGGCTCGTTCATCAGGGACAAACTTACTTATAAAGAACATATTCAATTTTAATCACCACATTATCTGTGTAAAGCTGCTTTGAGACAATGTTCATTGTTAAAAGCGCTCCACAAATAAATATTAATTGAATTTAATTGAGACACGCGCTTTTTCCAAAAGCACCATAAAAACGGCAAAACTGTTCAACACAACAGACTGAACAAAGGCCCAAGTGGTAGTGTTTTTAGTTGGATTACTAGCATCTCTTGATCAGCACGAGAAATTTAACCGCATTGTCGTTTCTATAGCAACAGATAATCTGCAGTGCTATGGTTTGATTACTTACATTATAATGGTTCTTTTTTAACATAACAAACATTGTTTTCTCGAGATCGGCGATGATGCTGCCTCTAGAACATGCTCTAATGACGAATACACAGAAAAATTCATTACTTATCACAAGAAATGTTCTAGATGCAGCATCATGAATAAATACCTTGACGAGCCACAAACCACAAACGGTTTTAGGAATCCATAAATGTTTATGGATTTTTTTTATATTTAAATAAAAGTTGAAATGTTCAAAAAATCAAATGTTTAAAAGAAAATTCGAATGTTTAAAAGAAGTTAGAATGTTCAAAAGAAAGTTTGAATGTTCAAAAGAAAGTTTGAATGTTCAAAAGAAAGTTTAAATGTTCAAAAGAAAGTTCGAATGTTTAAAAGTTCGAATGTTCAAAAGAAAGTTAAAATGTTCAAAAGAAAGTTAGAATTTTTGAAAAGAAGTTTGAATGTTCAAAAGAAAGAGAAAGTTTGAATGTTCAAATGAAAGTTTGAATGTTCAAAAGAAAGTTTGAATGTTCAAAAGAAAGTTTGAATGTTTAAAAGAAAGTTTGAATGTTCAAAAGGAAGTTTAAATGTTTAAAAGTTCGAATGTTCAAAAGAAAGCTAAAATGTTCAAATAAAAGTTTGAATGTTCAAATGAAAGTTCGAATGATAGGAAATGTAATTAGGCTTCGAATCAACACAATAATTTATCCTGATCTCCGTTATTGTGAACTTTGCACGTGTCTTCTGTAATGGGATCTTATTTGTAAACATGGCAAATGTAGGTTGCAAATCTTTGCCAATTTTGTCACTAAAGAACATACAGTACTTCATTTTCTGTACCTCAGACTGGCAAAGTAGTGTGTAAAATTGTTTCTATAAAGTGTCATTTACCTTCTAAAAGAGGGATAACGGCCGACTCAGGGCCTGACACACTCTATTGTGTGACAATAAAGAGCCGAGTGGGGAGAAGCGACTCACCTGAAGAACCAGAGATTCTTTGTCCCCCTCTAATCTCTCCAGGCGTTCTTGATACGTCTCATTGTTCGAACAGGGCTGGCGGTTAACCTGCGACACGCACACACACACACACACACACACACACACACACACACACACACACACACACACACACACAGGGGATTGAAACTGAGGTGAATGAACCATTCAGATAAAGGCTGGTGAATAACTGGCATGATGCCAAAGAGGATTTGAAAACCAATAAAGACAGCCTCAGCTCAGGGCCATAAAGGTGTCAAATGACACACAATGAAAAAGAAATGTTTGAATTACAAATTAGGGTGTACAATAGAAAAACTAGCTCATTAGAATAAGGCTTTTTTAGAGCACAAGAAGATTTAAGCATCTGCATACATTCAATATGGTGAAATGCTGAAGTTTCTGAGGAACAGATCGAGATGGAAAGAATAATTAAATATTCTACTCAAGTAAAAGTACTGTTACCTTGATAAAAATTTACTTAAGTACAAGTACCGGTCGAAAAAGCTCATTTAAAATTTACTCAGAGTTAAATTTACCAACTTTTGACCAACAGCATGCGGTGGGGGATTCAGTGTAGTTCAAAAAAGACAAGGGGATACAAATCTCCAAACAGGCACTCCATCATCTGCCATGCCTCTCCAGAGAAGTCCAGATGGCAGTGTACCCAGGGACAGGCAGTTTCTCTCTCTCGCTCTCTCTCTCTCATACCCTCTATCCTTTCCCCACCAGCATGCCTGCCCACCTGTTCCTTGGAATCTGGGAGCATTCTCCACCACCTTCTGCATCTCATGCGGTGGGGGGGTCAGCTCGGGTGGGTCGGTACCCTGGCCTGAATTAGGCGTTGGGGGTATGTACCAAATAAAGAAAGCTGCTTGGTGAACTTTTGCCTTTCTATCTTTCTTCCAGTGCGGTAACAGTGAATTTGTTGCAGGGCTGTTTACTCGTTACATGTACATTACAACACAGTGAAATGCTTGTTTTTGCACAAACAAGCTTTGAACCCCTTGAACACTGGGTTAAGGACTTTGCTCAAGGGCCTAAGAGTGGTAGCGTGGCGATTCATTATCACCCATGGCCCATCCTTATTCAGAGCGACTTACATTTATCTTATTCATACAGTTAAACAGCTATGGGGTATGCCCAGGGCTCCAGGAATGGCAGCTTAGTGTGACTGGGATTTAAACACATGACCTTCTGATCCAAAGTCCGATGCCTGAATCAATAAGCTGCCACCTCCTAAAGCAATACTGGGGCTTGAACCCCGAACACCCCAAACAGTTACCCAGAACCTTAACCACTCTAAGCGCAGTGTTAGCGTAATCGAGCCGAAAAGGTCAGAAAGGTTACAATTTTCCTCAGACGTGTCAATACAAAGCTCTTTGAAATAAAATGACACCACATTTACACTTTAATTACCTATTGAACCCCTACCATACCAGATGAAGCCACTTGAATATTCAAACCCAACACGACTTGGAAATTCTCTACTACTTTCTAAATAATTGAATAGAGTGATAGTTATCACACAATCAACCTATTTATATGGATTTTCCCACCAACATGCAGCTAAAAGAAACCCACCCCTGAAGAACCTCAATCTCTTTAGATCTCAGGCTTATCCCAGCTCTCCCCATGCCTTATTAGCAACTTTTTTTAATGTCAACAGTGACATCCATATCACAATGCTTATTAACTAAGCAAGTAAATACTGCTGCTGTCGTAGGAGATTAGTGAGCCGTCAGTGCCTGTCAGCGCTAAGCTAGCAGAGCAAGCGCCATGAGAGCAGAGCTAGCACTTGATTCATGTATAATCTCTATGAAAATGCTGCTGAGTGAGGGGGCCTGTCAGCTGTCCTGAACAAAAGGTATATTTTTCATAATCGCCAGTAAAGGATGTGCGCACAGGGTATTAAAAACATATCCGAAGGACTTTTCAAGCTGACATCCTCCTTTCTGCTGTCATGATAGCATGAAGTAAAGTCAACCTCCTCTGCCAGATAAACATTCAGAGAGATTTTACCACGTTTTTACCACCGTGTTTTCTAATTATATATTGAATCATATGCTTTGGTGTTCAAATACAAACTTTTGCTACCAGATGTACTCCCCAAAAAAGTTTTGTTAGCAAACTGATAGCGGTAATTCACAAGAACTAGCAATTTTTAGTTATTTTCTGCGGCAATGGGATTTGGTAAGGCTCTCAAGCTACAACTTTCAGGCCTCCATTCTTACAGAGAACCACTGAACAATCAGTCAATACAAATTGGAAAATGCAAAAGTGTTAAGTGCACTAATAAGGATCTGGTGGTTAGCATTGGAGATCTAGTGTTTCTGCAGTGTCATAGGTCATGTGACTGAGTCTGTACCAAAGGTCAACCTATTTATCGGTGTTGCCGATTAAATATCACCCACAGTTGATTGCAGGAACTATCAGCAAAAATAAACACCGATAGTTTTTCCGGGTTGCGTCAGTTTCTGTTTCTGGAGTGACTGAGAATGTCTGCTGTCATTATACAGTACAAAAGCGGCCTCTAGAGGCAAATCACTGACACCACACTGTTTGTGCTGTTTGTTTTGACCTGCAAGACCCTCATTTACATTAGTTCTTATTACATTAACTAAAGTTCACAGATAAAAATAAAATGAACTAAAATTTAAAATGTATTAGTTAAATGTTAAAATTAACAAACAATAACCAATCATTAAAACATTTATTCACTTCGGTTAAAAATGTTACAAATAAAATGTTACTGTAAAGCGTTGACATTTCACATCAATCCAGTATGTATATATGAAGTCATGCTTAAAATGACCATCTTTAAATGTCATCACAAAGGCCAAATTTATTTTTATTTTCCTCCGGTTGTTCTTTTTTTTTTATAAAGTATCAATTTTAAAAACTTTATGTTGATCGGTTATTGAAATAACATTTACAGTGGAACCCGGTTATGTCGATGTCCTAGGGGGTCGCCAAAAAGCATCGAGGTAACCGATAATCGGGATAAACGAAAATCAAAATGGCGGCAGTATATTAACATGCTCGAAATTTCTTTATGTACATGATGTGCATTAATAAATGAGAATGTGCATGCACGTGTTTTTGAAGCGTTTTTTTACACAACATCGTTGCCGCCATTTGTTTGATGAAGGCATGCTATAAAAATACATACAGTACATGTTTATCTGTCAGGAATACACCTGCCACGCCCCCTTCGCCCCCCTTCAGCGTGTCAGGTGTTTTCTCAGCCGCTTTCTCTGAAGCTCCGCTTCAATCTCGCACATATGGTGCTCGTTTATCATCATCATCACCAGCTCCTATTTAAACCTCCACACTCTCACTGTCCGTTATTGTTGGTATATGTTGGTTCACGGCGGTCGTTGTTTGTACCTGGATACGCATGTGTCTTCCCACCGGCACTCTCTCAACGGCTGCTCTTTTCTTCTCAAAGCGCATCGCGGATTCCCCCCGATCCCGCCGGTGTTCATTCTATGATTTTGGATGGTCATCACACGTTCCGCGCCGCCAATCGCGGCTTTCGCCTCCCGTTCATTGCATTACATTTAACAACAAAAGGCATATGTGCACTAACTAACAGCAGAGATTCACCAGTATACAATACAAACACCTGTAGCAGCTGTAAGACTTGATTTTTCCGCCACTTCCGCGAGTTCTTCTGCGGCTGCACCGAGATAACCGACGTTAAATGGCAAATTTTCCCCTATTTGTGCTCGAGATATTAGGGTTCGGCGACATCAAAAAAGTCGACATAACTGATAAAAAATGCTTAGAAAAGCGAGAATTTGGCGGTTCCACTTCAAAAACATCGACTTAATAGGGTTGTCGAGGAAACCGAGGGCGAGATAACCGGGTTCCACTGTATATGTATGTCTTTTTTTCGGTAATAAATGTAGTACTATTTTGTACTATTTCACATGAAGTGTTTGTTTTTTTATAAAGTATTCATCTTTTTAATCGGTTATCGGCAAATACGATCCAAACTAGCTATCTGTAAAATCCTCGGGTTCGACCTCTACTCTGTACATCCATGTTTGACTAAGGATTTTGAAAAATGCCTCAGGATGTCATGCAGATTTGAGAACGATAAAACATTGACCTTCGACCTAAGAAACCATTTCCTGTCACTTGAATGAAGTAGGAATTGGAGTTCGGATGTAGTTTATTGTCTACCAAGACAAGACAGAGCAACTGTGGTTATATATGTGTGTGTGTGAGTGTGTGTGTTTGTGTGTTTGTGTGTGTGTGTGTGTGTGTGAAACAGAAATCACTCACACCCTGGATTTTCCCCCAAATACAAAGTTTATGATTTTCTATTATAGCACTGTACAAGAATGCATGACACAGCCGATGCTGTAATGAACCCCTCCCTGTTATGACAGCCATGCAGCTCCTTTACAAACTGCTCACGCTCACACACACACACACTCCGAAGCCTGCCGACTGTAATTAAACATAAAATCCTGATTATTATTACATTTCTGCAAGAAGGTAAAGCTTAGGTGCTATGTGTCATGCTCATGTGGGTGTAACAGTGCACCCTGCTGCCAGATCTTATTATATCCCTCATTTCCTACGAACCACAAAACTGAAAATCAACACCCATGATGAAGAATGTGAAAGAATGAAAAGCAAATAATGTCTGAGTGTAAAACAATACGAATTGGTGAACTGGTAGTTTTGTTCCCAGCACCACCAAGCTGCCACCTTTGAGCAAGGCACTTAACCCTCACCTGCTGAATAATGTATAGAAGGTGCAGTAGGTAATAATATATGGTATATATCGTAATACTAGAAGATAACATGCTCAAATGACATAATATGTAAATGTACAAGTATGAATATATGTATGTATACAGTACATACACAAAAAGTGAATAGATTATACACAGAAATGCACAGAAATTCACAATGCATCAGCTGTTCAGTACAGTAACAACCACAAGAAAAATCTCTATATCTTTACTGTCAGCTAAACGCTGAAAAGCTGAAGGGTCCAGACAACCAGAATCCCTTTTTTTTTTGGTAATATTCCAAAGTCTAAAGGTGATAAAAGTTGATCATTAAAACCTTAGGCTGAATTTTTTCTCCCAATTTCCATTGTTTATACCACAGAGAAATTATTTTCTATTTTTTTTTAGATTAAAGTATAAACTAAACCAAACTATAATGAATTTATATCCTGTGTCCAGACAAAGATACGTCCCCTTTAGAGTCTGGTTTCTCTCAAGGTTTCTTGAGAATCAGGTTTTTCCCCCCACTCATTCCCATTATGTAGGGTTAATTCATTACAGATATATTAACAGGGATAAACATATGACTTTAAAATCTATATTAAATATGCACTATATTGCCAAAAGTATTGGGTCACCTGACCTTTCTGCTATATGTGGTTCTTCTCCAAACTGTTACCACAAATCTGGAGGCACACAATTGTACAGGACGTTAGATGTGCTCTAATACCATTCTGCATTTACTTGAACTTGCTACAGCATATCATTGCCCCTGTGCACAAAGTGAGCTCCTTGAAGATCTGGTTAAATATTTTTTAGAAAGGAAGATCTTGAGTGGTTTGCTATAGAGATCTGATCTCATCCCTACTAAACACCTTTGGGATGAATGTGAAAGCTGACTGCACCCCTCACCTACATCAGTACCTGCCTCTCGTAACACCCTTAAGGCTGATGAACACAAATATCCATAAACACACTCCAAAATCTAGTGGAACATTTTTCTAGTAGAGTGGAGGTAATTATAGAAGGAAAATAAGACTAAATGGGGAATGCAATGCTCAAAAATCACATACCATAATTATGACCAGGTGACCCAATACTTTCGGCAATATAGTGTAAATTCATATTAGTTAAGTTAATGCTACACAAATTATATTGATTTTATGTGCAGGTGCTAAATAATGACTTAGAACGCTCCTAACTTAGAAGGGTTAGACAACAGGAATACATTCGGAGGTGCGAAAAACCCAAAAAGCTGCGTTTTTACTTTCAACTTTTTCACTTACTGAATAATTTTACCACAGAATGCTTACATTCTCAAATCTGATTGGCCAGAACAATGGTTCTGGCAGTAACATGCACATATTAATGGCATATAGTTTTTCTAAAGCAACAGTTTGTACACAGGAATTTGTTCAGCCTCACGTAATCTGATCCTCCCCATAAATGGATTGAAAAACCTTCGCTATGTTTGAGTTTCTGTTTGGTATAAGTTTGTTCAACACTCATGAAAGTTTAGTCTTATTACCCATTGGAATGTCTTCAGAACTTTCTGGTTTCTTGGCAGACAAAACAATTGTTTGCTTATTTACTTCATGAGAGAGAAAAAAGAGAAAGAATGTTGAGGTAAAATATTTTTTGCTGAGGACAGACTAACATTCCAGAACATTATACAACTATATACACCACTATAAAGAGATAATATATTGTTTATTAAAAGATTAATTGTTGGCAAGGTGGTATAAAGGGAAATAAACCCTTAGTCGGAATAAAAACTGTATAAAATAACATCCTTTATTTATTTCCTATAAAAGCAGGTCCCCAAGTGTTTGATTTTTCACGAAAGTCTGGGAAGCAATAGACAATGGTGTTTGAAGTATGTATTATAAACGATTAGCATGAGATAGATTTTTATAGATTTAGCTCTCATACAAAAGAAATGACACCAGGCACTGGACACGAATGATTATATTTGAAAGAAGTGCTCATAAAAGCACACACACTCTGTGGTGTAATAAACCAGCACTCCTTATCCTCCACTCCTGGCTCTCTGGAGGCGACTCAACAGGAAATGTTCTCTCAGGTCAACGGTCCTGATGATTTACTCTGTCAGAACTGTTTAGAGCAGAACAAGCAAGACCAGGTGACCTGAGCGCATAAAATGGGAACCATACAGCGTTCGCATGCCACATTCTGATGTGTTTCCTAAGAGTTTTGAACCTGTGTAAACAAAAATAATGGCTCCTATTAAACGTTTTGGGTTTTTAATTTTATTCAAGTGATTCTGAACAGAACTATAACAGTCTGGATTCCACTGCTTTAGTTTAGCCCTGAACGGATGAGGGTTGTTTTGGCAGCAAGTAAAGGAAGCTCAGCATTGTGCCCAATTTATACACGTATCAAGTTGTTCATCATAATCAAACTTGGTTATGTGGAGTGACATTGCTCTCGGGCAAAATCCTGGAAATGTAGTTCTAAATATACTAATATATCCTTTTTTTTTCCAGGTTGCTCCTGTTAGCAGATGCCACAGCGGATCATCTGTCTCTAAACTCTGTCCTCTACATCTGCCTCTTTCAAACAAACCACCTGTCTTTCCTCACCATATCCATAAACCTCCTCATTGGTCTTCTACTTTGTCTCCATCCTCAGGATCTCAATCGAACCTTTCTCAAATTGGTCTCCAAAACATACTACCTGTGTGGTCGCTCTAATGAACATATTAATAGTCTTGTACTATGGAAAAGAAAATGAGAAACAAGAGATCAAAAAATGGAAATGAGCTGAAGGACACTGTCAATGAGACCTGGTCTTCCAGACCACCTCAGCAGTGCCCCAGACTCATTACCTCCATGCCACGCCCAACTGAGGCAGTAATTAAAGCCAAAGGAGC
>MU551748.1:463392-505892 GCA_024362625.1 Silurus asotus
AGGCAAAAGGGCCAACAAGTGCCAAGCATCTCTCAGGGAACTCCTTCAAGACTGTTGGAAGACCATTTCAGGTGACTACCTCTTGAAGCTCATCAAGAGAATGCCAAGAGTGTGCAAAGCAGTAATCAAAGCAAAAGGTGGCTACTTTGAAGAACCTAGAATATGACATTTTTCAGTTGTTTCACACTTTTGTGTTATGTATATGATTCCATATATAATTCCACGTGTTCATTCATAGTTTTGATGCCTTCAGTGTGAATCTACAATTTTCATAGTCATGAAAATAAAGAAAACTCTTTGAATGAGAAGGTGTGTCCAAACTTTAGGTCTGTACTGTATGTATATATATATATATATATATATATATATTTTTTTTTATTTATTTATTTTTTTTTATTTTTTTTTTTATTTTATGTACTTAAACCATACACAACAATGCCATTGGTATAAAAAAAAGGAACTAGAATTAGCACAGTGTCACTGTGTCCACTTACTCCGTACAGAAAACACGATTTGTTCAGCTTGAAATCTGAATCCAGAGCGCTAGTGTTAGCCGCTAGCGAATTTCTGGTTAGCGACAAAGCTAGCGCTATTGATTCTTTTAAATTTTATGTACAGCTTCAATAATTTCTCTTAAAAACAGAAAATCCTTACAATTTCACATATCGAGGAAGTGAATGAATGAATGAAGGATGGAAGGAATGAGGACATTTGTCAAAGTCTGCTGAAAATATGTCGATCAGTTAAGCAGAACATATTATAAAATTCAATATTGAATGTAAAACACACACACACACACACACACACACACACACACTCACACACACACACACACACACACACACACACACACACACACACACACACACACATCTGTATTAACAAAAAGTGTATTATATATTTAAAAAATATTATAACATTTTTTAATATATTATTTAATCAATCTTTAAACCTATTTCTGGTCAAAATATTTCAGAAATAGATTTCAAGCTTGATTGGTTTAATGATGTTTTATTTGGTTTACTGAAATCTTACAATAGAAAAAGTAAATATAATTGACATGATACTTGCTAAATACTAGCATACTTGCTAAAATGCCATTTTGTTGCAGTGTGAACAGTGTTTTCTATATTAAATTACTATTATAAACATTATATGATTATTAATTGAATTATTATACATTATAAAAAGGCACAAGCAGTTATTTTTGTTTAGCCATTTAAGAATTGAACTAAGCAAAGAACAGTTCATTTCAGCGAACACTAAGCAAAGAGACAGATGTTTCCTTCACTTTGATGACATGGCATCTCAAGTTATGGTACACCATTTCATGCCACCTTGTGGTTGTTTGTTATAACTACACCATCCTGAAACTGACATGTCCATGTTGCTATAAAAAAAAAAAACTCCCAAAAACACACCCAAACCCACGACATATTCTTTAGTGCACTTTTTACTACTGAAAGGCCAAGCCCTTCATTGTTCCTGCTGTTCTAGCTTTAACTTTGATCCCATCTTCAGGTTTTGTGATTGCAGTTTGCCTACTTAATCGTCTGTTATTCGACCTGTTCGACATCCGTCTCGTGCACATATTGGGCCAAACGCAACCCAGCACTGAATCTGGCTGCTGTATCTGTGTTTTCTGATGTATGAAGCTCTGCCTGATGTGTACACTTGGACATACCAGGCCAGTTTCCAGCCACTGGAAGAGGGTCTGAGCGGTGGAGGTGGGCAGCTGTGAGCGCAGAGTATCTCGACTTTCTCCACCATAAATCTCCAGAGCTAAACGCAGCTCCTCTGCTAACTGTAGCACCGGCAGTGAGTCCACGCTAACCGGAGAACCCAGATCCGGCAGCCCGTTAGTGAACTCCGCCATCACCTTAGAGCCTGCAAAAAGAGGCAGAGATGCACCCTCCATTAAT
Organism: Silurus asotus; assembly: GCA_024362625.1. Lineage (NCBI taxonomy): Eukaryota > Metazoa > Chordata > Actinopteri > Siluriformes > Siluridae > Silurus > Silurus asotus. Next base: position 465,315 of record MU551748.1, read on the forward strand.
TTCATGTATATTAGACTTTATTTCTAATATTTATAAAAACAATACTCAAAGGAACTAAACATTTTTCAAAATGGCCACCAATTTGGGGCCCTATTCAATTTATAAGTACAGCTAAAACGGTGTAATTTAGCAAAAAAAGGTCAGTAAACGATGGTCACTGGATTGTTCACTGGAACATACAATATTCAGAAGCATTCACATGAAAATGGAAGCAAACTTTTTTAGACACAATGCAACATTATTATCAAAAATATAAATTAATATCAAGTGTAGTAAAAAAACTTTTCATCCATGGAGCATAGAAAAATGCCGTGCCCCAACACCAGAGCAAATCACTACAATTGAAGCCTTGATGTGTGTTTGGCAACTGCTGGGCCACTCGAGGAGGTTCACAATGACAGAAAACTGGACCAATTAGGAAAAATCTTGAGTTGGATTTTCTAAATAATTTTCAGCATTCTCTCTTTCTTTTTTTTTTCTTAGAGTAAGAATTGATTTTGACTAAGTAGCACAAAAAAGTAGGACAAATGCATACTGAATGTTGTTATACTTTTTATTATAGAAAGTGATTCACCAGTATAATTTAAAAGAAGACGTGCTTGCTAATTCCTTAATGCAAGAAGTTTTCTTTTGAAAAAAAAAAAAAAAACACAATAAACTCCTGAAGTTGAAAAAGAAAAGCTCCAGCAAAATAAAGCACATCAAGTCAAGAGGCTTCATGTTCACATCAAAACTGGAAAGAACATTGAACATTGAACATTTTAGAAATATGGGAGAAACCTGCAGTAAAAAAAAAGCACTGGGTAAAAAAAAAAAAAAAAAAAAAAAAACACCCAGTGAAAAGAAACCCAAAAATCAACCAGTAGAAAAAAAACGACAGTGAAAAAAACAACAAACCGAATATACCAAGTTAAAAAAAGGCAAAAAATCCAGTGGTAAAAAAATTATAATTAAAATCACCTAGTGGAAAAAAAACAAAAAAAAAACCAACTAAAAATCTCCAGTGAAAAAAAAAGCAGCAGGTGGAAAAAAAAACAACAACAAAAATAGAACACCTGGTAAAAAAAAAAAAAAAAAAAACATGCAGTAAAAAAATATATATAATAAATAAAAAATATTCCATTGAAAAAATAATTAAATAAAAAAATACACAAAAAATTTAAATTAACCCAGTGGAAAAAAAAACACCCAGTGAAATAATCTAACAAAAAACACCCAGTGAAAAAAAATCACCTGGAAAAAAGACCCAGTAAAAAACAAACAACAACAACAAAAAAAAACAAACAAACAAAAAAACAAATAAAACATCCAGTAAAAAAACATGAAGTAGAAAAAAAAAATGAACATCAGAATAAGCACTCTTTACAAACATGTCAAACAGGAAAACATCTCAAAAAGGGGGAGGGGCTACAACAACACACATTGAGTTCCATTCCTGCCAGTCAACAAACAGGAATCTGAGAGAAAAGATCTCTTTATCAATATACCAGTTGGAAATTATTCACATTGAACAACTTTATTTAATTTGCAATAGTGAGAAGGATGAGCATTAAACCAAAAGTGACAGAATTAAGGGAAAAGAGAGAGAGAGAGAAAGAGAGAGAGAGAGAGAGAGAGAGAGAGAGAGAGAGAGAGAGAGAGATCCTGGGGTTGTATTCTGGCCTTGTTTTCCTGGGACTGCCTCCAGATCCACTGGAATAGTTATTTATTTAAACAGATGTGCAAATTTTTTTTTGACCATCCCATAATATCTTTCAGTCAGTTTTATGTAGCAGTGTTAATTGGCGGATTAATTGTCCTCCTATAAAACAGGCAGGAAGGCAGTTTCACGTGCCAGATTTCCCATCACCCCATTAGCTCACCACATACGGCCACGTTTCATCTCCAACACATTTTCCTCTTCTCCAACCGTCTCCAGCTGGATCCTATAGAGTGAAGCTAGTGCAGCGCTAAAACATCTGGATGCCATAAAACCACAGTAACGCAGCACAGAGAAACACCGCGACTCAACTGTTCCTTTCGCAGGAGCCAGAGACAATCAGGTACAAACGCTCAGGGAGCTGGGAGGAGGCCACTACGATCTCCTCGCATCAGGAGCTACGCTGAATAGTCTTCAGTTTATGTTAATGTAAACAAGAACACTGAGGCATTGTGGGAAAGGTGGAAATTATTGTTTTTTATTTACATTTTATTTACAAGTTACATTTTTGGCCTTTCATAGCAAAAAGTTTGGGCACCTCGGATCTGGCACCTCGTTTTCCCACTCATATTACTCATTTATTAAGGCAGCTTAGCGTGTTTGACTTGAACCAGAATGGTGTTAGTTCAAATCCCATCACCACCAAGTTGCTGGACACTAATGCAAGATACTTAACCTCACCTGCTTAGTGTCTAATTGAGATAATTGTATGTTGGAGAGGGGTGTGTCCCAAAATTTCTCAGATTTTTCTTTAATTTTTGATTTGATTTGCAGCCAGAACTACTTTGAGAGCAGTTAAAAAATGACCACAATTTTCTTTAATCAGAATCAAGAAATCTACAAATGAATAAAAGTCACCTGGGTGTTTTAAATGTTCGTAGCCGATTTGTTCGCATTTCTACACACAACGCTACAGCGTCTTAAAAAAATCTATCATATCGCATATCATTTTGTTGCATTTTTGTCTATCACCAGTAGGTGGTGGTATTTAAAAAAAATCTCTCACAACTGCCCCAAGTCAACCATTATTAAAAAAATTTCCAGAACTTCAGATTTGTATGTTATCTCCCTTGTGACTAACACAAGGACTTTTTAACTTTTTTTTAATTTTTGCTCATTTGCTGACCAATGATTTGCTGTTTACTGGAAGATTAGTTAAAGAATCGATGTTTTGATAGGAGGAGCCTGATTCGATTATCAATCTCACAGTTGAATCTTCTCAGACTCATTATAAAACGAGGATCGTGCCATTTTGGTTATATGGGGGTGCTCAATGTCTGATTTCACATAGAACATATATGATATGCATAAAGCATATATGTAAATTTGACATTTGGAAATATGTCTCCGGCATTGTTCAGAGGGCAGTTCCAAATACGGGCCAGGCGGTATTTGGCCCACGGGCTGCAGTTTGAGGACCCCTGGTTTAGACTATTAGAAGCTTCATATATTTTTACCCAGTAGTATATATGGGTATATACTGTATATGGGAATTAAGGTACAATAAATGGTCCTGCATGTGTGTTACATAGACGCTACGATGGTGCCGTGTTCCTGTCGTAAGTCATGTGTCCGTCGGCAGCGTTGCCCTTCCACAGTCATGCCTTCTGACATTTAACAACAAGCAAACAGACACAGTCTTTTGTCATAGCGACAGCTGTATGGTGACCTTGAGTTGCGTAACTCGGGGCATGTGTTGTGTTCACGTGTGTATCTGACTTTTAATTGCAAACTTGCTGATTCTAGTGTTCACACACACACACACACACACACACACACACACACACACACAAATCCGTCTCTCTCTTCTGGTCCTCACTTGTCAACTGGCTTTATTAAACATTCGTCCTCTATTAGTTCAATCATGCTGACAACTGCTGAGTTTGCTAGAGGACACACACACACACACACACACACACACACACACACACACACACACAAACACGCACACCAATTAACCTCCTTTTCTTGGCATTAAAACCTCAACCCAAAACTTAAAAATGTAAAGGAAACGTGTATTATTGCTGCCCAGGACAAACCTTCAAGCTGAACCCTTCAGCTCTCGCACTGAATGCTAATCTAGCTAAATAGCTAATAGTATCCAAAAGCAAACAGAACGTCCTTACTAACAAGAAATCGTTTTCTGAGGGTTATCAACACAATTTTTAATATTGAACTTTAGTCTTCTAGGATTGGGTTGTCGAGGGTCTATGTATAAATATATATATATATATTAAACTATAGTAATAAGAAATCACCTCAAATCACAAGATGTAAAGGCATGACTAGCTTTATAAAACTATATTTGAAAGCACTTGATGACCTAATGAGCATGGGTTCCTCTCTTGGTTTCTTCCTCATGCCTTCTTAGGATTTTTTATTTTTTTTTACCTCAGAACTGTCACCACTCATTAGAGATAAACTAATGGTGTAATGACTTAAATAAAGGTAGTTAGGAACTTAAACTTGCTTGTACTCCACTGCTCATACCAAACCAGTTCTTGCATTAAGTCTGTAGGATATACAGTATCGCAACTTTACCTGCGATGATGTCATCCATTTGTTCCAAAGCAGCCTCCAACATGTGACTCGCATCAGACGCCATGTTGCCCGAGCAACTACCGCATGGGACGTGCTGTTCGGCTGAAGTCTGAGAACATAAAAGAGGAGAAAAATTTAATGTGATGTGTGTGTGTGTGTGTATATATATTTCACAAAATTGAATACACAGTCATACTGTACAGCATAAAGACATTATTGTCTTCATAACTGCCAACAAAATTGAGTACACCCTAATTGATAACAGCTGTACATCGTGTAACCATGACCACTGGATGTTTAACATGGCACCTCATGGTAAAGACTCTGTGAGGATTTAAGAATTAGAGTGTTTCTCTCCACAAAGATGAACAATGCTAAAAGAAGATCAGGAACATCCTGAAGCTGAGTTACAGTACAGTGGTCAGGGTCATACAGAGGTTTTCCCAGACGGGTTCCACTCGGAACAGACCTCACACGGGTCCATCAAAGAAGTCGAGTCCTGGTGCTATGCGTCAGGTGCAGAAGCTGCTTCAGAAAAACAGACGTATGAGTGCTGCAGCATTGCTTTAGAGGTTGCAGGAGCAGAAGGTCGGGTTGTCGGTGCTCAGACCGTACGCTGCACATCTCAACTAAGATGGTGAGGTGAGGAGTAGCAAGAAAATTGTGTTCTGCCTACAGTCAAGCATGGTGGTGGTATGCAAGTGTGTGTGTTGTCTATTATGTACATCTGAAGAAACCTCTTATATTTTCAATCTTGAATAGCGTTCTTTCTTGCTTTGTCCTTCATCTCCATCCCTCCATCTCTGCCTTACTTTGCATATCTCTCAGCAGTGCAGGAACCTGAAATTAATTAGGCCTGTCAGGGTCGGGTTTCAAGCCTTTGTCATCCTGCCTCAGGGCACAGGGTCTCTCTCACACACACACACACACACACACACACACACACACACACACACACACACACACACACACACAAAACCACAAACGGAAACACTTTCTACAGCCAGTGTTTACTTCAAGGATGTGGTGACAGATATGTAGATGGATTTGCAGAGCAGGAGAACATAATGTTTAACAAATAAATGTTTAACCAATAAACTAGTGCAGATAAAAAAACACCGATACAGCCGGAGCGGAATTCGACACGAAACACAAGTTTGGAGATAAAACATGAAACTCTGATCTGCAGTACTGATGAAAGAGGGGTTTTTTTACTTCATAAATATACACTGACGCAGAATGAAATCTGGGGTCAGAGCCGTAGGGTCAGCCATGATACAGCAGCCCTGTAGCAGAGAGAGTTTAGGGCCTTGCTCAAGGGTTCAACAGTGTTAGCTTGGCAGAGCTGGGGCTTGAACCTCTGACCTTCCGATCAGTAACCCAGACCTTGTTGCTCTTAATAATCTGAATTAAACTCTGTCTCAGAGACTCCAATTCAAACTCAGCCCAAGGCGTTTAGTGAAATGCTTTTATTGACTTGTACATTTAAATCTACAGCATTTCTCAGATGCCCTTATTCAAAAATGATTTGATGTCTCTAACAAATGAAGCCATTCTGATTTCAAGCCATTAGGATGCAAAGTAAGAAAGCGATCAGTCTAAAACTTTGTTGGGAGCAAAACATGTGCTAATTTAAGTACTGCTAAAAGAGGAGGGTCTTTAGTCATTGAAGATTGCTAGAGACTGTTCAGACATCAGGTGGAAGTTTATTCCTCCACCAAGGGTTCAGAACAAGAAGAGTCTCGAAGCATGTCTTACTTGTTCTCTGAGAGATAATGGAACCAGTCAACCAGTTATTAATCAGTTAATGCCTGAGGCATTTTTAATTCAAAAACAAAAAAGTAATAAAACATAAAGCTTTCCGGTGGATTCAGTCACACACTTACTGACCAAAATAAATGGCACCCTAGACAAGAAAATGGCATGCTTCATTAGCACAGTGTCCTCATTATAGAATATAAGGGTGTGTAGACTATGTGTCATGTTTTGATGAACAACCGAAAAAAGCCAAAATGACAACTTTGGCACATTACACATATTGGTTTTAGCATCATGCTTTCATAAAAGCTGATTTAAAAAAATCTGATGATTTGCTCAAGATTTAACAGAAATACTGTATGATTTGAGTTGCATATTATGGTCAAGTAAACCAAAATTAAACTTCTGTTATGAACCACAAACTCATTTCCATGTTTTTTGCAGTTGACATATAGGCTTTAACATCATCATAACATCATGATAAGATCCAAAAAATGGCTCAATAATGTTACACTTGTTCCCTTAAAGTTGCCCCCTACATGCTTGTTGAACTTTCCACTCCCTGTTTTCTGTTACAACAAACTCCATTGTTGAGGGATATCTTTCCATTTTGTTTTGGGGCGTGGCCGTGAGCATTTATGTTCATTCAGTTAGAGCATTAGGGAGATCAGGCATTAAGTTGAGTAGGTTCCTGTTCCGAAGGTGTTCAACGTGGTTGAGAAGGATGAGTCTTTTTTGCAAGACGCTTCAACCTTCATGGAGCTGGAACAATGTTTGAGTCTCTTAGTTCCTCCTAAAGTATACAAATGCATTTTATACAATTGTGTGCTTTCAATGTTGACTGGAAAAAAAACACATATGTGTGTGATGGTCAGCAGTGCACATACTTTATTCCATATAGTGTAGAAATTGCTGTACATTAGTGATCAATAAGGTTCAGGTAAATCCATATAGTGTACATATAATCCATACTTATATAAAGATTAATTAATTGTATTAGCTACTGCATTTTTTCATAGAGGGGTGCCAATATTTATGCAATGGAACTAAATGCATTGTTTAATCTTTGAGCCAGTATTTCCATAAAGCTTTCCCAAACAGCTAATTATAGTTTTATTGACTTCATTGTTAAATACTGTTAATTGCAGTCTTGGGAAGTCCTGACTGTTGATATAAAACTGAATTTGGACTTTTTTCTTACAAACGAATCATTCTGGACAGGATTGAACTCGTTGTCCTGACTGTCCTTTTTTTCCGCTTTTTTTTTTCAAAGCGTGGGAAAGAGACGCGTCTCGTGTGTCTGATTCTTTCAGCGCTAACCGAACGAGTTTGTTCACCTTCTTTTTCAGCCTTATTTGTTTAATCGCGGCTCAGAAAACGAAAGAGAGATGATTCGCCTCAGAGCTGCACAGCAACTAAATAACAGACATCTTTACTGCTGTCAACTACAAAACAAGGCTCAGTCCCATAAACACTTCCTGCTATACTTCTTTTCCAAAAAAATAAATAAACACGTCCTATCTGACAGGAGTAAACACACTGGGAGTGTTTGAGCTCAACATAATATTTGCCTTGACAGTTAAACAGACCTCAGTCATCTTAATTTCATGGCTTTCCGGTTGGAAAAAAAAACGCTTTACACACCATTTTCTGCAAAGCTTTTTGTGGGGTGGGTTTGATTTCGCTGTGGTGGAATATTTTTCCCTTTGAGTGCAGCAACGGTGTCTGCGTTTTTTTTTTCTGCTTTAGCAATAAATAAATAGAAAGCATATAAGCAGCGCAACGAAACACACAATGCTGGCGAGAAACCTCAATAGGTCTTTCACTGGTCCAACGTCTGGAGCGATTTAAAGGTCAGCAGAATATAAAGTGTCCAGGTAGCAAACGTCATCTTCTGAAAGGAGGCAGTCAGGAGGTGAAGTGGACCATGCACCGATATCTTCAGGACACAAATAGGAATTATCGAGTTGAAGCAAACGCTAAGCCTCTGTCCTCAAGATGTTAGGTTAAACAAACTTCAATCCCAAAACAATGCCTGAGCAAATAATGGCAAAGCTGTGTGTATAACAGATGTCAGTTTAACAGGCCGCATGATGTATCAAGTTAAATTTTGTGTCTGTAAAAAAATTTATTACAAAAATATTAATCAAAGTTCATTTGGAAATGAAGGAATTAAAAAATAATAATACAGACAGACAGACAGACAGACAGACAAATATAATAATAAATAAATAGTGGCAATAAAATCCTAATATTTAAAACATGATAACATTTTTATTTGAATTTTTCCATTATTTCTAATTTCTTTTTTTTATTATTATTTCTTTATTTTATTCTTCTTTTTATTCTTATTCTATACGTAAAGTAGGTATCTGCATATATTTTCATAAAAATCTTCTATCATTTTTTTAAAAGCAGTCTAATTTTTTTCTTTTCATTCTTTTTGTCTGTCTAAAAACACATTTTTTCTTTTCTCTTCACTTTCCTTTATCTTTACTCTTTTTACTTCAGAAACTGCCTTAAAACAGTTTCTCTTCCTTCCCCCTTTCATTCTTTTCTTTTTCCATCCCATAAATAGTATTTTTTTTTCATTTTGCATACGTTTTTTCTCAGATTTATTTCCAATTCCCTTTGTTTTTATTCTTAATATTACTTTCTTTTGTGTAGTTTTTCTCTCACAGTTTGCTACTTTTAATTTTCCATTTTAATATTTTTCTCTTCTGCTGTTTTTTCTTTCTTTTTCTCCTTAAATTTTTCTGTAATCCCTTATCTTCTGTTTTTATAGATTTTCTTTTTTGCTCCTCTCCTTAGAAATAAAAAATATGCTAAAACTATAACTCTATATATCACCAACACAGTCCTACTCTCCCCTAGAAAGCAGTGGGAGGAAGTGTTGTATTAAAAATCTGATAGAATTGCCACTAATAGCACAATTAATATAATTCCTGTACTTTAAACACTGCAGTAAAATTCACTTTATCATTTACTTCATACGCAATAAAACCAAGCATAAAAATACACACATTTTGCTGCAGAAATGAATTCTAACATGCCTAGCCTAGTTTTATTACAGCATGCTGTGTTTCACTAAACAACATTCTTTGTGCATTATGAATTAATAGATAAGATCAGCAGGTCAAGTTAAGCTTTATGATCCCTATACACAGACAGTATTTGACACCACGTGGTTCCCTGAAGTAAACGCTTCAGTGAAATACTCGCTAAGACAAACTACACTAATCATCCTGCAGACTTCCATTACCAGAATGCCAACAGATACAGTTACAGATCGTTGTGGGGTTTATTAGTTTTACAGGGCAAGTCTAAGCAACTGAAAAGTTTACAAGAGAAGCCTGTCTACCACCCAGCAAAAATGCTTCATGGAAGCCTATTTGAGACCACTGTGGCCAGCCCACTGTGGGCCATGATATCGGTGTGAATGCAGAGCACATGTGGGACCTACACTATTAGGTACAATTGGAGCCCTAGTGTGGGCTGTGCATATTACATATTGTGCATCAAAGTGGGTGTTGGACACAAAAATCCCACAGAGGATCTTGCATGTGGTCACTCACATGGGGCCCATGCAAAATTTGTAGAGGTCAACCATTTAATCGGTTTTGCATCGAACGCTGATTGCTGAAACTATCAGCAAAAATCCATAGTTTTTCCAGGTAGCATCCAGTTATGAAGTAGCTGAGAATGTCAGCCGTCATTACAAAATCGGCATTTAGAGGCGAATGACTAATGCTACGTACCAAACAATTAGCATTAAGTACATTGACAGAAAAACACTCCAGAAAAAAAGTAAAACGAAATTTAAAGCACAACAAGATGACAAATGTGGAATCATTGAGATAACATTAAGACCTCTGTACCTCAGGTCAGGCCTTTGTCACCTTAGTTTATTCAGTTACTGTCACAGTCATCATTATTTCAGTACCATAGCTTTTGTTCCCTCAGCTATGGTACTGGCTAATTGAACAATTAGCATTAAATCCATCATTACATTAATTAGTATAATAGTGTTTGTTACCTCAGCTTACACAGTTAGCATCATATCCTGTTTTAACCTCAGCTCATTCCTCATTATTGCCTTATTTACCTCATAAAATTAATTTATTTTACAGCACTATAGCCTTTCCTAAAAGATTAGAAAAAAATAGAAGGAATCAGAGAAAACCAAACATAAATCTGGGAAAAATAAAATAAACTTAACAGGGCCACTAGCTAAGAGCCAAATGCTTAATAAAGCACAAAAAAACAATGTATTTATTAGAAAATATAAAGTTGTGGGATTAAAAATGTCGAAAATGTTTCACAATGCTAATACTCCACAAAACCGACCCTCATGCTTTTTACCCCAACAAGCATGAGAACACTGCTGAAACTCAAACAGGTTTCCCAAAACAAAGCCTGGATAAACATTACTACACAGGGTATGGGTATTCATTAATGAGCTTCCCAATGAAGGAAGCCTGCACAACATGGGAAACCTGATCCTTTCGTCTTTTTAATCCCGTGTGAAGGTCCTTCACTGGGTCTGTCATCCAAAACGTCAGCTTCACTCAGGTGAACAGGAATGATGCTGCCAATGCTGATAACACGGCCTTCATGTATTCAAACAGCCATCATGCTGAAGGTAAATACAAGACACACAAAACAGATGCCTGATGTGTGTGATGTGCAAGAGATACTGTAGATATTTTTGTATTATTTAGAAATTAGAGGTGAGCAAAGACAACACTGGTACATGTATATTGATATTATTATTAATTTGTGTATCAGGTGTATTTTAATATATACAGACCCTGTCAAAGGTTTGCAAACACCAAGTATTTTATGTTCTTTTAGTTTCTATGTAACAAATAAGATAACAGGCAAGAACACACACAACAGTGAATGAGTCTGTGGAGTCCAAATATGGCTCTAACTTTATGGCTCTAACAGAAGAACTCTAAGATAAAGAAAAAGAGAGAAGATGTTAGCAGACTGGTTTAGCCCCACAGTCAAACATGGAGGTAAAACCTAATGGTTTGGGTTTGTTTTGAAGCAATCCTATTCTGCAAATGCAGACAATGCAGACTTATTCTGGAAAGTAAGAGAAAAACTGAACCAACATGGCTCTCAGTCCATACTTCAAAAACTTGCAATTTGGTCTGGACTACAGCTCATTGGAACCGACTTCACAATACAACAAGACAATGAGCAGAAGCGTACGTCTGAGTTCTGTAAGTGTTATTTAGAGAGCAAACAGTCGACTGGAGTGTAATCTAATATGGAATGACCTGCCCAGTCACCGCACCTAAATCCTATTGAACTGATCTGGGATGAACTGGATTACAAGTGAGAAGCTCCAACTAGTAAAGTCATGGCTGCTCATCAGGGATAAATACACATCGTTTACCTTAACTGTTAAATTCTGTAAAGCTTCTTTGAGACAATGTCGGTTGTGAAAAGCGCAATAGAAATAAATTTGACTTGATTTAAAGAACAACTTCGTTCTTCCAAGTTTGACAACAGGCTCTGAATTAGCTGAATTTTTGGAGAAATTAACTGTCCAGATGCAGAGAGTGTGTAAAGCTCTTATGCTAGGGAAGCATTTTGAAAAATAAAGTGAAACATGTGGACATTTATATATTTGTTTGGTCAAAGTAAATCATTAATACAGTTAAATGACCTAGTTCGCCAAGTAGAAACATTGGTAACTTGCATGCGTCTTTAAAAAACAATAAAAGACTAGGTGTCCTCACATATCGTGATATGATTAGTTTATAAATACACTGTTTATGTCTTAAAGATCGTACCAATTATATAAATAATCTGGTCTGTCTTAAAGGATACATTTGTAAATAATAATATATGCAGTAAATGGAGATTATTTAAAGAACACATTAATAAGCATTTTCAAGAGACCTGATTGCAGGTCTGAAGCTGAGCAAGAACAGAAATAACGCAGCGTGAATTGTCAGCCGAAAAACGCCAGCATGTCATCACTGCTTAATATGGGGATCATCAAATGACAAGTTCCTTCCAAGCGGCTTAAAGCGTTCCGCCCAACACTGCATCATCCTGCAAAGTGTGTGTGTGTGTGTATGTTCACAATGCCCGAGGAAAATCTGTATGGCATGTCGTTTTCTCGTCCTACGTTCCAGTCCTGTTTTAACCCTCCTGCATTAACCGGGCCTCATCATTTCTTCTTGGAAGTCCGTTCCAGTGCATCATGGGATGAAGTGAATGATCATTTTCTGTTAAAATTATTATCATGAAACAATTCTCTTTTACACTCAAATTGCACCGGCGTAAGAATTTAAATCAGCAATTGAATGCTTGGTAATTGTTTTGCTTCCTAGTTCCTTCACTTTTTTAGTTTCTACCCCAAAATTCAAGAGCAATTGATATATTTATAATAGAAGCTCTTACAGTATTTGCAGCTGTAATGCAAAATACAGAGATTTCATAACAAGCAGTTCCTCAAACATTATTGTTTCTATAGTTACCGTTAATTCTGAGGGACTTGTATGGTGTCTGTTGCACAAAATCGAATAATCTAATAAACATGCTATCAAGCTCTTGATAGTTTCCAGTGTCAGAGCTTTGTTTAAGTTTTTCTCCACAGGAAAGTCTCAGGACAGGCCTCAATTTGCTGAAAAATCTATATTACAGAGAAACTGAAGCTTAAAACCTGACAATGAGGTCAACTATATTGTGTTTTGTGCCAGAGGGAAGACACACTTCCAAATCATGAAGGGAATTTGACAAGGAAGCGTAAAAGCAAGCACCCTAGTGCAGAGTTGAGGTAAAGTGTTTTCTTCCTCATGATGGTAACAATCCCATCACTGAGGAGAATAATGCAGATTCATGCTTTTGCCTTGTGCATTTACAGGAATACATTGTCTAATCATTAGGCATGAGTCCTTTACATGTTGCGACGTAGGTTTGATCCAAATTGACCTGCAATACTGTGAGCACTAGAGAGTAAAGTGTCCCTTTCTGTCAGCCCCTTCACCTGAAAACCCAGTCAGCCGTGCAAAACCGAGCTCAAATGACACAAGGGTTGGGTTACAGCTACAGGATGGAAGCTGAGGCCTTATGACTCTGCTTGCAGGCACTGTACCGGGAATTGTACTCCACTGTCAGAAAACCTACTTTCTAGTTTAGAGAAAAAACATGAAGCACACATCCTTAGCTTACAGCTAGCATAATATTCACAGAGAGTGAATAGGGTGATACCATAATAGTTAGGAATTTCACACTTGTCAGAATTGTGAAAAACACCAATTGTATTATGTGAGCCACCTTAACCTAGTCATAGAGGTTTGATTTTTTGTGTCTGTCCAAGTCATGTAGGTATAACCTCTGTGCTAGTCTGGCCTACTGAAGAAGGTCTGGCCTCTGAGCTTAGCAGTCTCAGTCAAGAAGGTATAGTCTCTGTGCATGTCAGTCCAAGTCAAGAAGCTATGGCCTCTGTGCCAGTCAATACCAGTCAAAAAGCCATACCCCCTGTGCCTGTCAGTCCTATTCATAGAGGTGTGGCCTATATGCCTGACAGTCCCAATAAAGAAGTTTTGGCTTTTGTACCTGTTAGTCTTAATAAAGAAAATGCAGCCTCTGTACATTTACGGCAGACACCCTTATCCAGAGCAACTTTCAACTGAGCAGTTGAGTGTTAAGGTAAGGCAGTATGATGGTGCTGGGATTTGAACACATGCCTTTATGATTCAAAGTTCAATGTCTTCACCAATGAGCTACCACCTATCACCTTTCAGAACCAATAAAATGAAGTAGCCTCTATGACTGTCAGCCCAAGTTATTTAGATGTGAACTCTGTGCCTGTCAGTCCCAATGAACCTTCTCGGGCTCTGTAAATGGCATGACCTGTATTCAGTGCTAACAAAAGAAGTATAGCCTTGGTATCTTTAGTCATAATTAAAAAAATTAAAAAGCATTGCCTTTGAACCTTCAGTTCTGCTGAAAGAAGGTGTAGGCTTTGTACTAGTAAAAAAAATAAAAAATGTTAAAGTGCAGGAGGTGTGGCGTCTGTTTCTATCAGGCATTGTGAAGGAAGTGAGCTGTGTACACCACTACTACTGTGAGACATATTACATATCATAAAACAGGACACACAGCATTAGATTTTGCCCTATATCAACTACGATGCAAAAAGACCAGCAAAGGACCCTGAAATTAAGCTTCAGTTCGAAATACAACATAAATTTTCAACTTCAGCCGGCACAATATACAATTTATGAAATGCAACGACGTTGACCTTTGATGCTGATACACTGCAGAAAGCAGCAAAATACAACAAGCGCTCTACATTTTCTCTGCAATCCCTAAATGTGTTATTGTCTGTGTGTGTGTGTATGTGTATGTGTGTGTGTGTGTGTGTGTGGTGTGTGTGTGTGTGTGTGTGTGTGTTCATCCTGGATGATCCACAACACTCCAGAAGAGACTTGCTTTGTGTTTGGATGAATCACTTCATTCACATGACCCAACAAATGCAATATGGATAATGCAGGCGATGTGTTTAACGTGGGGTTTCTTTAAAACATCAGCACTGCATCACGTTAAGGAATTTTACATCACACAAGTGAAACATTTTTATAAAATGCTGCGCAGGTCACAATAAAAAAAATCCGGATCAATCTCATAAAAAATTCACTGCCAGGCAATGGTTGTATAAATGTCACAACAATGGCAGTCATGTACAGCCTAGGCCGCATGGTATTTCCTAAAACTAGTGCTAAAAGCAGGGTGAGACCACAAAAGGGTTCAAACGGGGGTCATCGATAGCTCCATCTAACCCATGCCCACGTGTTCTGGTAGTGACAGTAGGTCAAAGGTAGTGCTTGTCAAGACAGGAAAAGGAAATGTCAGTCCTGAGTAGGTATATTGGAGTGTGTGTGTATGTACAAGTGTGTATGAGTGAGAGAGAAAACCAAGGAAATGTCAGCAGCCTCGTTTAACATAGAAAAGTTCTAGACCTCAGTGTTACTCACCATTTTATACTCCAATGGCAAAAACCCCCACACCATATAACCATGTAATTGTGCAAAGAGATGCATAAGCAAATGTATAAGAAATCTCATCTTTCTGTCATTCACTGTCAAACAAAACAAAAGGAACCTGCATATGTCTCAAAACCCATAAAAAAACTAGGTGGTTTACAAACTTCTGGCAGACACAATACCACGCACCAGCTCCAAACCGTAGCTTAGTAACCCAAACCCTATTAGATGAGCTTGAAGAACCGCTAATAGTTTAGAAGTTGATCCTCGAACAGCTGGCTCAACTAACTAAAATCTCTGAGTGCTCTAGAAACTGTTTTACTCTGTGCTGAGTTTTAGAAACTACATCTGTAAGCACACTGTACTGAGCCTTTTTTGCCACAGGGTAAACAAGAGCGGGTTAAGAGCTTGTCAGTCAGGCTACACACACACACACACACACTTAAGTGGGACACACAGCCAAAGGGAAAATGTTTTCTCAGATATAAGGCACCATGTTAGAAAGCTCCAGTTGAAGAGGGTTTGCGTGATGAGCAGTGACAGGCGGTGCCCATGTTACCATGTTACATTAAAACAATGCTCATTCCTCTTCTACTGCGCTTGACCGGAAATTCCCTGAACTACTTTTACCGCCACTGTACCATTTCCTTCCTTGCTATACGCATTCGTATTTATTTTCACGTAACTACCAAATCATCAAAGCATCGTCCATTTTTGAGTGTAGTCTTCTCATACAAGATCCCCATGCATTTTTTAGTCTGCTTTAATATGGCCTTCAAAAATTAATTATTTTTTTTAAATTATAAATAAGACAAAGGGTATTTTAATGATTTTGCATGAAAAAATTCATTTAACAAATGACATATCCTGCAAATAATATAATCACTGTGATATATTGGCTAAATGCTACAATTCACACGAACAAGTTTTGCATTCAAGAGTCCATCAGTGAACAATTCACACCCTTAACAATGATGGAGCCATGTCGCCGGTTCACCTCTGGTTCTTCATTGGACCACTTTTGATAGATACTGACCACTGCAGACCAGGAACATCCCACAAGAGCTGCAGTTTTGGAGATGCTCTGACCCAGTTGTCTAGACGTCACAATTCGGTCCTTGTCAAACGCCCTCAAATCCTTACACTTGCCCATTTTTCCTGCTTTTAACACATCAACTTTGAGGAAAAATTTTTCAATAGCTGCCTGATGTATC
This sequence comes from Silurus asotus, assembly GCA_024362625.1. Lineage (NCBI taxonomy): Eukaryota > Metazoa > Chordata > Actinopteri > Siluriformes > Siluridae > Silurus > Silurus asotus. The sequence continues at coordinate 481,538 of MU551748.1, forward strand.
CCACCCACTAACAGGTGAAGATAAAAGATAATAGGAGATCATCAGTAATCTTATAATGTTGTAATGTGATACCTGATCGGAGTATAAGAATCAAACTTATAGTTAAACTTATACATTCTTTTATACAACTTGAGACATTGTCTATTGTTAAAAGCTCATTAAAAGCTCTACAAATGAAAATGAACTGAATAATGGGTTCCTGTAAGAGGTTTCCTCCTTTAACACCTCAGGGAGTTTTTTCCTCGTCACACTTGCCACTAGCTCTCTCATTAGGGATAAACTTAGAAAGGCTAAGCTTATACAGGATGATTTATAAATGTAAAATGTAAATGTGTAATCTATTATTTTATAAAGCTGATTAAGGACAGTGTCTATTGTTAAAAGTGCAAAATAAAATTTTATTAAATTTATTCTAAAGTAATTTATTTGGCTATATTTCTAAAACGGTGGATTAATGAGTCGTTTAAAGAGTGATGATCCTTCCCAGAAAAAAATCACATGAATAGATGGATTTATCAGTATTTGGTTCACATGTACTCTCACATGCCTTTTTTTTTTCCTTTTCAGCTTCGGATCCCAAACACATGACCGTCTGATGGCTTTTATTCAACAAATGCACTTCATTTACTCCCACAATATCGATCTGAAGTGGACGCTCAATGGTTAAAAACTGAGAGATCTAAATCAAATATATTTAAATATCAAAGAATAGAATTTGAAAATCAGACAGTATCATGTATCAGATGTTACTCCGAGCTCGGATGTAGTTCAGTGAAATAATACACGTTATCGAATCTGGTACCACATCTGGCCTTGGAATCACTTGTGACTATTCAAGTTGTGAGACTTGAGGCTCCAGTTGGTAAAAGAGCACAGTGTGCTGTTGAATTTGGCTCGGCTTTCTGGGTGACATGTCAGGCCAGAGGCTCTGTCTCTTCCCCCGGCACAAAGCACAGAGCAGGACGAATAAAAACGGCTTTATCCGTTCAGCCGGGCGCATGATCATCAGAGCCGGCTTTGTCGCCACTGATTTAATCTCTGCTGTGTGTATCTGAGTATTAGAATCGTTCATTATCTAATCGGAATTGTTGGACATAAATATTTTGTACAATTAAAAGCTATTTGCAAGAAGATACTTTTCATCCAGTGATACATTTAAGTTTATGACGGACAACGTTATCGAAAGAAACGTACAATTATCTTACATTTATACAACTCCGCATCCTCACTATCATTTTTAATCGTTTAAAAAAAAACGCATTCATTCGCACTAAAATGTCTGAAAACGCTTACGTAAAGGCGAAACCGTACGGCGCTTCGACGTCGTTTAAACCTGCCGTTTATTTACTTTCCAGCTTTTTGAAACGTCGCATTAATGTCGACTAAAAATGCGCCATCGCATTTCGAAAGCCTCCGATCCACATTACGACATGAAAACCGCGTTTTCTGATCGATCCGCTTTGGAGATCGTTTTCAAAAAGTGATTTTTTCGCACAGTTCAGGTCAAACCGGAGGGAAAAACAAGCATATTCAAATAAAAACGTATCAGTGTTGACATGGCCTTAGAGGCCTTGATCAAGGGCCCAGCATTTGGCAGTATGGTGGTGCAGGGACTTAAACTCACAACCTTCTGATAAAGAGGTCCACAGAAGACGATATCGCTGCCTTCTAGAGTACGATTTGATCTATGAACATTATAAGTCATGCTGCATGTTATCAAATAACCTTGTGTACACTGTGTATGTAGACTGTATGACGATGACACCTATTGAATTGTAAGCTATGATGCAAGAACAACAGCTACAGGACATGGCGTACAAGCAAGACCACAAGATGTTGCTCATTATTGAAATCCCACCTACTGGTATTCCTCTTAGCCCTTTACGCTTCTTGTTTTTAAGTTGAAGTATTTTAGTGAATTGACCAATGCGTCATGTTTTCCTGACTAGTCAGTAGATTGTCAAGAGAGTGTTTCACGTTAATCATCTATTTTATCCGAGACAGCAAATAATCCTACAATGTACAGTATACCAGGGGTCCTCACCTTCTCTATCTATCACACATTAACCAACACAAAGAATCTAATTTGACATTGCAACCAACTACATTCTTAACTGGTCTCCCAATATGGGTGCCAAATAACCAATATTAACGAGGTCAGATCATGCTGAAACATCGAGCTGGTGATTACAGACTCCCTTTTGTTCCTCTCATGTCATCTATTGTAGTAATTAGTAAGAGATAGAGGTGTAAATGTGCTTTACACTTATCACATGTACAATACAGCAAGGTGAAATTCTTTCTTCGATTATCCCAGGGATATTCCCAATAGGAAGCTGTGGTCAGAGCACAGGGTCCGACATGATACGGTACCCCTGCAGCACAGAGGGTTAAGGGCCTTTCTCAAGGGCCCAGAAGCAGCAGCTTGGTGATACCAGGGCTTGAACTGCTGACCTTCTGTTTACTATCCCAGAGCCTTAACCAATAAATACAGTACCACTTGGCGAATCCGCAAGGTCAACCGTGATACGGCACCCCTGGACCACAGATAATTAAGGGCCTTGCTCAAGGGCCCAACATTTTAAACTAGGTGGCTTAAGCCTGACCTTTCCAAACAGTAACCCAGACCCACAGATCTCCCAAAATCCGCATCTCTACATGTACATCACATTGCAGAACATACTGGTAGATGATCTGGTCTGAAGCTCTTCAAGTTCTTGTTTATCTACAATGTTTATCATCCGACAGCTCAGTTTCTGCCTGGTTCTCCCTTTGATCATGGTGTTTGGGTATTTAACATCACTTTAATAATGTCATGCTCTCTTTAAGGAGCCAGGCTTAGTCATGAGTTTTGAATGAATGCGGCTGGAAGACTGCTGCAAGTCCACAAATTGTCCACATATCAAGAAGAGACATGCACATGATCTAGAGAAGATTTAAAATCTTTTTTTAGTGATCTCCAAACAAATAATGCATGGTATAAAAAAAGCATTAATGGTGAAATACTTATAAATCAACTTTTCTTTATGCTTTTTAATTCTTCTTTTTCTTCTTCTTCTTGCAAATGAAGAAGATCAGAATATAACCCCTAAAAGGTTTAAACTGCATCTTACCTGCAGGAACAGAGCTCCACTTTATCCACCTCTGGATTGAAAAGTGCACAGCTTCCCAGAGTTTCAGTTTGTGCTCTTCTGCTCTTGTTATTATTGTACTTCCCTGCTGATGGATCGCATCTCTGCACCTCCCAGTGTTTAACCCGGGCTAAGCCACTGTGGAAAGCCATAGGGCTCACAAAGCACTAACACAGAACTAACCCTGAATGGTAATTCATTTATTTTTAGCAAACGCTAAAAATAAAATCCAAGTGCAGCCAATTTTATTAATTTAGAAATATTTAATATTGTGAAACTTTACGTTTGAGAAGTGATAACTCATTCAGTATTGTTGTCGATGACTTGTGCCGCCTACGATTATAACCTACGGTTCAAGAGGTGTTATTATCATACAGTCTACTTACTTGTTGGACACAAGGTTATTAGATCTGTGTGAAATGCTATGGTATTCATCAGATTGCTCAAATCAGACTGCAGAAGTCAGGAATATTATCTTAGCCCTGGGCATGTGGTAGCTCAGTGGTTAAGATGTTGGTCTTCTGATCAAATGGTCATGAGTTCAAATCCCAACACTATTAAACTGCCACTGCTGCGACCTTTGAGTAAGTAAGTAAGAAAGAAAAAAAAAAAAAAAGCACAGTGAAATTCTTTCTCCGCATATCCCAGCAATGTTAGGAAGCAGAATTCAGAGAGCAGGGTCAGCCATGTTACAGCCCCACTGAAGCACAAAGGGTTAAGGGCCTTGCTCAAGGGCCCCTAGAGTGGCAGCTTGGCAATAAAGGCCTGTAACCCTCAACTGCTCAATTGGATAAATGAGATAAGTCTTAATCGCACTTGATAAGGGCATCTACATGGTATAAATTTACCAAGCTAATACGTCTGTATGTTGACTGATCGAAGTGAAAATCTTGTATATACATGAATCAATTGTTAAAAGTGCTTTTTTTTTTTTTTTTTACTTCGGCTGCATGTTGATTGGATGTCACCCCACGAACAGCCTAAAAACTCAGCAAGTGTATTAGCAGCAATTTAGCACATCTAATTCTCCTTCTTGTACGCTTTGGGAAATGAGATCAAACCAGAGAACCTGAAAGAAACCAATACGGACATGGGAAAACATCTGAAAGCTCACAATCAGGCAGGGCATCAGGATGCAAAGCGTTTCCTTCTGCCGATCAACAGTCATGGCTTGTTGCAGATAAACTTGAACATACCTCACTTTATAGTGCATTTCAGGTGTTGCTGCACTCTGAGAAGAGCTTCGTTTGCACAAATGATAGACCTTTTGGCCTCCCATGAGCACCTGTTGTGCTGTTTAAAGGGGCGTTTTACTGAAAGTGTGTCGGAGACAGGTTTCTGTCTAGCCTGTTTTTTTTTTTGCACAGTGTTTGTTAACAGCAGTAGTTTGAGACGTCTCATTGGTAATGGGATTGGACTTTGGATTGGAAGGTTAAGATCTCAGCACCAGGAGGTTGCCACTGCTGGGCCTTCGAGCAAAGCCTTTAACCCTCAACTGTCCAGTTTTAAGTCGCTCTGGATAAGGGTGTCTATGAAATGCCATAAATGCCACAACATGTATTAGATCTTCAGACTAAACCCTGTCAGTGTAGGAACAAATAGAACAGGAGTGATTAATAAAACCAGGGCATAAAAGATAAGAAAAACCTTAAAGCATTCCTATTCTTCATGCATTCTTCAATATTAGCTATAAATACATTATAAATGAGTTCAACTCAAGGCTAAATGTAAACCAGCCACTCTAGCGCCATCTGGCAGTTCATTACTGTTAATGTCCCATGAAAGTAGAAGGTTAGAAATTATTTAAAAGGCCCCCTGCTGGAGGGAGCAGAGCTGAAGATGTTGAGGTTTTCGTTGGGAGTGACGACAATGGACAGGATTAGAAATAAGTTTAATTGGGGACTGTGCATGTAGGACGTTTTGGAGACAAGGTGTGGGAGGTGAGATTGAGATGGTTTGGACATGTGCAGAGGAGGGACATGGGGTAAATCAGTAGGGGAATGCTGAGGATGGAGCCACCAGGAAGGAGGAAAAGATGAAGGCCAAGGAGGAGGTTTATGGATGTGGTGAAGGAGGACATGCAGGTAGTTGGGTTGAAAGAGGCAGATGTAGAGGACAGGGGGGAATGGAGACGCATGATCCGCTGTGGCGACCCCATCATGTGCAAAATAGTTCAACCTGTATATTGAAAACAACAATTTCCTTTCCTTTCTCAGCAATGTTTTATTCAAGTATGGGTTCAGTAATTAGAGAGAATGCTATCAATCACCACAGTAGACAAGTGATCCTTTTTTTTTCTCTTCAAAATGCGGTTTATTCGTACGATATGATCTCAGTGTCATCACACTTTCAGAAATAATACAAAATAAAACTGCATAGGTCAGAGTTGATATGAGATTTGTAATATCTGTGAGTAACCAGGAGAGGGCAGTACAGGCTTTAAACAGCGGCTTGATGAAGGCAAATTAACTGGTTATAATTTCCACTTCGTCTGGATCTAAATTCTCCCATTACCCAATATTGTACACTTAATTTAGCAAATCAGTTTCTTCAGTAAACATTATGTATTATATCCATTCTCAGCCAATTAATTTAATTATTTAAATGAAGTTTTTTAGCCCTGGTTTATCAATCTGATTGGACAAGTGGCATCCAATAGTGTTTTACTTAAGATTTTTAAGTTTCACTAAATTTCACTGATTCCTGTATGTTTTACTGTATGTGTAATACACCTCTAGCAGCAAATCCACTGAAATAGTTACTTCAGTAGTGTTAGCGACATAATAAGTGGCAAACTTTCCATAATTTTGATGTTAAATTTAAAAGCCACAAATTATGTAAATGGAATAAGAGAAGCCAGATTCTGTTTCACTTTTGACAGGAATGTTTGAAAGCTAGAGAACTAGCTGATGGACTGGATCTAAGATCTGTGAAGCAAAACAGTATATATACATATTTCAGAGTTGAAGATGCTGAGATTTTTATTGGGAGTGACAAAGATGGACATGATTAGAAACAAGTTTTTTAGAGGGACTGTGCATGAAGAATGTTTGGTGTATATCCGTAGAAGATCACCAGGAAGGAGGAAAAGAGGAGAACCAATGAGGAGGTTTATGGGTGTGGTGTAGGAAGACGTGCAGGTAGTTGGTTTGAAAGTGGCGACTCCTTACGGGAGAAGCCAAAAGAAAAAGAAGAAGATATACAAATATATATATAGATATAGATAGTGTCCAAAATGCCACTCAATCAATTTTAATTTCTTATTTATAAAATGGTTGTGTAAAATTAATACCACACTCATCATCATGATCTCAAACTGAACATTGGCACAGCTGTTATTACCTGCAAGCTCGCACTTATGACTGAATCACAACCCTGTTGATACCCAGGAATCCTCTACTTTTGTTGGTGCAATAGTTTACCAGCAGTTCATTTACTGCAACAGTGTTGGAAAGATTCTGAGTTAAAATCCAAAACCTGTTACAGATTCACTGCCTGGGCACTGACCATGGTGCTTAAGCCTCATCTGCTCTGCTCAAATGTTTGGATTGTATTTTGTGTTTTATGCTAGCCACTTTGGGTGAAAGCGCCTGCCAAATTAGAAACCAAAACAAGAATCAAGCTTGGAGAAATACAGACAAAAACCTGTTCATATTCAATTCTCCACAGCAGTGTTCATACTGTTCCAATCCTTATTTAAAACCTGTTGGGTTTTCGAATGTGTTTAATAGACCATTAAGGGCCCCAACTTCGATTTTAACTCGATTAAGGGATGCAATCACACTTTTTACGCTCCGATGACCAAGATAGCGCCTATGACCTTATTGGGTTGACATTTTAAGGTGGAGCAAAATAGTAACCAACATTCATAAAAAAATCATAATGTGAATTAATCTTAAACTCCCGGGAATTGAAAATGCTAACATTACAAAATGCTAAATCAATGCTAAAGTTAGCTAATAAAAATCTGAACATAAAAACCAATGTTATGCTTTCAAACAATGTATATTGTTCATTTCACCAATTTTGCTTCACCTGTGTGTTTGTGGTGGTCAGGAATACTACACTTCTTTGTTAACTTCATGCATTGTCTTAATGCATGACACTGCCATTCCTTTGGGGCACCTTACAAATTCCCCACAAATGTTGAACTGGGAGTATTATATTTATTTCATCATCTGACATTATTAGTGATGGCGGGTGTCCTTGCTTCAAGATAGGGTCCTTGGACCTTAAAGGGATTAAAGAGAATGAAGAACAAAGAACTGTAGGTAGTTCTCCAGGTTTAATCCAATCAAACAGGAGCACACCAGATTGCACTTATTTAATCAATAGGTGTTGTTGTTTGCCCTGAATTTAGTGTCATTCTGCTGGTTTAGAACGATCATTGGAAAACATTGGCCCTTAGGATTGGACACCTCTGATTGTGATTGTGAGAACATTGTGGATTTTCAGATAACACTTGACACGTTTCATCAAGCCTTCATTACTTACATTTGGGTTTCTAGGAATAGTGCATTATATAGTCTGGTGAACCCCAGAGTTTTAACATTGTGGCTAAGAGTTACAAAAGCAAGCATGTTTCCAAATCTGGTCTTGGAAGTGTACAAGAGATTTTTTGTTTTTTTTTACAGCAAGCACAAAACACACATGTGCAGTGGTTCTCAAACTTTTTCTGCTATTTCCCAATTAGGTTTCCAAGCCCTAGTTGTATTCAATCATCCGAAAATGGTAATACAATTCTTCAGGATTCAGTTTTAAAATGTCTCATTTATTAAAATATAAATTCTAAATCAATAACATCAAAAGCATCAAGTTAAAAAAGAGAGAACATAAAAGTGTAGTTGTGTTAGGTACCCTAACTAATTTTGTTTTAATTTACTTGCATTTATTAACTAATTGTTTGTTTGTGGGTGCTTTGAGTGTATTAACTTTATTTTAAATAGAAGAAAATAATTGAAGAACACAAAAAAAAATATACTGTATATATAAATCCTGCAATGCCTATATTCCCCACTAGAGGGACGTGCCCCACATTTTGAGAACCATTGCATTAGTGGTTAGTTGGTATTGGAAAAGTGGGAGAAACCAAAAAATTTGACTCCCTGGTGTCTTAAAAAACAAGCTGCTGATTGGAACCATTGGTGTCACTGGGATTTAACCTTCAAGGACGCATTTATTTTGCCATTAGTATGTATATTTCAAAAGAAGTTTATAATAGTGGAAGGTCAATTATGTTTATCTTGTGGAAGTTAATTTAATATTAATACAATAGTACATTACACTTACTTTCCCAGGTGAAAAGTACATACTTAAGGTACACGTGATGCCTCCTTGATGGTATCATCCATGTTTATTATGGTGTAATTTTTCTGAGCATGTGATGACCAAATGAAAACATTAAAATAGGATTAGGTAGAGTTAAGCAGGCTTAAAACTTAGGTGATCTGTTATTTCTTCACATCCAACTGGTAGGTAGATTGGAAGCCTTCGTCCCAGGCGTAGATCTGCTTGTCTTGCGGGTGATAGTGCATGCTCGAGTGGCTGGAGTAGCGCTTTGGGAAGTATATCACAGGCAATTCTTCAGTCCAGATGCTGTCATGGATATCGAACAGGCACTGGATGTTGGAGCGGCCTCCAGAGTGTGAGTTGTAGACGACATACATGGTGCCGCAGATCATGAAGGCACCTTCTGCATTGTAGCTCTTGCAGGTCGTATCCCATGTGTGCTCTACCGACAGACTTTTGGAGTCCAACTTGGTGATCACAAGATTTCCTCCAAAGTCCGGATCGGCATGGATGACCCATAGTCCCATCTCATCCACAGCAAAATCCAGGAAGGTGTAAGGAGTGAGCCCGTAAACGGGGAGGCGTCCAGCGTTGGGCAGAATCATGCGGTCAACGATGGTGTGGTTGGAAAGGTCAACCTTGAGCACTTCATTTCGGGTATCAGCATTGTGATAGTAGACAAAACCATCATAGACTGCGTGGCCTGTTCCTTGCCATGGCCGAGGGAGCTGGATGACCTTAGGCTTGTTGGTGGTATTGGTCTCGGTGAAGGTCTTTACTGAACCAAACTGAAGCAGTGTTTTGTTCCTTGAGCCACTAAAGAAGTAGATCTTAGAGGAGCCTGTGGTTGGGTCTTTCAGCCATGAGCCTATTAAATCTCCTGCTTTCTTGAGGATTTTCTGCGATTTGACGCCAGAGAATTTAATGTTACACTCTGAATGAAAACAGAAAAGACATGAATTTTACATTCAAATCCAACTCTGAGCACCAAAAGCATCTCTCAGACCTACATTACTCTTGATTTATGGTGTTTTGAATGGTCTGTGTATTACATAAGCAAACTCGCATCAAATTTTCAAAAAGAGCTGAGAGCATCAATTCAAAACAGGAGTCTAAAGTCGTTTACCTTTTCCCTGTCTGATTACAGCTTTCCCTTTGCTTTGGGCTTCTTTAACTTGTTGATCCAGCAGAGAGTCTGAGATCTCTACACTGGATGTGTCGGGGAGTTTATTTTGCAGGTACTCGATGTCTCTTTCCACTCTGTCCACCCGTGTAGCCAGGCTGTCCACATAGCCCTGAATTTCTGTCTTCAGCGCTCTCACACTTTGAACCTGACCACGCATCTCTGCGGCCATATCGTACATCCTCTGGTTGACCGTCTGGACGTTCCGATCGCATTGTATAAGACGTTCCTGTGTGAAGATAAAATGCAAAATAGAATTATAAGTGGAACAAAAGCACATTGGATACATTTGGTGCCCCATGTTTGCTTCCATTGAGAAACAATGCTAATGTAATAATATGCCATATCTTAAAATGATTCTTGCCTTAAATCTACTGGATTGTAAGCTGTTACAGTAGTTTTGGAATCAGTCTAAATACAACCCCAAAGGAAGATGGCATGGTTGAACATGATCAAGAAAAACTCACATCTATTTTTTCACTTTTTCACATTTTCCACTTTGCCTTGTACATTTTAAATGAGCTTTGGCCCAATGAGGTTGGCAGCGTTTCTGGATCATGTTCTCGCATGCCTTCTTTTTTGCATGAAAGAGATTTAACCTCTATTTGTGGATGACATGGCACACGTTGTGCACAGACAATGATTTCTGTAGGTGGTAATGAACCCATGCAGTGATTTTCATTACAGAATCATAAATCCAGTGACGTCTGAAGGCCCAAAGATCATGGTCATCAATACTGATTTTCACCCTTGTCCTTTATTCATGCTCAGAGATTTTTCCAGATTGTTTGAAATTTTTTGATGATATTATTTACAGATGTTCAACTGTTTTGCAATTGCATGTTGAGGAACATTTTTCTGCAAACGTTCACAGATTGGTGAAGCACTGCCCAATTTTAGAGTCTGTGCATCTCTAAGATGTACTATTTACACCCAATCATCTTACTGACCTGTTGTCAATTATCCTCATTAGTTGCAAACTGTTTTTACACGTTTTGGAGACAAGGTGAGGGAGGTGACATTGAGATGGTTTGGACATGTGCAGAGGAGGAACATGGGGTATATCAGTAGGAGAATGCTGAGGATGGAGCCACCAGGAAGGAGGAGAAGAGGAAGACCAAGGAGGAGGTTTATGTAGGAGAATGCTGAGGATAGAGCCACCAGGAAGGAGGAGAAGAGGAAGACCAAGGAGGAGGTTTATGGATGTGGTGAAGGAAGACATGCAGGTAGTTGGGGTTAAAGAGGCAGATGTAGAGGACAGGGTGGTATGGAGCCCCTAATAGGAGAAACCGAAAGAAGAAGAAGAAGTTGCAGACTTTTGTTGCACGGCCCGAACTTTTTTGAGACCCATTGCAGGGTCTCAAAATTTGCATTTTAAATGATCCTATTTTTTTTTATTAAAATGGTTTCATTTTCTAGTTTAAACATTTGATATGTTTATATTGTGTATAAAATGTGGGCTTATAAGATTTGCAAATTGTTTTTATTTACATTTTGCACAGTGTCTCAACTTTTTTGGAATTGGGGTTGTATACAGTATATTGTATATAATGTGGGCCTACATTACCTCGGAGAGAGAGAGAGAGAGAGAGAGAGAGAGAGAGAGAGAGAGAGAGAGAGAGGGAGAGAGAGAGACAATATATGGAGCAATGTTTGTGGACACCTTTGTGACAAAACTTTGCAGATTTTTTTAACATGTGTAAAGCAAACATATACTTTATAAAGATAATGTATTTTAATGTAAAAGCTAAAATTATACACTCTTAAACCTTTTATTCTTGTTGAAATGTAGTTATATTGTAGCTCCTTTCCCTGACTGTGCTTTTTCATGAAACCATAATATGAAGGTTTTTAGCCTCAACCTAGATAGACTGCATTTTTGTTTAATCACATAAAAAAAAAATTATTTCCAAAAGACTCTATTAGACTCTTACCTCCATCTCCATGATTCTCCTCTGAAAATATTCCATCATAAATGAATCCTGAGTTGATCTTTGAGCTCTTACCACACTCAAGGACAAAAATAGCATTGCAAAGAGTTTCAAAAACATCCTGCTATACTTTTACTCTAACAGTAAGAGCCAGTACGGGGGGAAAAGTTTTCCGCAGCCCAAATACAGTTGTCGCATGAAAATGGCGCCTCCTGAAATGTGTTCTGTTGGTTGTTATCCAGTGTGATTCTGGGATTCAGTCCTGAACAGTCTACAGGAAAGGCAGGTCCTTACAGGCTGTCAGTGTATTTGGAGGCTTAATAATCTCCAGATGTCCTGACACGTCCCCACACAGTAGTAGATTGAAAATCGTAAACACCATCAGGATCACACATCTGCTGTATTATAAAACCCGAATAGTTTGTGGTTTTTCAGAAGGAGAATCGCTTCAATCTCACATACACCCTCATTTCGTTCTTCCTCTGAATATCGTTGATGTGGTTGGTATTTTAACATTTGCTTTTTGCTCTTTTTTTGGACTGCAGTTATGGAGCTAGGATGAAGTGTATATACTGGTCACAGTCTGTCTTGGGAAAACTGCTAAAGGGCATTAGATGAACACTCACACTAATGCAAACATACACCCTCTTAAATGTATGCACACAGACAGTTCAGCATCCATCTATGGTTTGGGAAGCAGAAAGAAAACCAGAAGAAAACTTAGATGAAATGAACATGCAAAATATCCACACAGAAAATAACCTGAGTTTAAGATCAAACTGAGGACTCCAGAGCTTTGAGGCAGTGTACTTCATCATTTCCCCAAATCTTCCTATATTTACTTTAAACCACTTTTATCTGTTTAGGCTGGACTTGTTTATTAAGTGGGGGGAAAAAAGCTAAATTTGGTGTGTGTAAAACGGGCTTCAGTGGATTTTTTTTAATTTTTTTCCTAAACGACTCCTATTACACATAAAGAAAGGAAGTCAAAGGAATTCTGTCTGGCAATGAGCACAGACAGACGCTTCCTGAGACAGACGAAGCCCAACTGCAGTTACTAAGTAGTAGTTACAAGCTTATAGCTTCTAAGTTTGTACATCAGATACAGATACACCTTGAGGAGATATTTTATTTAAAGCTTTATATTTCAGGTCTGAATACATTCTAATTCTTCCTACAGAATTTGTATTCTGTGTACAGGTGAATCTGTGAATGTGTGAATATTTCTTTTGGACATTCTCATCCGTAGAGGGCAGCACATTGCAAAAACAACACCTTGGAGTATAATCCATGTATTCTCTGAACTAAAACTCAATGATGGATGCAGTCTGTTGTGAACATCAGTATGGGTCTATCTAGCATACGAATCAAAGCAAATTCATCTGTAAAAAAAAAAAAAAAAAAGACAAAAAAAGTTTAATGAAAATATAGAAATTCCTGGTACTAATATAAAATTCCTAATGAGCAAGATATATGTACTTGGGGCAATTACATTTACATAATCCAGAGTCACTAACAATGATGTAAAGCCTAGAAGGGGCAGCTTGAGAGTTCTGGGATTTGATCTCATAGAAATTCCTGGTACTAATATAAAATCTTTAAATGTATTCCTAATGAGCAAGATATATGTACTTGGGGCAATTACATTTACATAATCCAGAGTCACTAACAATGATGTAAAGCCTAGAAGGGGCAGCTTGAGAGTTCTGGGATTTGATCTCACAACATTCAGATCACAGGGTAAAATCTTAACTACTGAGCTATGTAGGAACTGCACACTCATTGAAGTAACGGAAAGAGAGGAAAACTGTCATCATCAGGGCGACACTGGATATTATGTAATGTATCAAAATGCCATTGTGAATATGTACAGTATGTATATCTCTTCTCCACCACTACACCCTGTCTGCACTCTTTTCTTCACTTCTCTAACAATCTCTCCATTACTTTGCACTGTTGACCCCTGGAACTTAAACTCCACCACCTTGTCCACCTCTTCGCCCTGCAACTGCACCACTCCACTGCCCTCCCTCTCATTCACACACATGTACTTTGTCTTACTCCTACTGACTTTCATTCCCCTTCTCTCCAGCTTGTACCTCCACCTCTCCAGGCTCTTCCCAACCTGCTCTCTATTTTCACCATTTTATTTATCACAACATAATCCGCAAACATCATAGTCCACGGAGGCTCCTGTCTGACCTTGTCTGTCAACCTGTCCATCACCACTGCAAACAGGAAAGGGCTCAAATCCGAACCTTGGTGCAATCGAATCTCCACCATGAACCAGTCACTGCTGTCACACTGTCCTCATACATGTCCTGCACCACCCTCACATACTTCTCTGACACACCTGACTTCCTCATACAATACCAAACTCCTCTATTGGCACCCTGTCCTACACTTTCTCCAAATCCACAAATCCACACTATACTTCTCCATCAACATTCTCAAAGAAAATAATACATCTGTGGTGCTCTTTCTCAGCATAAAACCATACTGTTGCTCACAGATGGTCACCTCTTCTCTCAGCCTGGCTTCCACTACTCTTTCACATAACTTCATAGTGTGACTGATCAACTTAATTCTCCTGTAGTTACTGCGGGTCTGCACATCTTCCTTATGCTTAAAGACCAGCACACTCCTTCTCCCTTCCTCAGGCATCCTCTCATCCTCTCATCCCAGCAGTCTGGTTAAAAACTCCACTGCACTCTCTCCTAAACATCTCCATGCTTCTACTGGTATGTTATAAAATACTATATAATAATAATAATAATAATAATAATAATAATAATAATAATAATAATAATAATAATAATAACAATAATAACTGACTCCTGCTGGGGCTTGGTGTTGTGGTTCAGCTTTTTTCCCCACTTTTCTAAAAACTTTCTAGTTCATGCTTTTTTTTTATAAAAAGAAGCCAAAGAAAAATTCTTAGTTTTTAAAGACTCATCTCAGGATGTAGAATTACTTGTTTAGTTTATGTAAATAACACCTGCCTCTTTACACAATTTATTCTGGATCTACTCTATGCATGTGATTTAATTTATATAGTTTTTTCACTGCAGTGCACCACTGTCATACCGTCCCACCTCTAAATTGAGGTTTGTGGTAATTGTGTGACAGCAGGTCTGAATAAAACCGTGGATTTCCTGCACTATTAACAGCTGAGCTGTCACTTCCTGTCAGTACTGTACTGTGCATGTGCGGAGTGAGCTGTAGAAACTCCTCATCAACTCACTCAGGCTGGAGCGTGGAGATCTTCATTATTATGCAGCATTTTGGATGTTGTCTTTAGAGAAGTGAAGAAAAAAGTGCAGGCTGGGTGGAGTGGGTGGAGAAAAGTGATGGCAGGAGTGATTTGTGATAGAAGGGGATCTGCAGGAGTGAAAGGGAAAGTTTATAGGACTGTGGTGAGACCTGAGATGTTGTATGGATTAGAGACAGTGGCATTGAGTAAAAGACAGGAGGCGGAGCTGGATTTAGCAGAGCTGAAGATGTTAAGGTTTTCGTTGGGAGTGACGATGATGGACAGGATTAGAAATTAGAGACAGTGCATGTAGGATGTTTTGGAGATAAGGCCCAATTAAGCATGTGCAGAGGAGGGACATGGGGTATATCAGTAAGAAAATGCTGAGGATGGAGCTGCCAGGAAGGAGAAAAAGAGGAAGGCCAAGGAGGAGTTTTATGGATGTAGTAAGAGAAGACATGCAGGTAGTTAATTTGAAAGAGACAGATGTAGAGGACAGGGTAATATGGAGATGGATGATCCTTTGTAGCGACCCCTAATGGTAAGTATATATATAAAAAAATAAATCAATAAAATACTACGACTACTACTAATAACCATAATACTAATAATAACTCACAATTAAAATAAAGATTGGAGACATTGGTGATGAGTGAAGATTTGTGTTATTAGACTAAGTTTATAACAAGATTGCATGCATAGATAAAATGGCCATACACAACAATGTTGAAAATTACATAAGCTGCGAATTTAGGCAATTCACTAAATTCACTAATTCACGAATGATTTTATGTTGCACTAATTGCAATCCGTTATGTTATAACGCTTAATTTGGCTGACTAGAAAACCTCTGCCATAATTTCCAATGTTCGTGTTTAAAATAAAAAAAGATTATAGCCACTAAAGAATTTATACTAATTTGTGCTATATTTAAATACTGTATGTTTTTTGGTATCAATGCAGCTTTTAAAGCTGAAATTTATATATATATATATATATATATATACATGTTTTAGGACTATGGGATTTCAGCTGAAACGTTTAAACTTGACATGTACATACATTGCCAACATAAATATTAGCATCATAAATTGGTTTATCCTGAACAAGCGAGCTAGTCATGACTGTGATGAGGGAAAAATCTCCCTTAGATGGAATGAGGAAGAAACCTTGAGCGGAAAAGAAAACCATTCTCATTTGGGTGACAACAAATATTTATTCTTTATAGTTCCATCATGGTTGAATTATCAATTGTCCACTGATGGGGGTTTGAATGCAACCTTTTTTTCAAGTTTAAACATTTTAGCTGAAATGTGACCAAAAACCTCCCAAAAGTATATAATTAAAGTAACAATTACCATTATAAAAATCTCATCTATTAACTAGAATCTTAATATTAAAATAGTTTTCATATCTGAATATTTTGCAATTTTGTAAAAATTGTTTGGAGTTTGGAGAAATAAAAACGTAATGGGACATGATGATTTAGTTAGA
Organism: Silurus asotus; assembly: GCA_024362625.1. NCBI lineage: Eukaryota > Metazoa > Chordata > Actinopteri > Siluriformes > Siluridae > Silurus > Silurus asotus. The sequence goes on from MU551748.1 coordinate 497,819, forward strand.
TATAGATAGATATATAGATATTCCAAAAGATATTGCTGTGTTGAATTAGAGTTACTGATGTCCTATAACAGCATGTCCCAACATGTTTTATTCCATTTATACTAGAGCAAATTCCAATAATTATAATTTAAATTAATAGCATGCTGTGTTTTATACTCATTTACAGTACTGCTGTGAAACATCTGTGGAACAGTTCATTCCTGTGATTATTAGAGCTGAGATATTGCAGCTATAAACCGTTGTTTTCTTAAGAGTTTCTTTTTTTTTTGTCGAAAGGTACATACAGTTTATTTTAGGATTACAAACAAAAACTTGAAGATGCATCAGCCACTGTACAATACCTGATCCCAGAATTGAGTTGATGTCAAATTATAATTTAAATTAATAGCATGCTGTGTTTTATACTCATGTACAGTACTGCTGTGAAACATCTGTGGAACAATTCATTCCTGTGATTATTAGAGCTGAGATATTGCAGCTATAAACCGTTGTTTTCTTAAGAGTTTCTTTTTTTTTTGTCGAAAGGTACATACAGTTTATTTTAGGATTACAAACAAAAACTTGAAGATGCATCAGCCACTGTACAATACCTGATCCCAGAATTGAGTTGATGTCAATCCATGACTGTCTGTGCCTGATTGATGTTTAATTGCACTTAAATTACAGCATTTAACATACGCCCTCATACAGAGTGACCTTCAATTACCTGAGCAGCTTAATGTTAGGGGCCTTGTTTAAGGGCCAAACAGTGGCAGCGTAGTGTTGCTGAGATTCGAACTCATAACCTTTTGAGCGTAAGTTTAACATTTTAAGCACTGAACTTCCACTTCCCACCGTGCATCTTACATTTATCTCTCATGGATGTTATTGATTTTCACAGTCCTCATATTAATATTCAGGTTATAATTTCTGTCGACATTTTTTCTTTTGTCATATTTGAACTTTTGAACTCTTCACATACATATTTTCTGCATTTGCCTCCACTTGGAACATTTATGCTACTGAGAACCGACATTGTCTTCCATACTGAAGAATGTCCTGTGTTGAAAGTACAAAGTTAAAATTCAGACATAAGCACAAATGTGCAAAAATCTGACCTTAGGGGAAAGAAAAACATTGTGATTCTTTAGAGTATTACATTACATATGGTTGTGGCATTTTCAGGAACCATTAAAAAAAATCTTGCTCTGAATACTGAAAGGGCACATATGCCAGTTTGTTGTGCTCCGTAATCAATATGTTATTTTCTGTAAAAAGCCTTAAATTTCTCAGGATTTTTTTTGTTTTCTTATATAAATCTACACTGTTTGGACAGAAATTTATCGACATCTGACCATAACATTGTATGTGCTCCCCTTCCACATTTATTCCTAATTCACTGTTAAAGCAACCTCCACTCTTCTGGGAAGATGTTCCACTAGATTTTGGAGTGTGTTTGGACTAGAGGTTCGTGTTCATTCAGCTACAAGGGTGTTAGTAAATTCAGGTACTGATGTAGGTGATCTGTGGAGGTTCATTCCAATGGTGTTCAATAGGGTTAATAACTCTATATGAGAAGATCTTCCACTCCAACCCATGTAAAGTATATCTACATGGAGCTGGATTTGTGCACTGTCATGCAGGAACAGGTTTGGGTCTATTATTTCAACTAAAGGTAAAATGCAATTTTATCACATCAAATTTCCTATATAATTGTGAGTCTCCAACTTTGTGGTAACAGTTCGGGGAAGAACCACTTATGGCTGAAAAAGTCCCAATACTTGTCCATATGTTGTATGGTCTAAAATGATATATAGTATGGACTAAAATTATAATTTAAAATGAAGTAAGTAAGAAAATAATTTGATTAACTCAATCAGCCAATGACGTGAATCTCTAACTCAAAAATCTGTTTTTAATCTGACAGAAAGCAATAATGAGACGATCAAATCCCTCCCTTTGAGCTCACCGTGAATTTAACCAGAGCTACTTAATCACACTTCCTGTATTGTACCTCAGGGCTGGTAAGAAGGCAAGCGCTCCACTTTCTCCCTTCTGAATATTCATGATGTGTACCAAGATAAAAATACACTTCTAGGATTTTTTGCAAATGATACCCGAAATTCTCTCTGAAAAGCCTGAAATAACTTCAGGCCGTCTAGATGTTCTGCTGCTGTTATTATTGCATTATGACTGTGTGAATCTACTTCTAGGTATTGGAAAGTAAAACACAGCAATATGCCAGAAATCCTTACAGATCACACACATCAGACACTTGTATAGGATTAAAACGGCAGCATATGTTACAAGTCTTTCTTGCAAAAGGGATTGTTGACCTCAATGGGAATTCCTGGTAAAATAAAACTCAACATTTCTTTTTAAGTGTTGAAGATCATTTAAACCCTTTTTTTTTGCTTCATGAATGTGGAATTTTCTTCCCTACAGTGCATGTAAGTGTTATTAATGACTTGGGAGAGTTAATGGGGTGAGACCTCATGGCTGTGCTGAATCTGCGCTCTAAAGGCTGAATTCACTAGCATTTTATTTCACTATTTGTCAAAAACTAATACTAAACCTTGCTTTGCTTTTTAGTACATTATTAATGAACTGAAATATTTTTTTATATTTATTTAAAAAAAAAAAAGCTTTTTTATTTTCTGAGTACAATTTAGCCACTCTTACCCCATTATTCATTATTAGTCTCATAATGACTTACATATTATTTGCTCCTCTGTGCATCCTACATACATTATGTATATTATTTACAATAATATAGACACATTGTGGATTAAAAAATGTATTGTTTCGAGAAATGATCTAAGAGACTCTGGAGTCTGAAAATATTTTCGCTAAAAAATAGAATTAAGAATTTACTGAAATGCATATTAACCTAATAGTAATATTCTGGTAAAGGGTCTTCCTCTCCCCTCCCCAGGATGCATTACCTACTAATAACAAATAGAGTAAAACCCTGTTTGAACCTAAAAACAAAACATCTGTTGGGTTTTTTCAAATTTGTACTTCTGTTTTTGTGCATTTATTAATTTCTTCCCAAAGCACATTTTGGAGAGGGAAGAAGAAAACTGACAGCTAATTTACAATGCATAACTTGATGATAAAATACTGTATACTAGTCATTTATACTCACATCGTTTGACATCCTTGTCTAGACATCGCATTTATTCAAGCGAGCAGGTAAAGGTTAAATGCTTTGCTAAAGGGCCCAGGAGTGGCAGCATCTTGGTGCTTAATGCTGCGATTTTAACCAACCTAACAATCCAAAGTCCAACCTTTTAACCATCGAGCAACCTCCAAGGTGCACACTGTGCGCTTTTGGCCATGATTTTTTGGAGACAAATTTTTCAAATCTTAAAAGATTCCTTTTATCCCAGTGTAAAATCTATAATCTGATTAAAGGTTTAACATGTTCGATTAATGGCCACTAAATATTTTTTTTCCTCAGATGAAATTCTGGGAGTGTCAGAAGATTTTAGACTCTTTCCTGCGCTATGACGTCTCCTATGACAACCATCGAACCAAGAGCTAATAGGAGCGCCGAACCTGAAGGCGTAATTAATGCGACAACTTCAAACCACCTCAGGTAAAACGTTGAAACGATTCAGGTGGACAGTACAGAAAGAAGAAGAACGTATTGAGTTACGGAGGCAAAAGGGGTGTTTGTATGAGTTTTTTATTATGAAGGCATGTCATAAACAAAATGAACACTTCAGACTGTTTGTTGATAGGTACCATTAGCGAAAGAAAGCGGGTCTAAATGAGTCACAGATTGATGATGTCTTTTGCTTGTGTGCGTCAGTTTTTGATTGTAGTACAGTCTGACATTATGACAGCTGAGATCTTACAGTGGGACGTGTAGATCATGTACAGTTTCACAAGCAACAATTGCAATTCACACCGTGTCACACTAATAAAGTGGGCTGAAAAAACTTGTTGTGCTTGTTATGGCTGATGAGACTCGGTCCTCTGTATGAATTCATACCGTTCTTTGTGTCAGGTATTTCTTTTTTAGATCTGAACTGGGACCTCCAAACTGGGACCTTCAATGTTCATCGTCTATACAAAGCGACAGCGTGGGATCTGAACTCATCGCTGTACATGCTTTACTTTTATTAACCGGAAACTTTCACATGCACCTAAATTCTTTTTAGTCATTGTGGATTGCTTTGTTAATCTAAAAGCCAAATTGCGTTTGGGTTTCCTTTAGCACGTCTTACTTTCGTTGTGAATTGGACTTCAGTGAAGCCTTTAATCACTATACTTTATCACGCCTGAGTGCTTCACTGACAGGTTTACACTTCCGTGACTACTTACTCCATGTGCTTGCTTTTATGAAGTACTAAGGTGCTGCTGAGGGACATCACCCCTGGGACACCCATTACCTTAATGCGGCCCTGAAGCCACTTTAAGTCTCAATCTTTACAATTGGGATACACAAGTATCTGACACTGTTACGACTTACTGCAATTCATTACGGTGTAAGTCGACCATTCTGGGACTTCAAGAGTCATTTTTCAACCTTTTCATTGAAGTTTGATGAAGGGGAAAAGAAATTTCCTGTCAGAAATTCGGTGAATTAGATTTATTGGCACCCACAAAAGACAGTTCACAGAGAACACGAAGAATGATGCGAAAATGGTAAAAGAGTGATTTCCAACCCTACAGTATGTTAATGTTGCTTGTAGTTTATTTCTTGTCGGCTTCAGTGGTGCAGTTGTCGCTTGCTGTGCGTACCGTCCATCCATCTTGAATAAGCAACATTCGTGGCCCAAACACACACAATATATTGCAATGTATTTATTTGTGTTTAAAATTGATTTAAAATACATTTGAATCCAATACGATTTTCTCTGGTGGTCTAGTGGTTAGGATGCGGTGCTCTCACCGCTGCGGCCTGGGTTCGTTCCCCGGTCAGGGAACCAGCCCCAGCCATTAGGGTTGCACAAGCCAGTGCACTCTTAGTGCTGGTCCCAAGCCCGGATAAATGGGGAGGGTTGCGTTGGGAAGGGCATCCAGCCTAAAAACGTGCCAAATCAAACATGCGGATGATTCGCTGTGGCGAAGTCAAAAGAACGTTTTTTTTCAATCTAATACAATACATTTTTAATAAAGTCTAAAAATCAATCATTTTGTCGTGTCACACTCCATCATGGACTGAAATTCACAGGAACCACTGTAGCCATCCAATATGGCTGACCCAGTGGACAACACACACACACACACACACACACACACACACACACACACACAATTCAGTGTTTCCTGATTACTGATTGAGCACCGGTTGTCAGGATCTAGGGGGTTTCAGGCTAGATTTCTGTTTTTTCCACACCAATGAGTGTTTGCAAATTCCTCATTAGCTCTTATTCTTTTCATCTGAATCTTGTTAGCATGTTGCGTATTTTCGGCCATGTTCACACTAATACATTTTCGTTTGAATAAGTATATTTTTCTCTACATTTCGGTCCTTCCATCCACACTGAGATGGCGTATTCAGTCAACAAAAAATGTAGCCTAATAAAAACATTCTCTAAAGTGGATAATTTTAAGTGTGGACTGTGAAAAGGGAAGCTTTCGAAAACTGTGATGCATTTTTAGTCGTTGACGTGACATTTCTAGAGTCGGAAAGTAAATTACGCAAGGCAGTATTGACGCGAGTCGACGCGACTTATTTCCTGTAAGCATTTTCGAATGTTTATGTAGCGACTTTTGGGAAACGATAGTTTAGCTGAGTGATGATAGTTTCTTCTGCAGTTTTCTCGAGTTCCCACACAGCGTAAGTCCTGTTTTTGTGAGTTTGTTTTGTTGCACAAAAGTTTTTCAAAACTTTTGGGATTTTCTCTTTTAAACTTTGTTTTAAAAAAAAAAAAAATTGGGATTTTTGAGACTAGTTTCTTCTGCAGTTTTCTCGAGTTCCCACACAGCGTAAGTCCTGTTTTTGTGAGTTTGTTTTGCTGCACAAAAGTTTTTCAAAACTTTTGGGATTTTCTCTTTTAAACTTTGTTTTAAAAAAAAAAAAAATTGGGATTTTTTGAGACTAGTGTTTTGCGGTTTTTAGACATAATATAGATATAGATTTGGAAAAATATGGATCTTTTCTGAGTCTGCATATGGGTTCACCCACCGCCGTGTTTCACTGCTAGCGCTCCAGCCTCTTGTGCAGTAAACAGTAAACCCCTAGTTTGACCCCTGACACTGGTGGGCTTAATTATCACCCACATGCTCACCATATACAGTACATAGATAGGGACTCTCTCACAAAAAAATTTCCTGAAATATCTTAGAAGTATTCATAGTAATTGTGCTCTTTTGAAGCACTTAGCTATTTTCTCTGGTTTGGTTATTACTATGTCGCCGTCTTCAAATTTGTCATTCTGGTTTTACTGTTTGGATACAGTTTACACACCGACTGAACCGTGCCTGATTTCCGACTCTGCTCAGTCTCCTGATTTGGATTGTTTTACTGAGACTGTTATTAAACGCCTTTCATCTGCACCTGCATCCACCTGCGTGAGTGCACGTTACACAACACTTTTGATGTGTGTTAGACGACAGGCGTATTCCTTCTAATTATTAGCAGCACAGGCTAATTGCACTCTCTATAAACAGACACTTATTATTTTTATTGCTTCCTTTAAAAGCATTATGTTTCTTTATACTGTTTATATTAGGGGGGGTCGATCCTAAAGTATTGATACTTTCGCTACCAGTGTTGTATAGAGCGGATTGATTATCACATTAAAATAGCAATTGTTTTGTGATTTCGGGATTTTAATATTTAAATTATATGAATAGGGAAAAAACTGTGCCTCTGTTCATTGGACAAACAAATCAGCATTCTATTACTTCGCCATATATTTTGAGATCGCAGCAACGTCTGTGCGTTTGGAGAGAATTTATTTCCAAAAGCAGGAGAGTCGATCAAATCAGAGCAGAAACAGACCCAAGGGGAAAAATACCAACATCCTTTTGTTCCTTTACAAAAACCTTTTAAGGGGAAGGAATGCAGAAACATGATGTGACTTTGGTTTGTGTGACAGATTATATTTTGCTAAAAGTGAAGTTTTTTAATAAATGTAATAAAAAAGTCCAGTCCAATGCACAATATGTGGACAAAAGTGTTTGGACGCCTGACTTTTTCAGCCATATGTGGACCTTTTTTCTTAACCACAAAGTCAAAGTAGCGTATAGGATTTGTCTTGTAGTCAGGTGTCCACAAACCTTTGTCAATATATTGTAGTCAGTTTAATATAAATAATGCTGTCTTTTATAAATACTGGTGTCAATCACAAAAACTTATGTAGGTTTTTAAAGTACTTGGTATTGATTGAAAAGTAGTATTGCCCGTCTATAGTGTTTATTTATATATTTATTTAAGATGCTCATTTAGATTTTTAGTTGATTTTTATTCCTCGTAATCTAGCACATACTGTAGGAACCTGAAGCAGGTAGGAAGGAAAGCTGTTAGAAGGGAATAGGTAACGTCGATTGAGTCATTTAAGTAAATAATTTGAATTTGTTGCTTTATAGCGTTGTACCTAATTTGCTTAAAGTCGAGAGAATTGCCTCCACAATCGGCTTTGCGTAGAATTTTAAATAGCTCTTTACATAGAATTGGGCATACATAGAAGTTTATTCACCTGTCACTTACTAGTGTGTTTGTATGTTATGGGTCGCATGCATGAAATATTCCACTAATGCAGTTTAACCACTGCAGCGCTTCAGCTACTATCAGGGATGGGAATAATACACAGATGCTACACTCAGGTAGACGTACAGCTACTCATGTTCTGAAAGACTCTGGGAAAAGTTGAAGTACTAACTACACCATTAATACTACCTCTTTTAGTGTCACACTGGTAACTGGACCTCAAATCATATTAATATATTAATACAAAAGATTGTTTTATTTTGTTACCTAATAAATTTCTCCAGGCTGGAAAACCACCATATAGAAAAAAGCAGAGAAAAGATGATGATGATGATCAGGTGATCAGGAATGTCTCGGGTTTGAGTCATGTTTACACCACAGGCTCCCTCTGTCTCATCCACGTTAACCCTAGACTTCTGCTCATTG